>QEPC01009472.1:17618515-17720386 GCA_003113815.1 Sphenodon punctatus | reverse complement strand
CCCCCCCCCCCCCCCCGGCTTTAGAGAGACCAGCACGGTGATGCAGCCAGTCAGCCCAGGGCGGACATTTCCCCCCACCGCCCTTCACTACTACAGATGACTAGTGGTGGCAGCAGCTTCCTCCAGGGGCCCCATTCTACTGTCACAGGCCCAGAGTCCTGGGGCTCTACCCATGTGATGGACTTCTTGGGGATGAACCGGAGCCCGAGACTGAGTGGCAGTAGCTCCCCCACCCTCAGGTCTGCCTATTTGAAAGGCCCCTGATGCCACACACAGGAGTGGCATGGTTTGACACCACCATGAATCCACCCATCTCCCTTCCCACGTGAAAACAACTGACATCGCATTGCAGGTTGAATGCGAAGCAAAGTGCATTGGCCAGTTGAATGCTAAAGGGAAACACCCCACAATCCCTTGCTGGAGAGAAAAGCTCTCTGCCAAGAAGATTGGTTGATACATTGGGTGCAATCCCGCTGCTGGTTTACGCCAGCGGCAGGCACACGGTACAAATGGACAGCACTAGCTCAGGTGCACATGCATGCGCACAGCAAGCCACACGCCGCCTCCAATACGACCCCTCGAGCCCACACACCCCACAGTCCAGGGGATGGAGCAGCAGTCATGCCTGCTCGATCCCCCAAACTGCGGGGTGTTTGTGGGCTCGAGGGGTCACATCAAAGGGGGGGTGTCATTGCCCCACGAGGCTTGCTGTACGCACGGGGGGCAAGCACACCTGAGCGACTACATTCACTGCCTGCAGTGCAAGTATGGGCCGGCGTAAGTGGCCTGCAGGATTGCACCCATTGTGTTTAAGATTCAAGTTGTTTCAGTCTGATGAGCTGACATGCTGGGAAAGTGATTTACATTTTTTAAAATAGCATAATTTGCCAAATTTAGTTTGTCTGTATCATGGATTTTACTTGCAGAATTTGGGTCTTATGGTCACAGAATTGGTGGCGGAGGGAATGCAGAATATTTGGAGTCCTGCCTTTATATTGTCTCTCTTCTGATGTGGCCCTGCCCTTTCAGAGTATCATGGTGGGTGACTCTTTATAAAACTATTGACAACATTGCAGCCACCCAACGAGGCGGCACATGTTAACATTTGTTTGCTGTCTCAAAGCCAGCAGGTGGGGTTGCTGCCCTGAACTTATATGGGGAATTCTTCAGGAGAACTCTGGAGCAGGCAAAAACATGAAACATAATCAACATTTGGGGCTTCGGGGCTTACTGCTTTGTCAATTTTGGTCTGAAATTCAGTGCAAGGCTTGTTGGTTCACTACCTGGTCCCCTCCTCCCCCTCCCCACCCCCTTTCCCGGTGGCAGCATAAACTAGGGAGCAGCTTGACCTTGGGATGATATCATGGGTCCTACCATACAGGACATTTGCTCAAGGGCTTCCATAATATATAGAGCCACACAATGTCTCATCGCTCTGTAGCGGCAGGGCCACCCAAGCTGTTTTGGTCTTTGGTTGGTCCCTGGAATAGCTCAACAGCATTGGGTCTGGGCTCAGGCAATTCCGGTACAGTCAGGTCTGGATCTCACTGAAGGAAACCTCTAGGGAGGACAACCCAAGGCCCTTGATTGGGGAGGAGGAATATTGAAAATACGTCCTCCATGCACCACTTTTCTTGTGGGAACAAAATTCTGGCTTCCCTGCAAAGAAGGTAATAATTTGCTGGGTAAAACAGGAAGAAAGAGGCAATGGGAAGAGAACAAAAGGCAGCATTAACAACCAACTGGCTCCTCCAGAGAAACACCCCTCAGGCCTAAAGAAACCTCCTTGGAAAACCTCACATCAGCCCAATGGGGAGGGGAAAAATAAAATAAAAAAGATGGTGCCAAATTCCCTTTGAATCCCCTCGACAACGGCAAACATGAAATCAGCCACCAAGCTTCTCTTGAGCCTTCTGTGGCTTTGCTCTTCAGATTTCACAAGCTCTGCCATGCTGGGAATCTTAATAGGGCCGGGAGCCTTATTCTTGCCTTGGCTGTTTTAATTCTTCCTTGGCCTGATCCGAGTGGGTAAGGTTCAGACTCTGCCCTTTATTTGATTGTTTTGAATGGGAACGTACACGCCGTTCCCTTTCCCTCATCCTGTGCCCCCTTCCCCCCCACCCCCCCTCATCGGTCTGATTGACATTCACGGCGCTTGTCTCATGTAAATGGCACTTCATGCACTGGAAATACGAATCCCATCCCCAGTGCCCAGGTCTGTCACGCTTAGCAGCTGAGCGAGAGAGATGGGGAGATGCACCCAACCCTGTTCATGCCAAGAGACTGATAGATAATAACATTTTGAGGGGAACAGAGGCAGTGACACTGATGGACAGGAATTAAGGCACCGAGCGGAGAAGTCAATCGTTTCTTCGCTCCAGGTTTTATATTCTAGGGAAATGCAGTTTGCTTCTTAAGTTGTTTTCTCCCCTCCCTGCGTCCCCCATTCTTTCATTCATTTAACAGCCAGTCCGGCAGAATTAATTCTCTTTCCTCTCACAGGCTTCCCTCTGTGTCATTCTTCATTTATACTTGTAATAAGTTCCTCTAAATTTAAGCTCCGTTATGGCTTTTCAGAACGCTCTGGAGAGAAGAGGAAGAGGTCTCCAGAAGCTACAGCGGGGAGAAAAGCGCACATGCCATGAGGAGTTGCAGGAGAATAGGAGGGAAGAGGAAGAGGTCTCCAGAAGCTACAGAGGGGAGGAAAGCGAGCATGCCATGGGGAGTTGCAGGAGAATAGGAGGGAAGAGGAAGAGGTCTCCAGAAGCTACAGAGGGGAGGAAAGCGAGCATGCCATGGGGAGTTGCAGGAGAATAGGAGGGAAGAGGAAGAGGTCTCCAGAAGCTACAGAGGGGAGCAAAGCGAGCATGCCATGGGGAGTTGCAGGAGAATAGGAGGGAAGAGGAAGAGGTCTCCAGAAGCTACAGAGGGGAGGAAAGCGAGCATGCCATGGGGAGTTGCAGGAGAATAGGAGGGAAGAGGAAGAGGTCTCCAGAAGCTACAGAGGGGAGGAAAGCTAGCATGCCATGGGGAGTTGCAGGAGAATAACCCAGCGGGGAGTCGGTCAGGTGCATACGTAGCAGGCTGGTACCATGGGAAGATGAGGGAGTTTGGTGCCTGAAATGCTATTTGTACCTTTAAAGAGGCTTCCCTGAAGCTACAGGAAATAGCCGAGTTTCCAGTACGATTGGCTTTGCATGTTAACCCTGCTAAGCTTGCTGCTCGTCCACAGCCTAGAAATGGTGGGTCTTTGTCCAGGTTGGGATGCATCCGTACAACTGCCTCATAACATCAGTGCAGGAACAGTGACCCTAGAGGCCCTTTTGATATGAGGTGCACCCACACATGCCCATGCATGGGTGCCTCCTGTGTGAATGCTGCGGCGGGTGGGCATGTGCGCATGCTCTTGCAAAACGCGCATGCGCACCCACCTCCACCCTTGCCCGTGCATGGAGCAGTTGGCCATATGGCAGTTGCTCCATGTGTAGGGTTGAAGGCGGGGGGGAGATCGTTGTACACACGTGCACTGGCCACCCCACGCTGCCGCACGCACACCAATCCCTCCCGCAGCTGCGAGCCATTTAAAAAGGGCCAAAGATCGGCGGTATCAAAGTGATTTGAGCTGGAAGCCTCACTGCCACTTAATCTGTACCCATGCGTGCGGAACACGCACAGAGAAACACAGCTTGACACAAAACTGAGGGTGTTTTTAGACAAACGCCTCCCCACTCAGTATCCACCCATCCTGCAGGTTGCAGACGCCATATGCAGCCCTGTAACGTGAATGATGGGTGGGTAATTTGGGAGGAAGCACTTGTTTAAAAACACCCTGTGTTTGTGGGTGTAGGAGGGCAGCTGTCCACAGGAAGTCTATGCAGGGTTAGGCCCATGCCTCCTACCTTCTTCATTAAGAAGAATCCAGAGGCCGACTTCTCTCACTTGTGCAATTTATTTAGAGTATCAAACCACCACGAACACACCACCACTCTGGCTCTTACTCACTTGGACCTCTCTTGCTCTTTGGCAGTTCCCTCCCTGAGAGCAAGTCATCTTCCTGGGTTCCCCTCCCAGCTGGAGTTGTCTATGGTAGGCTTCCAAATGAACCTAAATCTCAGCTTTATAACGACTCCTCCACCACCCTGCTTAATTGGAGCCAATTAGGGTCTGGGTCAAGTATGGCTCGGTGACTTTCCCATTAAAGTGCATCCCTGTCCCTCCCTGTACACCCCTCCTCAATTCTTCTTCCTCCCCTTGTCCATCCTAGATTGTAATCCATTTGGGATCTGTCTCTAATCACACGTGTCCAGTGGCAGTGCTGACATAATAGCAGGAAATAACAATAAACAATATTGTTACACTTATATAGCGCCAGCAATGCACCTGGCTCTGAACAATCATAACTGAGAGGTCCCTGCCCCAAGGGGCTTACAGTTTAGGAAAGACCAGGGAGGGAGGAATATAGGGAGAGACAGGAATACATTCATGAAATTGAGACATCCCAGGTGCACATGCTTAGCTAAGAGAAGGGGGGACCGTTGAGGAAAGGCCAAAGAGGGAGCATCAGTGAACACCCTGTGGGGTTGAAGAGCTAGGATAAGCCTGATAGAAGTGGTAGCTTTTCCAGGGCTGGATTTAGGGGCAGGTAACATAGGCACCTGCCCAGGGCAGCAGATTTTTTTTTGGGGGGGCGGGGAGGCTTCGGGGTTTCTCAGCCTGGCGCGCCTACCCTGTCACAGCACCCTCTCCCCGTGCTTCCTGCAGCCTGGAGAGTCCCCCCGCATCTATCCCCACCCAGAGACGCCCGTTTCCACTCCAGAGCCCACCGCAAATGTGCTCTGTGGTGGTGCTGAGTGTGGAGGAAGAAACTCTTCTATGCTGGGTGCCATCGTTGTCTCCCTTCCGACCTGAGATGGCAGCCCGTACGTGCACCAGAGCTCCCGGGGCAGGGCAGCCTGAGTTGCCTGGGGCACTAACATCCTGTGTGTCTAAGGTTTTCAGAAGGGATTTGAAGATTGGGAGGGCGGGAGCTACTGTAGTCCTGGAGGGAGTCTCAGGTATAGAGGGCAACATGGGAGAAGAGAGTTTGGCCAGCAAGAGACTCGAGAGTAATAATATTATTTTATTTTTATTTATTTTTCCGTTTAATACCCCGCCCCTCCTGTCATCAGGCAGCCTGGGGCGGCTTACAATATAAAAACACAAATAAAATTCAATATAAAACATATTTTTTAAAACTACAAAAAGGAGGGCGACATTTAACACCACCATCCCCACCCCAGCCTTTCACCCCTCTCCCCCACCAAACGTCTGGCGGAACGGCCAGGTCTTACAACTTTTCCGAAAGGAGGGGAGGTCCGGGGCCAACTGCACCCCCACCGGAAGGGAGTTCCACAGACACGGTGCGGCCACCAAGAAGGCCCTTTTCTGCGTGGCCCACAGGAAACCTCGGGGGACCTCGAGCAGGGCACCCCCGGACGACCGCAGGGGTTGATCCAGCGGTCCTGCAGGTAGGCACGGCCTACACCATTTAGGGCTTTATAGGTCAAAACCAACACCTTGAAGCGGGCCCGGAACGCTATCGGCAGCCAGAGCAGAGCACGGAGCATTATAATAATAATAATAATAATAATTAATAATGGGTTATTGTTAATAATGGTGCTCTTGAAGGGACTTATCACAGTGTCCCTTGCAAACTTTGAAGATTAGGCCTCTTCAAGCAAGCAAAGTTGCATGTGTACCTCACAATTTTGTCCTCAATTTAGAGCTGACTTGCAGGTACGACTCTTAAGTGCAAGGCAATCCTGAGAGACTATTAACGTGGATCAGACCTCTTTCCCACTGGCACAGTACTGATCCCTTCTCCTCTAGCATAGCCTTCGGCAGGAGGGTTATAACTTAATGAGTTAAACGACTTGCTCAAAACCCCTCTAAAAGCAAATGGACTAGGAATTTGCTTTAAAACTGGACAGAGCTTTATTGGTCAATTAATCAGAAAGTGTAATGGGTAAATTAAAGGGCAGTGTCAAGTGAGGTTGCCTTGCCAGACAAAAACAAAAACCAGTAAATAAATGCATTCGAATGCAATGGGCATAGCACTGCAGGATGCTGCACAGGACAGAAAGAATAGAGCAGGATGGTAACATTCAGGAGTGGTGAAGCTAATGTTCGGCTTACGGGACCACCCCATTAATTTTTCACCACAAATCTTTGCACCCTGTAGAACTCAGAGATCAGTGTGAGGGGGCTCTCTGCAAAATGGTTGTGCTTGGTTTGGGTGTGCAGTAAGGGATGCTGCAGAGGGTGGGGGGGGGGAGGGAGGTGCTGGTGCTGTACTCCTAGAAGCAGATATGTTCTGCCTGAGGAGATAAAAGAGTGCATCCTAAAGGGGAAAAGACAAGAAAAATGATGGGAAATTCATCCATGGCCCTGAGCTTAGACATGTGAAATTTACCAACTGTGAGTTGTTTTTGAAAAACAGATGGATAAGTATCTCTTCACAAAGCTATAGATCAGGGCTGGAACAGATATTAAATTTATTATCTATAGTTTATATTTGGTATCCCGGATATCTTGGCAGTTGTTTAGTAACTATCAGCTCACAATGGAAGTTAACCCACCAAACAGTGCTGGTCTTGGCTGAAGGCTAGATTAAGCTTGATGGGGGGCACCTGATGCTGCCACTGCCAATCAGCTGTTTGGTGGCACTGATCACCCCAACCCTCTCAGGGGAGAGACTGGGTTTGATGCGGGTGCTTCTGCATATGGCCCTGGGGGTCTTGTTCAAGCTGGGGGACTTGCCAAGCAGCAGTGACAGGGGGCTGGAAGTGGTGCTGTTGCTGAACCCTGGCACAAGTTCCTCCCAATTTTTAAGTCTACATCAGTGGTGGGGAACCTCAAGCCTGGGGGCCAAATGCGGCCAGCGGCAAGTTTTTATGTGGGTCCTTTCCAGTTCCTGGATCTGGCACCAGGATCCCATTCCTACCCCCAAGAGCTGGGGAGGTGTGGGAGAGAATGAACTCAGAATAAAGGAGCAGAGATTAGGGCAAACAAGGATACAGGGACAAATCCATGGCACAGATTCATGATCTGGACCCTCCTCTTCCAAAGTACATCCCTTAGCTACCCCTGTCCCAATTCAATGCAGCCCTCAGAGCTTGTACTAATTTTCAAAGTTGCCCCTGGGACGGAGAAGGTTCCTCAACCCTTACTTGAAGCTACAGACATGATCCAGAGAGAGAGAGAGAGAGAGAGAGAGAGAGAGAGAGTCTTAAAACTAGACCAGAATTGATGATTTCAAAAGTTTCTCCTCTTGGACAATGTCATATGTCCAGATGAAGCTGTGTGCATCCACAGAGCGTATCTCAGGAGGCTTTCATGGCTTGCCCGCTGATCCCATTGGGAACAGATGGCCACGCTGGATTGTGGGGGAATAATCACTGAAACTGGGAAGCAAAAGATGCATCCGAAGTATTCCCCCTCTGTGCTGTTTGGCTCAGATTCTGAGTGCCCAGCAACTGGTTGCCAGAAGGACCAGATGCAGGCATGTACAAACTATGCAACCACATGCACCCCATGTGTTGAGGAGGCCTCACGGGAGCCCCTGATTCATGGGGGTCTATGAATGAAATTGAAATGACAACATTATGGCCGGTTCAAAACAGCCATTCTGATTTTGTGTAAAAAGTTCCACAAAATCAAAACGGCTGTCTAAATCTTGGCCAGAAATTTTGACCAAAATGATTTTTTGGTTGGAATTCCAACTGAATGGTTTTTGCACATGTGTAAAATGATCATTTTATTTGTTGGCATGTTTTGATCGGAAATCAGAACAAATATCGTTTTGATTGTTCATCCCAATTTCTGATTGAAATGAACAAAATGCCCAGTTCTGTCAGAGATGGAAACCAGTGGGAAATGTTGCTTCAGGCCTAGTCAACATGCACATGAGAAGCGCTAGCATGAAATACAGGGCTCTCTGGCCCTCAAAACACAGGGAGCCCTGCCCTATGGAGGGACTGTAGCAATTCAGGGGATGTGGGGGCACATCACTATTTTGCAGCGGGCCCCTGATTTCCTGGCTCTGGTGACAATGGATTGGAACCTAATAAACCTGGGACCCTGTGCTGCCTCGTTAGACTTTCTCTATGCATGCGATATAGACGTTATTAAAGGACTTTATGTTCTGTAAGCAGCGGCTCAGCTGGATATGTCCACCATGGCATGTGTTTGGCTATTGAGCTTATCTCAGCTGGAAGTCATTCTTTGCAGATCTTGCAGCTTCCCCCAGCCAGACACACTAGACTGAAATGTGCTCTCCAAACCAAACACATTCACAATGAGAATTAATAGACTTGCAGGGCTATTATGGACCAATCTGGTGGTTTTGAGCGGAGGGGGTGAAGGAGAAAGTTGGCAACTGCTGGAATGAGTTGGAGGAGCTAATTTCTCGACAAGCTGTGCAAATGATCTTCAGTTGATCAAATACTCAAACAAGTGCTATTATAGAGCTATTATATATCCCTCTGAACTGAAATCCTTCATGATGACAGTTGCCTTGGCCCATACTTGCCGATAGTCCTAGCAAACAGCATCCAGTATGTTGATGGCTGCCTTTCTTTACACAGCATAACCTCTCATATTCACACACTTTGGGTGAGGAGAGCAGTCTTTTTGTTTGGATTAATAGAGAGGTGTCCAGATATGGGAGGGGCATGAATTGTCTCTGGTATAAGGAAGGATGGGGACTTCTCTCTCTCACCCTGTACTGTTTTACCAGTAAATTTCCTCTCCATAGAAATCTCCTATTTCCAGACTGCATTGAAAAACAAACATGAAGAGTAAAGAAACAGAATTTGCAGATGGGATTTTCTCTAATCTTTCCCGTATCTCGGAACTCTTGGGGAGACTGGGTATATGGTATTTGGAGTTCATGGTCATCGGTTCATATCTGGGTCTGGTTGGTAACAGTGTTGTTGGGTAATTTAAGTGACAAGAGTTCTCAGTTCGGGTGCATGGTGCATAGTCAAGCCCTCCTCCTTTATATCTAGGGCAGAAACAAGTAGAACTGTATTTATTCTTGAATATTTACGAGGAGTCGAGGATCAGGCTTGAGTTTCCGGCAGCTCCTCAGTAATTTGACAAATACTCAATACTCATGCTACGATGGTACTGCCCAAGAGTTGTTTACCACATCTGAACCAATCACAGTGTGAAACAGCACATCCACGACTTCCCCTGCCTTCTCTCCCCCCCCCAGTATAAAATCAGAGCCTCCATTTTTCTTCTCTTTGTGGGTTGTAGAGGTAAGCATTATTCAATAGAGACACTACCAAGCATCGAATGCCATGTCCATTTCTTGTGTACTCAGTAAAACCAAGTCGAATACTGCAATGCTCGGCTGAAACCAAATACAATGAAATACCGAGTTTCAGCCCTATAAATATTTCCTTTTGCGAGACCTCACTGTTCTGCATGGCATGTTTCTCTGACTTACCTGTAGTATTGCGAGGCTACTGTATGTGTCTCCTAGAGAGACCAGTTCAGCCATTGATCTTCTCTTTACAGCTGAGTCCTCCAGCTCAGGTTTGATCTGAAAAATACTTGCTCTGGAGTAAGTAGTTTGTGGATCACAGCCATTGTGGGTAAGGTCTCTGCAGCCTCTTCATTCTGACCTGCCATCGCATGTGCTCATTTTGCATTAGTGTGCAAGCTCCTTGGAGTGAGAACCTTATCTTGCCTTAGGTTTTGAAAAGTCCTGTGTATGCTGGACAAATCTCAACAAGGAATACCAAGGCTGAGTGACTTCCACTGATACAGGAACTCGCTAGTTGTCCAAACGGAAAGGCCCAGGAATTGATAAATCATAGGAATTGTTCTCACGAGCACAGTTAGGGTAGTAAGTACCTCATAACTCACTTTAACCTTCTCTGTGTCCCAAGAGCAGAGGGATTAAGTGACGATAAAGAAGGAGGGGAGACTACTTACCTCTCAAGTGGAGCTAAGGCGGGAGGGAAGTTGCTGCTTCAGGTATTGATCTTCTGTACGGAAGGCAAATAATTACTTCCTTGCCTGATGCCTCTCAGAAAACCTCAGCATTTCCTGATATTAATTAGTTATTATTATTATTATTTATTTTATTTATTTATTTTATTTATATCCCTGTTTCCCTCACAGCATCTCTGCCTCACTGGCTGCTTGTCACTTCAGCTCCCCCTGTTGACATCACCCTGCAAGTTCCCAAGCAGAGAGCTCGGAAGAAGGGAAAGCTAGTTAACTCCTGGTTCTCCCTGCTTGTGGGAACAGAGATGGAAAGGAGGAAGCTCCTCCATAGGTTGTGTTCAGAGATAACTGCTGTCACAACCTCATTTTGCTTCTCTTCCCACAAGCAGAGAGAACCAACAGCTCTTCCCCTCCCCATATCTCTGGAGTAACGACTCTGTTTAAATTATGCTCATTTGAAAACGAATTCTCTTCCTTATACTGCTTCAACTTGGGAAGTGCCCATTTTCTAGTTAGGACTGCTCACCGCTCTGGGAGGAAAACGGATGTGGCAGGACCACATCAGAGGGGGAGGGGCAAACAGGGCCACCATGCCCCTTTATGACAACCCATCCCATTTTGGGGCAACATGACATTATGCCACTGCAGTGGGTGGGAACACATCGCAGAGAGGTGGAGTAAAGAGGACACAGTACCCCTTTAAGAGAGAACCCCAAACTTGCAGAGTATCATGACATGGAGGTGCTTGATAGGGACTGGGCCCCATTAGTGAGGGGATGAGAAAGTCCTTGTGGCCGGCCCTCTGACTGACATGGCCTCTTCTGGAGCCCCAGTTCTTTGGGTGCTACTACATGATCTGAGAAATAGGGGCTTCCTCCTGACCCTGGAAAATCCAGAGTCTCCAGGAGAAACTCAGAGTGGTGACCACCTTACCTCTGGGTGTTAACAAAAGTGACAGCTCTGCCATCACAAACTGACCCAGGTCAGGAACCCACTGGCATCATGGTCCCAACCGGGTCTGGCTGGCCAACACACATGCCGGTGGCTGGGCCACTGGGGAGGGTTGGGAGCCACACAAACGTGCGGCTTGCTGCCCCCAGCCATGCATTGTTCCTAGCACCCCTCCCCCCACTGTGATGGGCAATCATGGCAGCTAACGACGACCGCCATGATGGACCTGATCCAGACACGGTCAAGGTCACTGTGGCCCAGTTGGGTGAATGGTAGCCCAGACAGTGATCCAGGGTCTCCAGGATCGCAGCCCGGGCTCATGGCTGATATGCCCAGGACCAATCCTGGGCAAACATCTGGCAGGGCACTAACCAGTGGGACTAAGCAGACCTAAGTGAGCCAAAGCGGGCCACCATCACATTTGTGAACATCCTCCGTCTCACTAGAGCACCTCAGTCCCCTGCATCACTCTGCGACTCTATAACAATCCCGTTGTAGGCTTCCGCTGGGTTTGGATCGAACTCTTGAACAAATCAAACCATCCATCCTCCCTTGGAGCCCTCCCAGCAGGGCAATTCTTGTCAGTGCTTGTTCTTCCTACCATGAATCCCTCCTGGGAAAATGCAACCACATCTGCTCTAGTCCTATCCAAGTCTGCTCTGTACCTTTTTTATCCTATGAGCAGGGTTGTTTCCAGGTGATTTGGCATAGCCCCAAGTGTTTGTGGCATCATTTGAAGGGAAAGCGAAGGTGGGAGCCCATCAGAAGGAACACACAATCCACCAGAAATAAACTCTTTGGGAGGAAAGGATTTTTCTTTTTGTTTTCGTTCAAGGCAACCCAGTGAATTCACGGCTAGGACTGGAATTGAATTCAGATTTACCAGGTTCAAATCGAATACCGTATCGACTAGACTAGAGAGAGGCCAGATAAATAAATGGTAGCGTTCTTATGGTGACACCAAGCCAGGCTGTATCACATCATGTGCATCCTACATGGTGACTGCCTGCCTTCCTCAAGGAAATCGTGATGGACCCGGTCCTTCGGAGTCAACAAAGGACCAGGATTCCAAATGGCGTAAATTACCATGGGACCTTTGATCCCATGAATCTACCCTGATTTCTACCAGTGTAGAGTTTCAGTGCTCGTGTGTCACCTGAAAATGGAATTTGGGATTAGAGCCAACAAGCATTTGGGGCTGACTACAAAACAGAGAAGTTCTGTGCTCTCAGAAGGTGACCCTGGATGTCCTCTGTTGTTGACTTGAGCAGGTGCATCCAAGTCCCTCCTGTTTTGCCTTCTTCAGTAACCCTCCTCTCTCAGTGTTTGGGGCCATTTCTGGAAGGATAGCAAGCTCCGGGTGGCGTTTCACTTTGTTTGATGCACAAGGACTGGAAGGGAGGTTTGCACAAAGCTCAGGAGTGCTTCATGCCCAGGCAGATGGATACAAAAGGTATCTGCACGTGTGTGTGTGTGTGTGTGTGTGTGTGTGTGCGTGTGCACGTGCACGCGCACGCACACACACACACACACACACACACACACACACACACACACACACACACACACACAGTGGAAGGAAGGAAGGAAGAATCCGTGCTTAATTTGTAAAAAAATGAATTAATGGATCCTAAGCCTGCCCCAGAAGCCATGCCTCCCTTGTCCGAACTAGTGGACCATCCTTCCACTCTTCAGCTGAATATAAGACAGGAGTTCTTGTGATTTAATCTATACAATGATCAGCACATGGGGGTGGGGTACATGCTCCACCGGGGGCTGTTTTGTGCATATGAAAAATGGCCTCCATCCTTAAACAAATGGTGACAACATCATTTTGGCCGCTGCCATTTTGGTTAACGGCAGCAGTCATTTTGTGTATGCGCAAAATGACCCTGGTGACCATTTTGCACATGCACGCTGTAGAACATGGAGCTTGGCAGCACACCCTGGCAGGGTGTGCAAGGAAGCCTGCTGGGAGTTCCTCCTCCCCTCCCGCAAGCAGCGGTGGAGCTTCAGTCAATCCCTCCACAGCTGGTAAGTACATGCCAGGGCTCCTGGGGTTGGGTTTGGGGATCCATAAGTCCAGATCTGTAACTTGCATGGATGGAGTTTGGATTAATCCGTAATGGTCTGTTTCAGGCAGTTACGGACTGATGTGAAATGGTAATGGGCATCGCTAGTGGAGACTAACTTGTGATCTACCAGTAGATCGTGATCTACTTCTTGGCTCTTAGGAGTGGGACACAGGCCTAATTTGGGTTTCTGTTTTCTTTCAGTTTTGGATCCCTAATTTTCAGACGTGACTTGGTTCTCGGTTTTCTTTCCATTGAAGTCAATGGAAAATCTCATTGACTTCAGTGGGAAAGAGAACTGGAAGAGAACAGGGGTTCAGGTCTGAGCTCGCCGTCCCTAATCCCACCCCCCTATTCCGCGGGACCCACTCCCACTCAGAGGTTGGGAATGGGGATCCACGTTCATAACACCCCCACCCCCTCTGGGCCGTGCACAGAATGGTTGTCCTCTTCCAAAATGGTGCTGACGCCGCTAGTGCCATTTTGGAAGAGGGTTGGACATGCACAGAATGGCTTTGGTGGCCATTTTGCGCATGTGCGCTGCTGGAGCAGGGAGCTTCAGCAATGTTTCCTGACCAGTGTTGACAAAAGAAGAAGAGACCTCCACCGCTGCATGGCACTGCCACCTGGCAGGGGAGAAGGCCCAGCTACTCGGTAACGGAGCCGGATCTATTGCTGGGTGGCTGAGCCTACTCCCCTGCTGAGTTGCAGAGCCGGCTCCACTGCCTCGTAGCGGAGAAGGCCCAGTGGCCTGGGAGTGGAGCCAGCTCCTGTCATCACCCATCAGTAGAAGAGGCCCAGCCTCCGGCAGCAGAGTCAGCGGCCTCTCCTTACCCCCATCCTCCATATCCAAAGTGATGGCAGTAACTGCTGGGCCCCGGGTGGGGGGGTCAGGGTGTTAAGGACATGGGTCCCTACCCCACCCTCTGAGGCTGGGAGCGGACCCCAGGGAATGGGGGTAGGAGACGTTTCCCCTTCCCATTGACTTCAGTGGGAACATACAGATCCAAATATTGGGAACGGAGATGACCTGATTTTTGGATCCTTCGGTTAAACGAACACAGCCATTTTCAGGCTGTCTCCGTTAATAGCAAAAGCCCCACCCCTACTGGTCCCCTCCGGTTGAATGACCGGGTCATTAGTTGGAAAATAGGGTTATAATTTCCCTATTCTGACAAGTTCTAGGCCAAAAAGTCTGGCTTTTGGGGCAGGCTTGGACCCCTGCAATTCGTTTTTTGAAATTTAAGTACTTAGGGAGTATGGAGCAAGAAAAATCCCAATTTCTCTGCTTCGGCCTGCTTATCTAACTCCAGACCATGGCTGTCACTTCTATAAAAGTCCATCCCTGCTGGGATAGGACTTTGGGAGAATTAGCTGCAGGTAGAGATCTGTGCTGGATACAGCCATTAAACCAGCTTTAAAAAAAAATAATACAAAGCCTTACTGAGTTAATATAACCAGGGAGATCACTGCGCTTATCTGGCCTTTGGTCTTAAGCCGCCTTAGAACAGATGGGCACGGGAGTCGGGACTCCTTCCAGGTGGGCACTCCAATAACACATAAGACCTTCAATCACCATGAGCTTAAGCACCGTTAGTACTTTGGTACGCAGAAGGACTCACCCTGCACCAGGGGTGGGGTGTTAAGGCTGCGGAATTGAATACACAATGAGAGCGGGGAATGTAAAGCATGTTCGTAGGGGTTAAAGGGCTCAGGGGCAATGCCAACTAAAAGGTAAATGGGAGTGAATGTTAACCCTGAGTGTGGAGGGCCCAATCCCCACGTGGTCCCATAGGGGGCACTCACCGCTGCCACACTGCAGATCCAGCCAGATGGTTACAGGGAATACAGGTGTCCCTGGCCCTGTCCTGCCTCCCCCAGCTGGACCAGACTCCCATCCCTGGCTGTGAGTGACATAACCACATGCCATGGGGCCAGCAGCTGTCGCTCACAGCCCCACTGCAGAGCTTGCCGAGCGGCAGGCAGAAGGGACTGGGTTGCCCCACTATGGACAGCCTTACCCCAGTTAGGGTAAGGCTGCTTCATGACTCATCCTCAACATTTTTCCGAGGACGTGTTTTATAGCAGGCATCTGTTCGCCCCTCCCCCAGGGCGGGGGATTATCTGGCTGCCACCAGCCGCAGGATGCCCTGCATCCCGTGGCCTGACTTCCCAGGGAGGGGTAAGGCCATCCTAGGTGTGGTAGCCTCTCCCCCCTGTCTCGTCTGGCTGCTCCCATGATCATCAACGTAGTTGCTGATGTCCCACCATTTCTACAGCCCACCCCTTTGTCTGAGGTGACAGGGAAGAAGGGAACATCGAGGAGCACAGGAAGCAGCAAGGATTCCACACAGGCCACAACGTGGGTTTTGTGATGTTCCCCACTCTAAAAGAGTATTGTGCAACTGAGCTTTCAGGGGTTTAATCCATAAGCGTCTGCTTAATTTCAGGCATGTGCTTTATGTCTTGTTGTGACAGTTGAGCACATGCTTAAACATCTTCCTGAATTGATGTTATGGAGCAGGTAGACGTTTTAAAGGGTTTTTCTGATATCTGCAAGTACCAGGGGGGTGTTTAGTCGTTGGCTGAGCTTCTAACATGACATTTTGTGGAACATAGGTTGGTACCTGTAGATGTGCCTGTAGATTTTTAAAAGATTCTTTCCCGTTTTTCTCGTGCATGGCAGCTGCACCTGTTGCCATGTGGTCACCTTGGTTTCTCTTATTCCTCCGCTCACCAGGAAATGATTGGTTCCTTTTTATTGTTGCTCAGCCTGAAGGGCTGAAGCTGGGCTGTTTCTTTTTCTAGGGTACAATGGAACACTTTGACCAAGGTTGTCGGACGCGACTGGCAGCATTTTTTTGCAGGTGTGTCAGCAGATGCCTTATAAAGGGGCTGGGTTTCAGACAGTGCTGAGACGTTGCCTTGGGAAAATCGGGTTCTTTTAAAGCATTTAAAGTCCAAGGGCAACAGTCAGTTTTGAAAATGTCCCTTTTATCTGTTTGGTGGATTCCTTCAGGTATTGGGACATACTGTAGGTAGGTCCTACTGGGCCTTCTCTCAGAGGAGTTGGGGGAAGAGAATCACCACACACGACCTCTTGCAGGCAGGACTGAGTGGGCACAAGATAGTTGTCCAAGTAATTCAATAGAAAAGATTTGCTTCCAGCTTTGGGGCTGGTCAAAGGTGGTCTTCTGCTCCCCATGTATCATCTATTTGGTGTGGAGCAAGATAGCCCTTCCTGCTAAAGATGAAATAAATATTGAATATCTTATTTGTGGCTGTTATTCTGCCAGTTGGATCAGCTGACCATCTGAGCAGGAGCACAGCTCTGTTTCAGTTCAGTTTGCATCTGATTTGGTTTGGAGTCACTTCGGTTTGCAAGGGGTCCTGTCTAGGGATTTAGCTGGAAATGCCTGCAGTTTTTGGACAAATCTGAACTAAGAAACAAACAACTGAACCAACCTGGACTTAAAAGGCTTAACTCAACCGAACGTACCCAGACATAACAACATAACTCAACGGGAGTAAACCAAATGTCAACCACACCGGACCAAACAAACAACTGAATGGACATCCAAACCGATCATGGATGAACTGAACTTAAACGACCCTGAACCAAACTGAATGCTACCCACCTGCGGAACAGGCCACACACCTGATCTGGCAGTTTTGGATCAGAGTGCCTAAATCCAACAGAGAGTACATTCTGTCTGATATTCTTTTCACCTTTACTTTCCACCTACAGCGTTGCAAGGAGGGTGCTGACCCATTCCCCATCAAACAGCTGATGGGCAGGGAGCAAGCCAGCCCACACCTCACACTGCAGGTGGGAGGGGGAAATGCCACATTTATAGAACAGGTGCTGCCCATTGTTCCTGACCCACCCCCTTCTGGAGCTATAAGACTGTCTGACTTGATAGTCTTCTATAGGGCTGCGGGAGCAGTAGAAGCCCTCACAAGGCGGACTGACACTTGCATGGAGCTGTCCATAGTATTAGAGTGAAGAATGAAAGGAGGTGACTGTAACAGGGCTAATTCCTCTGCTAGATAATAGGTGTTTTCTAACGTGATGACTCCTGTCACCGCCATGGACTTCTCCAGGCGGTGGCAGGAGCCATAACTCCAACAAGGAATCGGTCCAGCTGCCAAACAGAAGTAGTGGCAGCTGGGTCAGGGAGGGAGATGCATGTGTGTGTGTCTGCCCGCTGTGCATAGAGTGGCCTGCCCCCATGGCTGATGGGCAGCCATGGTGGCCTGTGATGTCCACCATGGTGCCCAGCCCCCACCGTTACTCCAGACCGCGTTAAGTATAGCGAGTTTTCAGATGTGATAGCCCGCTTTACCACAGATCCAGTGACCGTTTCTTGGCCATGGTAGGAGTTAGCCTGAGCTGTGATTTGGGGATTTCCATGAGTCATGGCCTGGACTAGCCTCCACCACGGTCAGGAGCCAGACTGTGCCAATATCTGGTGACCACTTCTAACGCAATGGTGGTATCCGGTTTAACCAGTGTTAAAATGGGTTAACCAAGCAATTGTCACAGCGTTGTTGCAAGGGTGAACCTAGATAAGGATTGTAAAGAGCTTTGAACACTAAGAGTCCTATAGAAATTATTATGTCTTCGTCTTTGTCGACTTCTTCTTGCATTTCAGTTCTAGGATGCCTCACTTAGCCTCACTAATTAACTTCAGTCTTAACTGGCAGATATAACCCTCTACAGCAGTGTTTGGTTGCAACACAGCTCTGCAATGGGAAATTTTCAATAGCAAAACAGCTCACAAGGGTAGAGCTGAAAGGGGTAGGTAATTTTGTACCTGTGGGTAATACCCAACGTTTTGTATAGCCTATTGGAAACCTGAATACTGAGATGGATTCTCCTACTACCCATAATAGTGGGTATTACTGTTACTGACTTTCTCTTTTACCAACCCATTCTGACTTACCTTGATAACTTTATAGTGTCTCTCTGACATGGAACAATCAGTAGACAAATGGAAATGGACAGAAAAACACTAAATTGGTAATCATTAAAAGGGCGCAAATGAAAATAATAGTAATACGTTAACGGAAAACCAGTAATTCAGTAACCATAAGTCGTCAGGCACTAACATGTAGCATTTAGTTAATTTATTTAATTAATCAATTTGTTTATTTATTCATATTTCTTCCTAGCTTACATTATAAAAATACAATAAAACTCCATTAAAAAATATGATTGAAAAACTCACCCTCACCACTAAAGTCTCCAACCTCAACCCCTCAGCACCTCACCCACCCCAAACAATTTTGGTACATCAAGTTCGACAGGGTATACCCATTTTTGCGGGTACCTGTTTTAGCAATGCACAAGAACTATGGGGCCCTCTACTCTTCCAGACCACTACTGGATTTGATAGAATTGCATAGGTTTATACCAGATGAGGATGTAAGATAAGCTTTAGACGTGAAGAAAATGGGTTAGATGCCACTTACAATTCACATAAATGTGTAATCAGAATGAGTCATAGAGGCCGCTGATCCCCAATAGCCTTTGGCTAGTTCTGACTAATAATACATGCTACCAGCTAACCCAAGAAGACCTCCGAGTCACCAGACTGCTGGAGCCATTGGGAGGGTTATTTGACTAAAATATACCATTGATTTGTTTTGTCTGCACTCAGAGTGTGTGGCCTATTAAAGTCAATAAAACTCAAGCCTTTTCTGTATCTGCAGTAATTGCCATGCGGTGTCTTCTGTCTAACAAAATGGAGAGTGTGCATGAGAGATAGAATGGTTGGATAAGAGGAAGGAAGATGCACATGGGAGGATTAAAATGAGCGTGGAGTTAAGAAAGTGAAAACAAAATGATTTTTATTTTTTGTATTTTCAGATAGCTATCCAAATAATATCCACAACTGAAACAAATATTTGAATATCCACTTCATTGGATATTTTGTTTTGGATACTGTGATTTCTTCTGATTATACCTGAAATGAAAAATCTCGGTGAGTGCTGCTTCCATTGGAAGCAGGACATTTGTCGAGATTCGTGCGACATGGAAAGTTAATGGGTTTCCCGTTGTCTTCGCTATTTTCTGTTATTTTTTCACAAGTTGAATAGGGCTGCCACAGACCAACCCCATGTGTGCCAAGTGTGCACCCCTGGGGGCTCTCAGGATGAAAACTTGCCATGCACTGGAGACGTGCTGGAAATTGCCATAAAACTGCTGTAAAACAGCCATGAAATTCTCAGAAAGTGACAAAAAAGTCCCATAAAGTGAAGTAAACTGACAAAAATGATGAAATAAACAATGGCAGGATTGTGGAATTGCTAGAAACCGATCAACACTTTCAAGCACTGCTGAAAGCTTGGTATTTATGTCCCATCAACACTCGCTCTCGTCTCAGCCCTACTTATGATGAGGAAAGATTGAAGGAACTGAGTATGTCTAGTAGGGTGTGCGAACAGAACGTGGTTCGCATGTTCGACCATTCGGTCGTTCGGTTCGAAAACAGAGTTCGGGTTCGGTTGTTCGGTTCGGCCGAACATTGCTGAACGTTTGAAATAGCGCTATCGGTACTGATATCGATACCGATTTTGTTTTCAGTATCGGTATCATTTGACCCTGAGACCACCCCTGGTGCCAGGAAGTCTGCTCCTCAGCTGCCTCCCCCGTCCAGTCACGTTTTTCCTGCCCCAAACTCATCCAAATTCATCCAAACATGCCCAAACTGTTCGGTCGTTTTTGAGTTTGGATTCAGACTTTCGGTTCAGACGTCCAAACAGACTGAGTTCGGTCCAAACTCCGAACATGCCAACCATGTTCACACATCCCTAATGTCTAGCCCAGTGAAAAGGAGATTAAGACAAGATATGACAGTAGTCTTCAACTATCTAAAGACTGCCATCAAGAAGATGCTAAAGAACTATTCTGCAGGGCTACCGAGGGGAGGACTAGAAATATTGGGCTCCAGTTACTGCAAGGTAGATTTTAATAAAATATTAGGGAAATCGTACTAACACTAAGAGTTGTGTAGCAGTGGATCAAGTTGCCTGGAAAGGTTGTAGACTCTCCATTGCTGATGGTTTTCAAAAAAGAGGCTGGACAGCTGTCTTGTCGGGGAAGTTGTAGCTTTAGTCATCCTGTATTAAAGCAGTGGTTTGGACTAGGTGACCCTTGAAGTTTCTTCCAACTTTGATTCTTGTCTGGGGTTTTTTTCCGTTTTAATTTTTTGGGGGATTTTCATGTATTTGATTAAATATCTGAAATAAAATGCTTGAAGGAACCAGAAAAAAAAACAACTCAGTAAACCAAAAGGAATATCCAAAAGTATTTATCTAGTTGTTATTTATTTCCGTTTTTAACCCACTCGTCCGTCTTTGTATCTGCTTGAAGAAGCAAGTGAATAGTTGAATCCGATGTTCACTGCAGATCCGATTTCTGCTACAGGGTGGGACTGTATCAGTGCTTTCCCCTTCCAGAGCACTGTAAAAAGAGGAGGGAGGAGTGGTTATCATCTCCTTCTCACAGATGGGGAAACCTAAGCATGGAGAGAAGTGACGAGCTCAGGATCACCGTGGCTATGCCGACGTACATGAGCTAAGCTTGCTGTGTGATGTGTGGCTTGTGGCAGCTCTGGGTGCCAGGAGGGGGCTGCAAGGGGGTGCAGTTGCATCCTCCTGGCTCACTCCTGTCCCCATGCGTTTGGGGTTCAGAGAAGGGTCATGGCTAGGGCTGAAGTGAGAGCGGGTGCTCTCATCCCATTGGGAAATACCGACCTTTTGGGAGCGCTTTTGGCCATTTGTCAGTATTTCCCGCTTCTGGTCCTGTCGGTATCAGTGCCCAAAATTTCCTGTCATTTTTAGTAATTTCCGGTATTACCGATAATACCGGAAATGACCCCAAATATACCAGAAATTAACAGGAATTACCGGAGATTACCAAAGTGGCAGAAAATTGCAGAATATCATGGAAATTGACAAAAATGTCAGAAGATTTTCTCCTCATGCGAATGAAGGCAAAAGAGCGTCTCAGAGATTTTAAAAAATTTCAGCTCTAGTTGTGGCCATGTTAGAAACGGGTGTGGACGCCCCTTCACCCCACCCCTTTCTGGTGTGACCACACACCTCCTTTTCAAGTGTCATGATGGGTTGTTATGTAGAAGATGAAGCAGACTTGTTCTCTGCTGCGCCTGAGGGCAAGATTAGAACCAATGGGCTCAAATTACAAGAAAGCAGATTTCAGCTAAACATTAGGAAAAACTTCCTAACAGTAGCTGTTCAACAGTGGAACAGACACTGCCTAGGGTGATGGTCTTTCGACGTATCTCTAAGACTTGGCTGTTTGCCCAGGCCTTCGGAGGAGAGGGTGGGGTGGGGTGGGGGTGTTAATTTTTGTGGGGGCTGTTTTAAATTTGTTTTAATTATGATATTGTAGATTTTTTTATGTTTTAAAATTGTTTTATACTGTGCTGGAAGCCGCCCCGAGATGCCGTAGGCATGGGGGTCGACATATAAATACAATGAAATAAATAAATAAATAAATAAATAAATAAATGGTCGGCTCTCCGCTGGAGTTTTTCAAACGGAGGCTGGACGGCCATCTGTCAGGGATGCTGTAGCTGTGGATTTCCTGCACTGACCAGAGGGTTGGACTAGATGGCCTCTGATGTTCCTTCCAACTCTATGATTCTATGTCATGAGACTTGGAAAGGGGTGTGGTCATGTCAACAAAGCAGGGGAGGGGAGAGAAGCAGCAAGCCTGTCTCCTTGCTTCCCTGAATGGAATTCTGTTCACATCCTTCATGGCAGTTTTTACCAATCTCACAAATACAGTTAGAGCAGTGCCGTACACCTGTCCCCTTGGAAAACCTGACTCCAGATTTACCCAGCTTCCTATCTCTTGACCAATAATCCCTCCTAAAAACTTACTTCTTTTGCCAGGCTTTCCCTAGCTCCACGCTCCCATATCTTTCTCATGGATGCTTCCCCTTATTCCATCTTATCCTCCAGAATGGCCCCTCCTCCCCTTCTAACTAAGCGCATCCACCTGCAACTCCTCAGCTTCATAAATATCTTCCTGTCTCTCCCTATATTCCTCTGCCCCTTGTCTCCTTCCCTTGCCCATCTAAGGGTGAAAACAGATGTGACCGTGATCCGCTAGAGCCCACTGTCCTCCAGGACATACGCACATCTGTTTCCCCACTGACCTACTACTGCCCTGGAGCAAGTAGGCAGCTGGCCTGGAATGAGTTGTCTGGATGCTCCCGGGCTCTCATTCTGGGCTAAGGACCACCAACATGTCTGATTGTCCCCACCATCCCCGCTTGGGGGCAACTTGGCCTGGTGCCATGGCTTCCCGGCGGGGCGGGGTACTGGGAGTAGGCTGGCCGCCTGCATGTCTGTTGAGCCCCCTCTACCCAGGGCATGCCTGCGGCAGGACAGTTCTCCGGCTGCGGGCATGTTTGGTCAGTGTCCATCCCTGGCCCGGAGAGTGGTTGCTGCTGTTTCCTGCCCTAGGAAAGCGACTTGCTGAAGAAGACTGTAGAGCAGTAGGAAACTGAGTCTTTGTCTCCCAAGTCTCAAGATCAGACCTCTAACCATTGGACCATCGTTCCTGTCTACTTTTTGCATGGATGTAAATCCACTGCAGTCAATGCTTAAAGTCAATGGGATTGTGCCGATTGGCGTCCACTGAAAATCGCCCCGGTTTGCCCAGATGCCTCAGCTCCCTTTCCTCCCCCACACTGTACCCCAGCACAACAGTAATGAAGAAAGGAAGGCACTCATCTCGCTTCAAAACAAACACAGCTCCAAAATGGAAGATATCCTGTGTGTCTATGTTGCAACCGAACACAATGGAGTCCAGATGCCAGTGAAAAAGCATTCATTCTACCCGTACTCGAGAATGTAAAAGGCAGTGTATTAGTCCGCCTCTCCTGGCTCCTGCCACTTCGCATTGTACAACAAGCAGCATTGAGAATAATATACATTTTCCCTAGAGAGCTGTGTTCAAGGCTACCCTGACGTATGTAGAAAGCAACCATGTGTGTATTGGCTTTGCAAGAGTAGGGCCGGGAAGGTAGGTCATTCACAGCTCGGGTTCTCGCCCTGGAATTCCACACATGCAATTGCAGATAATGTCCCTTATCACTCCTCTCCATCAGAAAACTAAATGCGCCTCACTTTCCTTGTCAACCAACAGAAGCATGGAAAGACAATGGGAAATAGGGCTTTAAAAACTGCATTTTGGTCTCCATCTCTCTTGGCGTGCCGACAGGTAACTCCACAATGAGGCATTCTCCAGATGGATTCCTCTCCCACAAAGGGACTGTTTTAAAATAACGTGTAGATCTATGCGCCTTCTCGAAATGTCATCACCCATTAGCGTTTCCTTCTGTATAACCACTGTGTTGTTTTCATGTTTGCCATTTAAGTCTACCATTCTGTAGCTGAGAAATAATCTCAACACAATAGGCCGGCATCTCTCTAGGAGACCAGGGGAAGCAAAATCTCTCGGTGTGAGGTTCTCTTTATCTCCCCCTGCTGGATGTGCAACGTCATGTCTCTCTGTTCCTAAGGCCGCCAGCAGCAGCTCCTGTTCTCTTTAGGGATAGGACACAAAGGAAGAAAGAAGCAAGGCACTTATTAGAAACACAGGGGGAGACAGTCAATGTTATCCAAAGGGGGCAAAGGATGACACTGGCAGCGGAAAGAAAAGCTATTTCCAGACTGCTAAGGAGGTGACAATTAAATTAAATTGGAGAATTCTGCAGCTCATTCAAGAGCAAAATTGCAAACAGGAAGGAAAATTTCTCCAGTGTGTTATTTGCTAGAAATTATTCCCTCTGCTCCGATATCCAACCTTGTACATTTTTGCAACTGACAAAGCTCTTTAGAGACTCCTGGTCTTTGATGCTGCTCCTGATTCCCACCAGGAAGTGTGTTGTAGGCACCTGTGGAAACATGTTGTGATTACTTTTTCGCTTTCCCAAAACAAGGGGATTCCTTCCAAATAACAACCTTGCTTACATTACCACCTATCTTCTTCCATGAGCATCGCTCTCTCTGTGCCTGCTGTCTATCCGCCTCTCCCATCGCTTTGCTGCTTCCTCTCTTGCAGGAGGAGCCAGACTGCTTTCAATCCACTGGGGGAGTTTTCAGAGAGCGCTTACGCTCCGAGCACACTGAGCGTTGAATAGCCAAAGGTCAGCTTGTGCGAGTGACAGCACAGCCAACTCAGTAGGTGGCCTCTGAGCAGAGCAATCAGGTTGTATTTAATTGTGAGTTGAGTGTCCCTCCTGTAGTGTCCACACCCTTTCCCCTAAGCCTGCAGCAGTGATCCATACAAAACGTGGAGTGGGTGCAGATGTGGACTCCGCCTGTATATGGATTCCCAGGTGTCTGTGTTGTTTTGAGAAAAAAATAGTGTGCTTTGTTTCTGTGACTTCAACTATGCCAGAGGAATTTGGGGATGTTTAAGGGCTGGAACACAATCACAAAGGAGATACCTGTCTATGGAGAGGGACTAGTTAGAGCAGGGTAATTGAGAAGCCAGGACTCCTGGGTTCAGATCTAAACATTGGGTGTTAACAATCAAGACGATAGCCCACAGTAGTCAAAACCAGGTGGGTGTCCACCTGCCTCTCTATTAGGGACACGTGTCCGCATCCCATCAATTAGGTTTCATGCAGGACTTCTGCATGTACAGGTCCACCAGCACCATAGAGTCACAGACAGAAATCCTAGAGTGTCTGAGGAGCGCTAGCATTTTTGCTTCCTGCCCCTCTTTCCGCTCTCAGTCTCGCTGGTGCTGTCAGTGGAGGTTGCTTGCCAAGTGCATGACATACACGCAGAGGGCTACCCATTTATTAGGCTGGACACATTAAACGTGATTGGGGGCTGCATGGACTCCAGCGGGCTGTTGTCTTGTTTGAAAACATCCTTTCTCAGGGAACATGGTCTAGTGGTTAAAGCACCTCAGTTGGCAGGACTTCTGAGAGGTCAATTGACCTCTCTGTGGACAAAGGACCCATTCTCCATTGTCCTTCGTGGGAGTAATTATAGCAGGGTACATGGGGGGTGCATCCGCCAAAGATTCCCCCTGCCCTAAATGTGGGTCAGCATCCCCCTTAAAACATTTAGCCCAAAGTTAAGCCTTTTTCCTGCACTTACTGTAAAATGTGACTGCATCAGAATGGTAGTATTTTGCATTTGATTCTCATTGGGGTAAATGACTACACAAGTGCATAAGAACAGAGAACTGGGTTGCGGGTCTTGTATCTAAGTTTATGCATGCTGTGTCCAGGACTCTGTTGTGCTTCATCTATTACTTTTGGGACGAAGATGAAAATCACACTCTTCCTATACTCCCCACCCCCCCCCAAATCTCTCTACCCCCTTATGCCAGGAGTGGAGAACATTTTCTTTCCTGGTGGCCACTTTGAACATTAATACAAGCTCCATGGGCCACAGATAAGTTAGATTGGGGCTGCTTATGTGCTCAGGAAGAGGGGGGGGGGGTCCAAATCATGGGTCTGTGCCATGAATCTGTCCCTTATCATTGTATGCAAGCTCTCTTCTCTGCTCCCTTGTCCCAGCTCACTTTTTCAGTGTTTGATGGGGTAGAACTGTCTCCAGGGCCCAGAACTGGAAAGGAGCCAAATAAAACTGAATTGTGCATGCCTTTATTATTATTATTATTATTATTAACAAACATTTATATAGCGCCAGCAGTGTACATGGCACTTTACAAAGTAAGACGTTTTCCACCCCTGTCTCTCTATACATCTACAATCTATCATTTATCTACCTGTCTATCTATCCATCCCCATAAACACTCTGGGTGCTAGGGATGTGCGAACACGGTTCGGAAGTTTGGGCCAAACTCAAATAGTTCGTTCGACCGAACCAAACTTTCAAACCGAACTCGAATTCAACAGAACCGTTCGGTTGAATCCTAACCAGTTCGGAAGGCCAAAAAACCCGGGTTTGAATGTACGAACTCGGTTCGGAAGTTTGGAATGCGACCGAACTTGAATCGTTCGGTCGACCGAACCGAACTTTCGAACCGAACTCGATTTTTGCACTGAATTTCCGAACTCGGTTCTGTTCGCACATTCCTACCGGGTGCGATCCTGCAAGGGATGGCAGGGATAAAGTGTGCCTACACCAGGCACAGTTAATGTACACAGGTGTGAGCGTGCACCACTGACGCAGCAAGCTATATGAAACAGCTGGCGATGCGCGTGGGGCGCCGGCACGTATGACTGAATGCCACCGAGCTCCTTGCTGCACCTGCCGCCGGCGAAAGTGCAGCACAAGATTGTGTTCTCTCTCTGTCACACACACAATGCCATTTTATCAACCCCACTCCTGAGAGTTCTGCTCAGACCCTTCCAGAGGGACAGGAAACAAAATGCTTGAGTCCCGCAGCAGCCCTGCCTGCAACCAGCAGAGACGGATGCCATCCAAAGGAAAGCAAGCAGGTGAAAATGACATGCTGAAGTGCCACACATTGCCGATTGTCAGCAGTAGGTAAAGAGCATAATGAATCTTATTCCAGCCTTGATAGGCGGGTCCCACCTGGGTTGTCTACAGCAGCCTCCACGGCGCTTCAAATTGGCTCCCTGTCCGTCTTGCTGACTGGCAAATTGCACGCAGACCCTGAGTGTGGATGCCTCAGGAGTCAGTGGTGTTTGAGCATCCCAAGCCTTCCATTGGCTGTGCAGGCTTGTTCTGTGTGCTGTCGCAATCAAGGTGCTTGCAGGGACAGTTGGGGGAGGGCCTGTGCCAGGAGGGGGTGCTGGAGAGATTGTTTCTGGATGGATTGCACTTCCACTAGGTTTGGTCTTTGCCACACAGAGAGCGCTTGGGACATGCATTACCCATGTAACAGTGTGTGTCCTAATTGGCTAAGAATCCATCCCTAAATGTCAGAGGAAGATTTATATCTCAGTGCAGCCTCTCCAGGTACTAATTTTGCTATAGGCCAGTGGATAATGGCTCAGGGACAGGGAGAGAATAATCCCTGGTCCCTAGGTGCCCCATCTTCTTCCCCTTCCTTCCCCCTGCAGATCGCCGGGTTTCTGAAAGAATACTCAGGGAACGGAGTTCATCTCTTCTCTCCCATCTTACAGAGGCAAAGATAACAGGGATATGCTGGCATCGGGTCCCGGCTGTGCCAAATTCCAGTGGAAGGGTTGGGTTGTGTAAGAGCCAGTATAGCCTAGAGGAACTTGGACCTGGGAAACCAGGTTTCAATTCCTGTTTTAGCCACCTGGTGGATGTAACAGGGCAGAGTCCCTGCGAGCAACTGGCCCCTTAAAGAGTAGCACCAGTCTATGGACTGCGCTAATAAGGCTGCAGGCACTCACTGTTAGAGAGGACAGCGCCTGACTAAAAGCAGCTGTGGCTGGGAGTGGCCAAGCCAGCCCAACAGTATAGAAAGTTGGGCCAGAGCTCAGTCTATGGATGACCATTGACCTGAGAGGAGCTCCTGGCTGCTGAGCTTGTGTATTTGGATGAGACTATACAATGCTATGCTATGGCTAGCTGAAGATAGAGACTTGCAGTAGGCATGGGGAGTTTGCCTAACCACCCAGGAGCCTTGGGAATGTTGAGAGACTGGAGCCTGCTAAGCTATAAGAGGGCTGGGACTAGAAAGCCAGTGGCCCTAAACCTGAACTGTGTGTGCGTGCGCACATAGAGGGACTATATAAAGAGTAAAGGAGACTCTGGAGCTCATTACCATGAGTGAAAGTTCCTAGCGGCACCGATCCTGACAACACAAGACAAGCCTAACCCTGCCACAGTGGCTTTGGGCAAGTTGCCATTGCTGAGCCTCAGTTTTTCATCTGTGAAATGGGAATAAAATCGTCCTACCTCACAGGGATATTGTGAGGGAGAAACAGATGAGGGTTGTAAAGGGCTTTGAACGCAGGAAGAACTAGTCAAATAATAATGGGATTGTGTTTGAACTGTGCTTAGAAATGAGAGAGAAGAATAAATCATCATCCTCATCACGTGTGAGGGGTCTTGGAAGGGTTAGGGAAGAAGGAACCCACAGACCTGGTACCCCGCACACCTTGTCTCTCCGGGACCCCAATGGGGCGGAGGCGCTCACAATTCTGTGTGGAAAGAAGTTCCCTCAGGTTGTTGGGTGGCCCAATTAGCTTCGTGAGAAGCGAGGCCGNCTGGCTGTTTGCCCAGGCCTTTGGTGGGGAGGGGGGGTTAGGGATTTATCTCTCCCCTTACCTCTTTATTTTTATTTGTTTATCCCGACCCTGTTTTGGTTTTAAATTACTTGGATTTTAAAGATATTTTATTCTGAACGTTGCTTTATTGAATTGTACGCTGCCCCGGGATGCCATTGGCATGGGGGGGTGGCTAATAAATGTATCAAATAAATAAAAATAAATAAATATCCCATGGGTTACTCCCCATGACCAGGGGCAGTGTATCCAGAGAGAAAGCCATCTGTTTTGCTCAAAAAATGACCAAACACACATTTTCAGGCAGAAGATAACAGCATATTCTATCAACGAGTTTGGTCAGAAATGTCCCAGTGGGCTCAAGTACTCATCCAGGAATGAGGAACCTTCCCCCTCCCGTGCTCCACTTTGAAAATTAGCACAAGCACCGTGGGCTGGACAGGAGTTGAGAGTAGGGGTGCTGAAGATGGGTGTTCAGGATGGGGAGGGAGCAGGGGCATAACTATAATAGGTGCAGTCGTTGCAGCTACGTTGTGGCCCACAGCCTAGGGGATCCATGTACCTGGAGGACCCATATGCACATGAGTGGAATGCCCCAGCAGAAGCCCGTTCTTTGCAGCAGGGCCCATTCCCATTGAGCTGTGCTCCTAGAAGGGAGGGTCCAAAACCAAATCATGGATCTGTGCCCTGGGTCCATCCCTTATCCTGTCCTTCCCTATCCGCTTCTTTCTTTCCTTCCTTCCTCAAACTCGATTTCCCAGTGGAGCTGGGTACATGGCACAGATTTAGGAATTCAAAAGGGAGCAAATAAGAAACAGCCACAGGCTGGGCTTGGCCCACAGGATCCCCTCTCCTGACCTATAGGATCCCCAAACACCTACGTCCTTAATATAGTTTGGCTTAAAGCACTTTGAGAGGCAGGCAGCAATATTGACATTCCCATCTTATAGATAAGTGGGAAGTGAGGCACGGAGGGTCTAAATCAGGAGTTGAGGAGGGAGCCCATGGTTCAAATCCAGCCTGTGGCTAGTTTTTATTTGTCCCCTTTCCAGATCCAGGATCTGGTTCATGGATCCAGCCACACACTTGATTGTGGAAGGAGGATTTTGGGGGGTGGGCAGAGCAGCAGAGATGAAGGTGTGCACTCAATGGCAGGGGCAGACACTACAAAAAAGAGCCACAATCTACAACTTCTTCTCATTTCTATAGCGCTACTAGGTGTACACAGCACTTTACAGTCAACGTTTTTCAGAGACCGGTCCCTGCGCGGTGGTCTTACAATCTAAGATGGACACGGGTGAGGGGAACATGGGGACAGACATCCACGTGCATATTCCCATTTTACAGAGTGGGGACTGTGGCTGAGGGATTGTGACTTGCCTAAGGCCACCCAGTGAGTTCATGGCTAGGTTGGGATTTGGACCTGCCTTCCCAGAGCCAATTCCAGCACTTTATCTAGTACACCGCACTGGCACCAAGCCTACACCCTCCAGCCCTTCCAGACTAAATAACGCTCTTTTCAATTGTCGAGCGCTCTTGCAACCACATTAGGGGGCAGCGACCTGCTCCGTTCATCTTATGTGGCATTGCAAGACTGTCAGGATCTGATCCCTTCCTTCACCTGCTGCAAGCACCCGCCCAACCATGCACATTTCATGCCTCCCCCATCGTCTCTTTGCCACATTCCTATCTTTCTGCAGCCCACACCTGGCCGCCCTTTCCTCGTGCCTTGTAGGTTTTTCTTCCTCAGATAAACGCTTCTGTTTTGGTACTGAAATAACGTAGACTCTTTGGGTTAAGGAGGGATGAAGTAGCAGAATTTTGGGTAAGGGAGGGTGACACTTCTCTCCAACTCCACATATTCACTTGCCATTGTGATCCCAGACCAAAAAAGGTTCCCTATCCCTGATCTATGGGACAGGTTGGGTAAGTCCCCAACACCACCCCCTTTTTTTGGTTTTGTTTAGATCACATGCACCCTCCCTGCCTGCCACTTCTCTGAAAGAAGCCACCCTGCACCCATATGAAAACACCTTGACTAGCAAGTCAGTTCACTGGAGGACAATCTGAGTCAAGCCACTGTAATAAGGTACAGATACCGGGGGTAAAGTCCTTGCCGGATACCGTCCGCCAATCCGCGTTCTCAGGGAATTATCACGTGAGTGCCCTTTATTCTCAGTATGCAGTGTCCCATCACCATGGACAGTTACTCTATAGACACACTCTATACCTTTGAGGTTTCTCTGTCTTAGTCCTTACGGTTGGGCACAATCCCTCCTGAGGTCAGATAAGCCTCTCTCTCTCTCTCCTTCCTCCAGCTCTGCGGGCCAGGTACAAGCTCCCCCTGTAGCCCGCCAAATCCTCTCTCTCATGCAAATCTCTCTGAGCAGGGAGTCTCCACTCAGCTCCTCGATCCTCCATCGTTCTCCCTGGCTTCTCCCTAGCAGCACTCGAGTAGCTCTTAGCCTTCTCTCTGAACCCTGCTCAGGCTTTTAGGCTTTGGGCTGGCTCAGCCACGCCCAAGACCAGCTCTGAGGCATCAGGCACTTGGTCCTGTATTCCATATAGCTCCTGAGCCTCAGTTAGCAGTGACAGGTGCTAAGTCTCTTAAAGGGCCAGCATCCCAATTAGGCTGCGGCCTGCTACAGCCACCATGGGCCTATCACAACCAGTGATGCAAGGGGGCAGCAGCAGTTTGCATCATCCCCTCTGAAAGGGGCCACTGGTCTCCAAGTGCTTGGAAATAGGCTGTTTTTTTGGCAGCAAAATAGTTGTTTGGGGGTTTTGTGTGTGCTNTTTCTCCCTCTCCCCCCTGCTCTCGATGCCTCCCCGCTGCCCTCCGTGTCTGGGTTCTTCTTAACCCATTCCTAACATCACGTGTGAAACAATCCCCATTTGCATGTGTGTGAGTGCTGTAGTGGAGAAGGCAACGTGATTAAGAGCTGAGGAATTTCTCCAAAATTAACCCCTCTATCAGGGGTGGAGGATACAGTCAGACCCATGACCAAAAGAATGGCCTGTGGGCTTTCCTTATATGACTTCTTTCCAGTTCATTGATCCAATCCCTACACTTGACTGCATACCTCAGCACCGCACAGCACCTCCCCCTCCCAACATGCTCCTTCAGCCTCCCCCATCTTCCTCTTTTTATATAACGTCCCCTCAGCCCCCTCACAGCAACATACCCCTTCAGACTGGCTGTGCCCCCTGCAGCACATGCAGCAAATGGCAGTACAGAATAGGTGCCATTATTTTGCACTTGCACCGTGCAGGACACAAAATGACAGTGACCTGCAGTCGGAACTTTGCATGGAGTTTTGCTGGAGCCTTGAATCCACAGCAGAATTTCATCCAACACTCCAAAAGTGCAGACAATCTTCATAAGGATAAGATGACCGTTTCGATTCAGCCCTACTTGAGTAGTAGGGGCTGGATCCATGGGTTAGATCTGGGAACTGGAAAAGGACCAAATGAAAATTAGCTGTGGTCTGCATTTGGCGTACGGGCCAGCGACTCTTCCTCACTAGTGTAGCAGTATAGGCAGTATGTCACACAGCTGAGCAGTTCTGTTTCCACAGAGGAGTGATGGCTGCTTTTGGGAGTGCCCTGTCTCTCCTAAACGCATGCACACAGGTCCAGCTGTTTCAGTGTTTTTATCTTGGAGCTAGCTAGGGCCGGGAGCTGTGACCTGGCCAGTTCTTTCTCAGCAGCACTAATTTGGGTAATCCTGGGCAAGAGAAGCCTGATTGAGGTTGCGGTAAATGCAATCAATGATACGTTTTTGTCAAACAAGATTTTTTTTCCCCTCCCCAAGTGAAACAACAATATTGATCTTCCTGGTCAGTTACATAAAGACCATCTGCATTAATCTGATTTAATGGGGATTTAGCTGGCGCTGGAGTGAACCTGTTGCTGGGCTAATCTTGTTTCAGCAACCCACACCACTGCTTTTTAAATAGTGTCTTTTCATTCTCCACCGGCAAAATCCTTTTCAATGGGATGATTTCCTAACTACTTTACTTTGTTTTTCAGCTTTCCCCAAGTTTGTTTCTTGCTGGGCTTGTGCCTTAGAGTAGCGTTGTCCAATAGGAATCGCAGACTAGATACAGATGTGCCAATCTGACAGTATTTAAGCTGGAACAAAGGAAGTAAAGAACGCATGGTGATTTAATACCCACCCACGCAGTCGAGCAGCTTTTCATCTTATCCACAAACACACATCATGATTAGGATGCAGTCTTAACCCCATTGATATCGATGAGGGGAAATCCCAGCGAGCCCAATCCCAAACCCTGTGGATTGCACGCAGAGCCGCGTGGATCCCTACTGCGGGCACATTGTGCTCTGCTAAAAGTATGCGCATGCGCGCGGTTTGGGATCGGGCTCATTGACTTCACTCGCATACCTCCCCACATTCCGAGCAGCCACCTCCTTGGCCAATAAGCTCTACCCCTCATTGAAAAAGCTCAGCCCCCTTATGCACGTGCACACTAGGGATGTGGAACAGAATGCGGTTTGGACGTTCAGTCTTTTGGTTCGAAACCCGAGTTCGGGTTCGGTTGTTCGGTTCGGCGGAGTTTGGTTTGGCCGAACTTGGCCGAGCATTCGAAAATAGCGCTATCGATACCGATACCAAATTCAAAGATTTTTTTTCGCTATCGGTATCATTTGGCCCTGAAACGACCCCTGGTCTCCACCCCTGGTACCAGGAAGTCTTCTACTCAGCTGCCTCCCCCTTCCAGTCATGTTTTTCCTGCCCAAAGTCACGTTTTTACTGGCCCCAAACTCATCCGAACTCACCCAAACATGACCGAACTGTTTGGCCATTTTCGAGTTCGGTTCAGATGTTCGGTTCGGATGTCCGAACAGACCGAGTTCGGTCCGAACTCCGAATATCCGAACCGCATTTGCACATCCCTAGTACGTACGTACACACGCACACACACACGTACACACACGTACACACACAGAGCTCAGCATTCCCAGTGTATAAAGAGGGACAGGGACTCTCCTGCTTCTCATTCCTCTTAGTTTCTTGTCATTCCACCATCTCCCCATTCTCCTCCCATATTTTTCCTGGAAGGCAACCAGGAAAGAGGTGCCTGAGGTTTGAATACTGGTCAGTCTCTTTCTCTCTCCCACCTCCCCAAAGAGGGACTATGACCCTTTCAAGGAGGGCACAGTGAATATCAATGCTCATGGGCTCCTTTTACATGAGACATACCCATGCATGCACATGCAGATCTGCTGCATATGCATGTGTGGGTACCACCCATGTGAATGCTGCAGTGGGGGTGTGGGCGTGCTCCCACAACCCACCCATCTCCACCCATCACCAACGCAAGGAGCAAACGGTGAAAAGGCAGGTTGCTCCATGCATGGAGACGGGTGGGTTGCGGGATCGCACCCACACCACCCCACACACCCCGCCCATTTAAAAAGGGCTGTGGAGAGACTGTCTTGCTTGAGGAGGGAATGGTGAGAGTCATGGGGAATATCCAGCTGGGGTCAGACCGAGCTTAGGACTCACCTTTGACTCCTGCGCGTGTGAATGTGGCGATCACATACCCAGGTAGGGCATGTTCATGGTTTGAAGCCATGATATGGAGCAGAGGCTGTGAGGAACCTCATGCGTGGTGTGCCTGGGATCCCAGACTTCCTTTAGTAAAGTGGGTGTTACCGTAATGAAAGGTCTCTCTTTAACTCAGTTGTGCACTTTCTATCAGCAAGTTGCAAATTAAGTCTTGGAGTTCATTCCATTCACTAAGAACTCACCTGCCCAGAGATAAATTTGAGCCACTTTCTCAATGATGATTATTCAGATTCTGATGGTGAAGCACCCCTATCCCAGAGTCCCTGTCCAAAATAGTCCACAATCAGACATTATTTTTATAGAAGCTGACAAAAGGCTCAGCTGATATCAGGATGCCAGCAGGTGCTGTATAAGTCAGCTCTATGGGAATTTACACTCTCTATACACAAAATTGATGAAGGAAGCATTTTTATCACCACTCCTGTTTTACAAATGGGGAACTGAGGCAAAGGGAGGGGAATCTCACATGTTTAGAGCTGAAATGGGTAGCACATTTTGTAGCCATAGGTAGTGTTTTTGGTAGTGCATACCCAACATTTTGGTTGGGTAGTGCCATTGTTAATACCCGACATTTCAGGTTGCCTGTCAAATTCCCAATTGGTTCCTGCCTACCTGAAATACCAGGTATGACCATGATAATGTTGCCAACTTTCTGTTTTGCAAACGCATTCCAAATTACCACGTTACCATTTTAGAGCCCCTCTGACATTGAACAGTTAGTGGAATGAATGTCAATGGACAGAAGCACGGTAAATCGGTAATCCATAAAATGGCACCAAACAGAATAACGGTAACTTAGTAATGGAAAAAACTGTAACTCGGTAATAGTAATTCGAGTAACTTGTCAAGCACCAAACAGGTACTATTTAGTACCCCATTTTCCTGAAACGATTCCGGTACCACAATTTTGACAGATTTACCCATTTTGGCAGGTACCAGTTTCACCTCTACAAGTGAAGCCTGTGACAGATCTGGGAATGCAAACCAGGTCTCCGGAGGCCCAAACAACTTAAAACTTTAAACCTAAGTCTGTTTTCCCTCTCTTGATTTCAGAGACCAGCAGCGCTTGGGCTGCTTCAGACAACTGAGGAACCCACCTCATCTCTCTTTGTGCTGCTGCCACAGGGGTCAGTAAGTGAAGAAGAAATTAAGGCCGGCATAGGGAAAAAAATGTAATTTGCTGAGCGACTGGATACGTGGTTACTGCAGCATGCATCAGCCAGCTGTGCCTATATTGCCTACACAGCTGGACTGCTGTGTGGATGGCAGGCAACACAGCTCTTTTTTGTCTTGCTACTGAAATGACTGCCAAGAGACATCTATTTGTACCAACCCCCCTTTATAGTGAATTTAGTGCTGCTCAAAGGTGTTTGAGTGACAGCCTTTGAATTTTGCAGGTGTCTTTTGACCTCTAAATGCTATGGTGATGGGTTGTAGAATGGGCATTTTGCACCTAGAGAGTGGGAGCGGTTCTGGCCCCTTGACTTGTGGAATGGTGTCAAGCCATACCACAGATTCATAAGCCTTGCTACTCTACAGCTCTAGCAAAGCCTGGTCTTTTAGATCAGAGGGAAAACATTCAGGCAGATGCAGCGAGAGGTTTCCCAGTTCAGTCCCTGCTGCTTATGCCCCCAACTGGGGTGTTGCTCTAGAGTTGTAATGGGGAGCAGAAGCTGAAGGAGAGGATGTGGACAGCAGCAATGCAAAATGATATTACTGTTAGGTAGATGTACAGCTGCTTGAAGAACTGTACCCAAAGTGTGCTCATAAATGACTCCTCCTCAATCTGGAGGGAGGTATTGAGTGGGGTGCCTCAGAGCTCAGCCCTGGGCCCTGTACTGTTCAACATCTTTATTAATGACTTGAATGAAGGGGTAGAGGGGATGCTTATCAAATTTGCAGATGACACAAAACTGGGAGGGATAGCTAACACCTCAGAAGACAGAAACAAGATTCAAAATGATCTTGACAGGAAGGAAAGCTGGGCCCAAACGAACAAAATGAAATTCAACAGAGATAAATGTAAAGTTCTTCATTTAGGTAAGAAAAATCAAACGCACAAGTATAGGATGGGTGAGCCATGGCTTGACAGCAGTTCTGAGCATTGCATTTTAAGAAGGACTTTAACAAACTGGGACGGGTTCAGAGGAGAGCGAGGAAGACGGTCAGGGGTCTGGAAACGAAATCCTATGAGGAAAGGCTGAAGGAGCTGAGTATGTTTAGCCTGGAGAAGAGACAACTAAGGGAGACATGACAGCCGCCTTCAAATACCTGAAGGGCTGTCACATAGAAGATGGAGCAGACTTGTTCTCTGTTGCTCCTGAGGGCAGGTCTAGAACCAATGGGCTCAGATTGCAAGAATAGCAGATTCAGCTAAACCTTAGGAAGAACATCCTAACAGTAGGAGTGTGAACCCAGAAATGGGAAAGGTCAAGGAGAGGCTAATATTGGCCCTTTCAGTGTTAGATGCAAGCCAAGCGGAACCCTGCATGGTTCATTTGGCATTCTTGAATTGAATTTTGTGTCCCATCCCCTGCGCTGGCCATTATATAGATTCAATCACAAAAACTCGTTTTTATATTCTGCTGTAGAGAAGCAGGTTAGTCTGGTGACTAGATGACTAGCTGGAGACTAGGGTTCATTTATCCGTTCTGTCAAGTTCTGGGCATGGCTTGTGAGGCAGGGGGCGTGGCTTGTGAGGCAGGAGGCGTGGCTTGTGAGGCAGGTTTGGGCCTCTCAATTCATTTTTTATAAATTAAGAACTGGAGTCAAACCTCTTCTGAAGGGACTACATCAAAAGTTCTTTTGAGAGAATAGTTCAATGAGTGTTTTCAGACAAGCATGTCCCCACCCATTACCCACGCATTACCCAGGTAACCAGTGGGTAATTGGTTGAGAGACAGGCACTTGTCTTGAAAACACCCAATGCGTGTCCATTGTCTTTCCTGTCACTTGTATTGGTGTCATGGACAAAGGGACCACGCAGGCTACAGGGAGGTTGGGGTCTTGTGTGGAACAGAGGTTTCCCCTTCTTCAGTCATGGGAATGTTTGTTCACAAGCCATCGGTGTTGGGGAACCGCCTCTCAAGCCTTCCACGAGCCAGGACTTTCCGGGCCCGCCCCCATTTTACGTCAGCATTTCTTACACACTCATGTTGTGATTTCAATTTCAAGCATATTCATGGAATCCATGTTTTAGGGATCCCCTGTGGGACCCCCCCAAACATGTGGGGTCCTGGATGGGTCATAAATAATACTTTGACAGGTCTATGAGACATCCATCCACTGAGGGAATTTTTCTTAAACTTCAAAAGTCTGGGTTTGGCAAAGTTCCATGGGGTGAGGGTAGGGCGGGGGATTGAGATGCTCACCTCTCAACCAGAAGTCGTCCGGGCGCTGTTGTAAACAGTGGCACCATGTGACTCCTGCACGTTTTGAGGCCCGGACTTGTGGAGACCTCAGCTATTGGGGTTTTACAAGTCTGGGTCTCAAAACGTGCGCGAATCATGCGGTGCTGCTGTTTACAATGGCGCCCGGGTGACTTCTGGTCAGAGGTGGGGGAGCATCTAAATCCCCCCAGTGGGAGTTTGTCGAACCCAGACTTTTAAAGCCTGGGAAAAACGCTCTAAGTCTGAACTTGTATTCAAAGCTGAGCTTTCCCTGTGCATCTGCGGGAACCTGGATGAGATTCCCTGTAGCAAGCGGTGCATCTGGTAGAGCGGAGAAGATACCAGTATTCTGTCTCCAGCAGCAGCACTGCTGACTTGCTGCGTGGTCTATCATACTCCTCTGGTGGCCTGCATGGTGGCCATGCAGTGGATGGGGCAGAGCAGACCGAAGCTCAACGCCGATAAGGCAGAGGTGATGGTGGTGGGGAGAGCGAGGGAGGTGTTGGCCCCCCTGATGGGGGGGTGGTGTCTGCCCTCCTATAGCTCAGCAGTTTCAGAGTCTGGGGGTGATGTTGGATTTGGATCTCCACCTGGATCGACAGGTGGAAGTGGTGGCGAAGGCTGCCTTCCGCCAATTGTATCTAATGTGGAGGCTGCATCCGTACATCTCCAGCCGGACCTGGCCTCTCTCATCCATGCCTTCATCACCTCGAGGCTGGACTACTGTAATGCGCTCTACGTGGGGCTGCCCTTGTTCCTGGTCCGGTGGCTGCAGCTAGTGCAGAATGCGACGGCCCGGCTCCTGATGGGGACAGGTCGTCGGGAGCATATAACACCTATGCTCCAGACACTGCACTGTCTGCCAATAGCATGCCACCAGGTTCAAGGTGTTGGTATTGATCTATAAAGCCCTTCACGGTCTGGGCCCCTCGTACCTCACCCTCCACATCCCAGAGCGGCTCCTTCGGTCTGCCGGGGGTGCCTTCTTGGAGGTCCCCCGTGTTAAGCGGGGGGCCACAATGGAGAGGGCATTCTCGGTGGCCAGGCCGCGACTTTGGAACTCCCTCCCGGAGGAAGCTCGCCTGGCCCCAAGCCTTTTGACATTCCGGCGGGCTTGTAAAACCTGGCTGTTTGCCCAGGCCTTTGGTGGGGAGGGGGGGTTAGGGATTTATCTCTCCCCTTACCTCTTTATTTTTATTTGTTTATCCCGACCCTGTTTTGGTTTTAAATTACTTGGATTTTAAAGATATTTTATTCTGAACGTTGCTTTATTGAATTGTACGCTGCCCCGGGATGCCATTGGCATGGGGGGGTGGCTAATAAATGTATCAAATAAATAAAAATAAATAAATATCCCATGGGGTACTCCCCATGACCAGGGGCAGTGTATCCAGAGAGAAAGCCATCTGTTTTGCTCCAAAAATGACCAAACACACATTTTCAGGCAGAAGATAACAGCATATTCTATCAACGAGTTTGGTCAGAAATGTCCCAGTGGGCTCAAGTACTCATCCAGGAATGAGGAACCTTCCCCCTCCCGTGCTCCACTTTGAAAATTAGCACAAGCACCGTGGGCTGGACAGGAGTTGAGAGTAGGGGTGCTGAAGATGGGTGTTCAGGATGGGGAGGGAGCAGGGGCATAACTATAATAGGTGCAGTCGTTGCAGCTACGTTGTGGCCCACAGCCTAGGGGATCCATGTACCTGGAGGACCCATATGCACATGAGTGGAATGCCCCAGCAGAAGCCCGTTCTTTGCAGCAGGGCCCATTCCCATTGAGCTGTGCTCCTAGAAGGGAGGGTCCAAAACCAAATCATGGATCTGTGCCCTGGGTCCATCCCTTATCCTGTCCTTCCCTATCCGCTTCTTTCTTTCCTTCCTTCCTCAAACTCGATTTCCCAGTGGAGCTGGGTACATGGCACAGATTTAGGAATTCAAAAGGGAGCAAATAAGAAACAGCCACAGGCTGGGCTTGGCCCACAGGATCCCCTCTCCTGTCCTATAGGATCCCCAAACACCTACGTCCTTAATAGAGTTTGGCTTAAAGCACTTTGAGAGGCAGGCAGCAATATTGACATTCCCATCTTATAGATAAGTGGGAAGTGAGGCACGGAGGGTCTAAATCAGGAGTTGAGGAGGGAGCCCATGGTTCAAATCCAGCCTGTGGCTAGTTTTTATTTGTCCCCTTTCCAGATCCAGGATCTGGTTCATGGATCCAGCCACACACTTGATTGTGGAAGGAGGATTTTGGGGGGTGGGCAGAGATGAAGGTGTGCACTCAATGGCAGGGGCAGACACTCCAAAAAAGAGCCACAATCTACAACTTCTTCTCATTTCTATAGCGCTACTAGGCGTACACAGCACTTTACAGTCAACGTTTTTCAGAGACCGGTCCCTGCGCGGTGGTCTTACAATCTAAGATGGACACGGGTGAGGGGAACATGGGGACAGACAACCGCATATTCCCATTTTACAGAGTGGGGACTGTGGCTGAGGGATTGTGACTTGCCTAAGGCCACCCAGTGAGTTCATGGCTAGGTTGGGATTTGGACCTGCCTTCCCAGAGCCAATTCCAGCACTTTATCTAGTACACGCACTGGCACCAAGCCTACACCCTCCAGCCCTTCCAGACTAAATAACGCTCTTTTCAATTGTCGAGCGCTCTTGCAACCACATCAGGGGGCAGCGACCTGCTCCGTTCATCTTATGTGGCATTGCAAGACTGTCAGGATCTGATCCCTTCCTTCACCTGCTGCAAGCACCCGCCCAACCATGCACATTTCATGCCTCCCCCATCGTCTCTTTGCCACATTCCTATCTTTCTGCAGCCCACACCTGGCCGCCCTTTCCTCGTGCCTTGTAGGTTTTTCTTCCTCAGATAAACGCTTCTGTTTTGGTACTGAAATAACGTAGACTCTTTGGGTTAAGGAGGGATGAAGTAGCAGAATTTTGGGTAAGGGAGGGTGACACTTCTCTCCAACTCCACATATTCACTTGCCATTGAGATCCCAGACCAAAAAAGGTTCCCTATCCCTGATCTATGGGACAGGTTGGGTAAGTCCCCAACACCACCCCCTTTTTTTGGTTTTGTTTAGATCACATGCACCCTCCCTGCCTGTCACTTCTCTGAAAGAAGCCACCCTGCACCCATATGAAAACACCTTGACTAGCAAGTCAGTTCACTGGAGGACAATCTGAGTCAAGCCACTGTAATAAGGTACAGATACCGGGGGTAAAGTCCTTGCCGGATACCGTCCGCCAATCCGCGTTCTCAGGGAATTATCACGTGAGTGCCCTTTATTCTCAGTATGCAGTGTCCCATCACCATGGACAGTTACTCTATAGACACACTCTATACCTTTGAGGTTTCTCTGTCTTAGTCCTTACGGTTGGGCACAATCCCTCCTGAGGTCAGATTAGCCTCTCTCTCTCTCTCCTTCCTCCAGCTCTGCAGGCCAGGTACAAGCTCCCCCTGTAGCCCGCCAAATCCTCCCATCGTTCTCCCTGGCTGCTCCCTAGCAGCACTCGAGTAGCTCTTAGCCTTCTCTCTGAGCCCTGCTCAGGCTTTTAGGCTTTGGGCTGGCTCAGCCACGCCCAAGACCAGCTCTGAGGCATCAGGCACTTGGTCCTGTATTCCATATAGCTCCTGAGCCTCAGTTAGCAGTGACAGGTGCTAAGTCTCTTAAAGGGCCAGCATCCCAATTAGGCTGCGGCCTGCTACAGCCACCATGGGCCTATCACAACCAGTGATGCAAGGGGGCAGCAGCAGTTTGCATCATCCCCTCTGAAAGGGGCCACTGGTCTCCAAGTGCTTGGAAATAGGCTGTTTTTTTGGCAGCAAAATAGTTGTTTGGGGGTTTTGTGTGTGCGTGTTTTATTTTTTTCTTGTAAATACTTTTCTCCCCTCCCGTTGCCGTGGAAATAATGAAGGCTGGGAGATGAAGAGCAAGAGGCAAGAGTCGGGAAGGTTAGGAGTGATGCGGCAGCACCCATATGCTTGCGACGATGGCGTGTCTTCAGCGTGTTTTCCCCCCATTCTCTGGTGCTCTGACGGGTCAGAGGAAATTGGGGAGGATTAGCTGAGGCGTTTGTTACAGACGGAACCCCAGTAGGAGAAAACTCACAGCTTTCAACAATTAGGGAGTCTTTGTAATGACAGCTCCATCAGACTAATAGAGGGAAGAGTTGGAGACACGAGGAATCGGAGCCAGGCAAGTGTCAACGAAGAAGGAATCGTGAAGAAAACAGGCTTCCTCTTGTTTCTAACTAGCCTGCAATTATGCTTGGGTGGGGAGCTGGCTAGTGAGAGTGACTGAATCTTCTAACGCTCTCCTCCCTATCTGTTTCTTGGCTGGTTGGGAGGGACACATAGGCCCAAAGTTCAGTGGATGGACACTCCTAGAAGCAAGTTATCAGATAAGAGAGGCCAGCAGGCTAACATGGCACAGCAAATTACTGGGTTACACTCAAAATGTCCGAGGCTTACCTAGGCTTCTCATTCTGATTTAGATGGAGGTCTCGGGGTGAGCATGTCTAGCTATTTCACAGCCAGTAGGCTATTGTGATAGTGTTGTATACTCCAGTGCGCGTGCTACTACAGACCACCATGAGGTACATCAGAGAGCAACGAAATGGAGAACTTCATTCTCCTCTAGTTCCATGTAAGATTCTCAGCACACAGGTAAAGTGGGATTTGAACCTTAGTCTTTCATAATCCTAGTCCAGCACTTTATCCAGCAGGCTACGCTGGGGGAGGGGTGCGTGTGTGCAAAATCCAACCTATTCCCAACCCTAGGTTTACCATACCGCCCATTTAAAAGAGGACACTTTTGAAAAGTACATGTTGCGGGCTGCATTGGTTTCAATGCAGCCCCGCAACATGTGTTTTTCATAAGAGTCCTCTTTTAAAGGGGAGGTATGGCTAACTGCCAACCCCCGTTCAGAATACCAGCTCCCTATCTTCTTCCCCAGCTCTGTTTCGAATACCAGTTTCTTACCCCACAGCTCTGCCCTGTTCTGAACTCTAGAGCCGCAGCAGAATTATATTCAGGAAGGAAGCCGCTCTGCCCCGTTCTTATGTAGCCGCACCCCTTTCCAAGCACCATGACATCATGTTGCTCAGAAGAGGTCGGCTGGGGCTCAGCATGAACCAGGGAGATACAACTGCACCCCCTTCATCGGCCTGTCTGATTCTAGTTGGAATTAGATGATAGAATTGCTGGTTCAGTTTTTTGATCAAAATGGGCAAAGTGGCCCATCCCGATCAAATATCACCCCAGTCCTGTCCAGAATTCCGGTCCATAATACTCCAATCTTGCACCAGACACCAGCTGTCTGCCCCCTCACTCTTTTTCCTTTTTGCCTCTCCCTCTTTACCTATCTCTTTTCACCCACGTCTCTTTCCACCGCTCTCAAGCAGTCTTGTGACTATGTGTGGGTGCCGGAGCCTTCCACTTCCAGGCCGCTACCCTAAAGGCCAATGTTTGCAGCAGGGCATGTCACTTGTCACTTAGACCCAAGATCCCCTTTTGCGAATGGATTTTACTTGTTCTATGTCTGGCATTTCCAGCGGGGAGAGCAGTTTGGATGCACATTACCAGTGTAGCAGAGTGTGCTCTAATTGGCCGAGAATTGGTCAGGAAATGTCAGGGAAAGATTTATTTCCCACTGCAGTCTCTCCAGGTGCTAATTTTTCTATGGGCCGCTGGATAATGGCTCTTGCTCACAATAGCCCAGAGACCCTAATCAGAATACAGGGCTGTAATTGGGTTGAAGGGATTTAAAAATCATTAAAGCCACATTCGGACAGGGGGATAAAAATGGACACCCTTCCTTTCCTCATCCACCCCCAAAAGATTGAGTGACTCACTTAGTATCTAATGAGCAGCTCCTGGCATATGACTTATAATATTGTAGTAATTGTGTTAGGAGCGGTGCAAGCCTACGGGGGGGTCTATCCAGAATCCATAACTCAGATCCAACCGACCTGATGGATTTCCAAGCTGCCACTCGTCTACGACTTCATAAATGGCCACCAAGTGCAGGGATTTTGGCCTCCAGCACAGTCTCGATACCTTCTCCTTTGTGAGACTTCAGTACATGAGACTGGGAGTCTTCCCATGGGGATCTGAAGATCTGACACGTGCAACATACAGACTACTGTCTCCTCCCCAGCAGTGCTTACTAGAGGTGGTTCAGAAGATGTGTGGAGTACCCAAAACGGCTTACTAGAGGGGATTCAATACGCACAATGGATATATTTTTTTAATTTTATTTTTAATTTTATTTTGTCTGATTCTAGTTGGAATTAGATGATAGAATTGCTGGTTCCGTTTTTTGATCAAAATGGGCAAAGTGGCCCATCCCAATCAAATATCAGAACCATCAAAACTCTGAATTCACCCCTAGTTCTGCCTCCTGCTTTATGGATGTGTATTAGCCAAACTACTAGCCGAGTGCTTGGCTTTTAGTAGTTGTCGATGACCTAATTCACAAAGTTTAGATCTAGCTTTGAACTTGTGAGCATGATTAGAGCCCTGGTTTGGGATACTACCTATTGTTGACAAGTGTCATGCTTTAAAGCAAAAGCACTATAATTACACCGCATTTACACTCTGGGTTTGCCCAATGGATGATGATAAGTCTTTCAGTCATGCATTCAGTTGTATGGATGAGTGATAATCAATTAATCACAGATTGGGAAGCAAAACCACAGTGTAGTCACATTGCAATTGCAGTATAACTACACTGAAACTATGGCAGGTATATTGTGCATCTAATAGCACAGATATAGGTAAATTACAGCATCCCCGTTGCAGGGATTGATCTGTACTTCAGGAAAAGCTACCACATTTGAATCGGGCGATACAACTGAAATATTCCAAAGTTCAGGAGCATCTAAACTACTGGGTGTGTGGGGTAGTTTTGAGCTTTCCCCAGCAGAACTTTGTAGCACTACAGTGGGCTGGAAGAGATTCCAGCTCCAAAGTCAGACGTGTTAAGCCCAAATCTGAACTAGAACCAAAACAGTAATTGTCGCTATTCCGTATCTGCCTGGATCTGAGGTTTTCGACCTGCTCCGGCAAGGACACGCCGAGCGGTATCTGTTCATTTGGTGGATTAACCAAATTAACTGCACTACCATGTAATAACACAATGTGCCATTTACTATATTGCTATTTTCTGGACTGGCATCTACCTTTGCCCATAATTCCTTTCATGTTTACTCCTTGACCCCCTCCGTAGACCTGATTTCAGACTAGTAATGGTAACACCCAGGCTGTTTTTAGACGTGCAGCGAGGATCAAGCGCGGGAGCGGCGAAACAGCCGTGGCGCTGTTTTAGACAAACCGGAAGCGGAAGTTGTGCGCATGATCGGTGGCCGTGCATTCTTTGCTGACCGCGATCGAACCGGCCTGATTTCTCTGGGGGGACATATGCGGCCGGAAAAGAATGCACGGCCACCAATCACGTGCACAACTCCCGCTTTCGGTTCATCTAAAACAGCGCCGCGGCTGTTTCGCCGCTTCCGCACCTGATTCCCAGTGTACGTCTAAAAACGCCCCCAGTCAGTGGTAATACAGTAAACTGATTAATCATTTCAGTATTAGCCAGTTATGTGATTTGTAATGTTAGGCATCACAGTAGTCGGTTAATGGATGGATAACTGCCAAACTATCATATATTAGCATGTATTAACCACGGATAATAAATTTACTATTTGGTTCAGCTCTAATCTGCACATTCCCATAGCTTGCATTTGGCCCATTATCAAAATAGAAATCTAACCTTCTTCCTCATTAGTAGAGTTGGGATGAATGTGCCTTTCCATATTCGTGAAGAAAAGATGCATGTTCATTCTTACAAAGAACATCGAAACGTCTCTTTGTTATCACAGAATTCACTTCTTGTTTCTCTGGTTCATTGTTATTCCTTCCTTCACTTCAGTGTTCATTTATCCACTTCCTTTGCTTAGTTCACTTTTGTGCAGTGGACCCTCATTATAACATGGTATTTGGGAACTATAGGCCTTTTACACAGTCCTGGGAGGTGCCATGGTGCGGGATGGGTGGGTGGAGGTGGTGGCGTGTGTGCGGTGCATGGGCGGCCTGTTATACGGATGCCCGCCCATCTCCACGAATGGAGGCACCTCTGTTTTCCCCAATGACTCCGTGTTTGGGCATGGGCAATGGGTGGAGCACGGGAGTGTGCCTGCACCCCACCCATTCTCACCGGCAGTCACACGGATGCCCCACCTCACCCACCCATTCGCCCATATGGGCAAGGGGTGGGGGGGCTCGTGTGAAAAGAGCCTGTGATTGCAATTGTGTTATAGCAAGGCATGCGTTAATGAAAAAATTAAAAATCTCTCATTTCTGTCTGTCCCGATAAATCACACATTGAGTGTTCTGCTTAAAACCATTTGTTTTTCTCCCCAATGGAGAGGGTGGGGAGAATATGTTAGGAGTAGAACTGAAACAAATACCCTCAAAAACAGGTAGAGGTGTCGAATTTCTGGTACCCAAATCAACCTGCAAACTGTGGGTAGACTAATTGGTACTGGATTAGTGCCCAATTTATTTATTTATCATTACTTAATATCTCATCCCCACCTGCCATTAGCAGCTCGGTGCGACTTACAAGTTAAAATTTATAAACCATAAAATCCATACAGTACAAATGCATATAAAAATACAGTATAAATCCACAATCCAAGCAAACAGTGTCAAAGTTAATAACACCCCCACCCCACACACCAACCCATACCACTACCTGTCTCCCTCACCAAATGCCCAGTGAAACAACCAGGTCTTACACTGATGATGGAAGGAAGGAAGATCCAGGGACAGGCAAACCTCTGCCGGAAGGGAGTTTCACAGCTGCGCCGCCGCCACTAAGAACACCCTCTCCAATGCCGCTACCCGAGAAACACAGGAGGCCTCGGGAAGGGTGCTCCTGGCCGACTGCAGGAGTCGCTCTAGGACCCAGGGGGTGAGGTGGTCCCACAGGTAAGTGGGGCCCAGACCATATAGGGCCTGTCTCTTATACACATCTAGATGTGTATAAGAGACAGGGCCGTCACATTCTGAACCAGCTGAAAGTACCCAATGTCCTGAAATATCAATTTTCAGTCCTGGAATGTTGATTTCTGGTCCCAATTGTTCAAGTTTCCATCCTGATTTACCAACCAATAAATGGAAAATTGGTAAGTCAGTAACTGGAATGACTGACTTTCACATAGTTGGATATCCGATTGGGTAGCCTGGTGAATACCTGACACGGTACTCAAAAATGCAAGAATTACCCTTGGGTACTAAATTAGGTATCCGTTCCAGCTCAGGAACCATATTTGTGACTGGCAATAGAGACAAAGTAGTACAGTGATATCTTTTATTGGACCAACTACTGCTGACGGAGGTATGCAAGCTTTCAGATCTCAAAAAAAGATATGAAAGCTAGCATACCTCCATGAATTGTAGTAGGTCCAGTAAAAGATACCACTGTACTACTTTGTCTCTATTGCCTATATTAGGAACCAACACGGCAACCTTCCTCTCTACACGTTTGTGACAGTTATAAGTGAATCCATGCTATAATGGTATGTGTTATAAGGAGGTTTCACTGTATGTCAATGTTCAGTATTTGGCTCACTTGGTTACTTTGTTCTTGTTTTTTTCAATACTTTTGAGACTTTCTGCTATATTACATCACACAAATGGACTAATCACATTCAATAAAATGTTTATAAAAACAAACAGTATTGCAAAAGACATGGGATGCAATCCAGAAGCCCGTTTAAACTGCGCCTACGCTGGGCGCGGTGTACATACGCCGGCACACAGGGCCACATCTTGCCACTTCCAATGAAACCCCCTGAGCCCACACACACTGAAGCCTGGGAGATGCCTGCTCCATCCTCTGGACTAAGTGGACTGGAGGGTTGCATTGGTAGGAACACATTGTTGCCCCATGCGGCTTGCTGGGCACGCGGGGTGCATGCGCACGTGTGCCCACGGTTTGGCCGGGCATTGCGCCCACGGGCAGCATGTGCTACCGCTTGGATTACAGCCATGGTCTATGGATTTATGAAGTGCTGAAACACTGAAGAAAATGACCAAAATACTGAAGCAAAGTAGAAAAAATTGATACTATGATTCAAAACCTCAAATAAAGATGAAAACAACACCACACTCATATTCGCTTCCTTAAAACGTATGTGAATATACCAAATTAATTGAGTCTGGTATTCTCAAGTATATTGGTTTCCTACCCGTTACCAAATTTCTGTTAATGTTCATGGAGGAACATTGGCAGCTTGTTCATTGGGACTAATGGAACTTATTCCCTCCAATAAATCCTGCTGAAAGGATGAGTGGCTTCTGCTTGAATTCCAACAGCTGTGGCTGTATTCCAGCTACCTACACTTTTTCAGGCAACTGTAAGCAAGCTCCATTCTGCACCTGCTCACAGGTCCCCTGAGCAAAATGCTATTGGCAGAGCCCAGGACAGAGCTAAATATAGTTCAGTCAGGGCTCCTTTGGTGCTGGCTTTACAGCCCTCCCAGCTGAACTTCATTACCTTGGTCTAAGTCAACCCAGCTGAGTTTCCAGGGAACTCTGGGGCTTTCTGCCTTCCCACTGGGTAACTACACTTTCAGTTGGCTTTATCAACCTGAGTGGCTTGTGGTCCCCTCAGAGCAGCTCAAGGCTTGCCTGCAACACAGTGTGCTCTGCACATTCGTGCTCAGCTTACCTTTCCCCCCAGCTCCCCTCCTCTGACCCAACCTCTTTCCAGACTGTTTCCAGCCCTAAGGAATGACTCTCTGGCTTCCAATATCACTTCTATCACACTCAATTCTCCCTCTCTACTCCCTCTCTCTCTCTCCATCTATTCAAGCTCGCCTCAACCGCTGTCTCCCTGATACCTCTACCTGGATGTCTCAACATCATCTCAAACTCAACATGGCTAAAACTGAACTCCTTATCTCCCCCCCCCACCCCAATCCTTCCTCTCCCTCCTCCCTGTCGATCCTTATCAACAGGGTCACCATCCTTCCTGTCCCCCAAGCCCATAGCTTGGGCTTCATCCTTGACTCATCCCTTTCTTTTAAACCCTACCTCAACTCTGTTGCTTAATCTGTCGCTTCTCCCTCCATAACATTGCTAAGATTTGCCCTTTTCTCTCTGTTTCCTCTCCAAAACTCTTGTTCACGCCCTGGTCATCTCTTGCCTCAATTACTATAACCTCACTGGCCTCCCCAGCTCTCACCTTTCTCCCCTTATCTCTGTCCAAAACTCTGCTGCCAGGGTCATCCACCTCGCCCATTGCTTCGACCACGTGCAGCCCCTCCTCTCCTCTCTTCACTGGCTCCCTCTTCCTGAACGAATCCTGCACAAGCTTCTAGTCTTCACCTATAAAGCTCTTCAGAACCTTGCATCCCCCCTACCTCTCTGTGCTAATTTCCCTCTGTACTCCTGTCCGTGAACTCTGCTCCTCCTCTGTCCCCTCTCCCGCCCTCCCACACTCCCCTGCTCCCCTAACTGGCTTCATCCTTTCTCCCTAGCTGCCCCCCATGCCTGGAACTCCCTCCCTGCCCACATCTGCCTCGCCCCCTCCCTTCATACCTTCAAATCCCTCAAGACCCATCTCTTCCACTCTGCCCTCCCCGACTCCTCACTCCCTTCACCTAACTCCTGCTGATACCCTCCATCCAGTACAATCTGTTACCTGAGGTCTGTGTACTCATATCCTCACCACATGGACCAGCCAGCCATCATTCTCGATGTAACCAAGCCAAGCACGTACACTTGGGACCTCACATCTTCATGGATGTTACACTCCTTGTCTCTCATTCTGTTCCCCTTCCTTCGTCTCTCCCCCACCCCCCATCTCTCAGATTGCAAGCCCTAGGGCAGGGACCGTGTTTATTCCATTACTTTGTAAAGTGCCAGGTACATAGCTGGCACTATATAAATGCTTGCTAATAAAAATAATACTACTAATAATAGACCCCTGCACCAACTGCAGACTCTGACTTGCTTCTCCCATTTGGTGCTACACTCGCACATCTGACTGACTCCTTGGCTACTGATCCCGGCACCAGCTGCATTCTCTGGTATCATACATGCCCACTGGCCTCAACCCTTGGGCCCCGATTCTGTAAGGCCTCACTGCTTCCAGGCCACCCATGCCCCTGCAGACCCAACAAGGCCTGTCCTCTCTGAACTCTACCCACGGCTCTGTGCTCAAGAGAGCTGGGAGCAGGGGACCTCTCTCCCAATGGCACTAAACAGCCTGGCCCCCTGGCCCTGGGGCTAACTGCGACACAGCCTGGGCTGTCAGAGCACAGACAGAGGAAGCAGGGAAGGATTCCTTTTTGGGGGGGGGGGGGGGAGAGCGGGAGTGGAAGGTGTAACAGGTTCCCTTTGCCTAGCCCTCAAAAGTCCTAGTCCCGGGTCTCTGCGCTGTTCAGCCTCTTCCCATTCCAGACCCCATACGCCCTCTGGCCGCTCCCTTTCACTCACTCTCTCGAGGTCACTCCAGAGCCTCGCCACTCGCATCTCTCTGCCCTTCGGCCTCCCGCTTGACTCTGAAGCCTTTGTCAGTTTCACCTGCGGCTGGCTCCGGTACATGCTTGGCTGGCTCCACCTGCAGGTCCATTGGCGGCTTTTACTCTCACCTTGTCAGGTTCCACCTGTTGCTCCCGGCTGTTCTTCCTCACCACCAAGCAGCTCCCTATCTTACTCCCAACGCTCCCCGGTGTTCTCGCTCTATCATGAGAGCTTTGGCACCCTCCTTCCACCCACAAGTTTCTGTTGGTCTCTTCTGCTCACAGGTGTCCTGGCCTCGATCTCTTGGTCAGTATTCCCTTTAAAGAGCCCTTCGGCCTGCTTCTTAAAAGGGGCAGCAATTGCCTATTCCTTGGAGCAAGGCGCACACCTGCCTCTGCTACAGAAAGAGTGTGTGGGGGTGTGTGAGTGGAAAGGTATTGTGATGGCACACAGGATATGTTGTATTTCCCCCAAACTGCTGTTTTGCCAGCTCTACCAAAATCTTTAATCACCACCCTCCTCTTTAGGGGGAAGCTCAGGCGCTTCTCTTGGATGTTTGATCGCAGTGTCATCTTGTGGCCCCAAGTTAAAAGTCCCCTTTGCCTCTCTCGCTTCATAGCCACAGAGATTATTAACTGATGCCATTATCTGAATGACTTTTCCCAAATCCCAGATATTCATTTCCTGCAAGCTGCACAAGGCATTGTTACCTCTCCAGACCTCTTTCGGAAGGTGTGACGTCAGGAGTCTCGCCAGTTGTGGGGAAAATGTGTGTCCAGGTTTAATTGGTAAGGATTGTTTTGTCTCCGGTACAAAAGCAGCAAATCCCCAGAAGCCGGTCAGGAGCACAGCTGTTTACAGCGAACAGAAGCTGTCGCTTATCTTCTTGTAGCAACCTGTCTCCCAGAGATCACGGCTTAATTAACTCGCATGTTATCCGGGCTGAAATTGTACAAACATTGCACCTGAAAAATAATAAAATAAATGAAAAGGGGGGGAAAAGGAGATAAATTGGAATTAGTTGACCTAAGAACAAAGCACTGCCAGCCCTGCAGAGAGTAGAAACAAGGCTGATTTCAGCCACTGTAGACTGTTGGAATTTGCCTGTTGGGTTGTCATGACCAGGGAAGGCCTCACAAGCCAAACCCTAAGAGGCCTTAAAATGGATCACTGGCTAGGATGCTGCTGTTAGATGAAAACAGTTCGGAAAATGATAATTGGCCTTGCAACTGGAAGCTCAGAGCTGGCCATAAATTACTGCAGATCTACACAGTCTTCATGTCTCTCCACTTCTGTACTCTTCTTCCCCACAAGTCCACCAGATGTGGTTGCCATTTGTCTCTTATTCTAAGGTACACTCATTTTTTTAAGGGAACATCCCTTACTGACATCCTCATTATAGAACATAATGGAGATTCGTTACTTACATAACGAATGTGTAATGACCTGGGTTTCAACTGCAACCCATTGGCCAGTCTCCAGGATTGGCTATAAGACCTCCTCAAGCACCAGTCAAGCCACATCCCTCCTCAGCCACACTCCACACCCCCAGATTTCTGGTTGGCTGCTGGCCTGTATGTAAGGCCAGCCGGTAGCCACAGGAAGCTGGGTGGATTGTCAGTCATGTTCCTGTTCTGACTTCCTGTATAATCTTTGGTGTGTCTTCCTTTTGTTTCTATACATCTTGGACTGGCTGCACACTCCCCAAATCAAGTCTGTCCTTACGGCTAGCTGGAGGTTGGTCCTTCTGAACTTCTCTCCTAGAACCCGGTCCTTCTGATTCTGCTGGCGAGTCTGGATGCCTGGATACTGGAGCTTGGCGTTCACTTTGATGCAGGCCTGGCATCTGCAGGAGGATGTGCCCTCTATGTGACTGCCCAGTAGGGATGGGACACCGGGGAGAATACCAGATACCAGATGTACCGGTATCGGATTTCCCTGGTACCGGCTTTACCTGTACCGGCATACTGGATTTTTAACATTGGCCGCGGTACCCGATTTTACACATTGTGGCTATTGACTTCAGTGGCCGCAATGTAATGTAAAAAATCTGGTACCGTGGCCAATGTTAAAAATCCAGTATGCCGGTACAGGTAAATATCAGATTTATCGAATTAAGCCAATACACCCAAATACCGGCAATATCGGATCTCGGGAGAACCGGAATTCCCACCCCTACTGACCAGGGAGCTCCTCCCTACACAACTGCCCAGGGAGCTCACTTTGCTGGCGCCAGCGCTGTCTTGTCCTGTCCAGCCCAGTCTAGTCCTGCCTCATCTGTCCTGTCTTTCTGTCTGTCCAGTCCTGCCTCGTCCATCTGCCTAGTCCAGTCCTGCCACATCTCATCTGTCCGATGCTATCTCATCTATGCTTCTCTCTTGGCCCATGTGCTGCTCCACGCTGTTACCCCTGGAATCCTGAGACTCTGATCCTGCACCACCTCTCTGGATCCTGATCCTGTACCAACATACGCAGCACTGATCCTACCACAATTCTCCATGTCCCTTTCTGTGGTCCCTGGCAAAATCTCCCTTATTCAGAACATCAAAGCTCCATGGAACATGATGAATGTCCCTTATTTCAGAATCCCTCAGCTCTGGAGTGTCCCTTATTTTTGTTTTAATTTTTTGATCTGGCAACCCTAAATAAAATTCTATAACCCAGATAGCAGCAATGACCTGCAAAGTATAGGAAATATAAATTGGGATTGTGACCCATACTTTGGGAGCCTCTGTTTAATGTCCTACTTAGGGCTGAAACTCGATCTCGTTTTTCTCATGATTCTTACTGAGAATCATGGTTTCCAACTTTTTTTGTGTCATAATCCATAATTGAGAAAATCCCAGTTCTTGACACTTTCTTGGGCAAGATTTTTTCTCAATATACCATTTACCGTTACCATTTACCATGTACCACATTTTCCCTGGAATGCACAGGCAAAAAATGACTGCCCTTTTCCAAAATAGTGGTGATGCTGCTGGTGTCATCTTGGAAGAGGGTTGCACCTGTGCAGAACAGCTGCGATGTCCATTTTGTGCATACACTTTATCAGGAAGAACACAGTACATGTTAAACAGTAACAGTAAATGGTAACACTAAATGGTAACACTAAATGGCAAATGGAATATCGAGGAAAATTCTTGACCGAGATACTGAATCATTATTGAGATCATCCTAAGGTACTGGTACGGTTCTTAGTTTTCACGAGAAAGACATTGATTCCCATTTCAGCCCTATCCAGAGCCCATGAAAGTCAATGTAAAAAGTATTACATGTATTTCAGTTGGCTATAGATCCTAAACGCCAGACCTGTGGCAATGGGAAAAAACACAGTGAACGTGGGTCACTGCTTATAGACATCACTGTTGGCTTGGCTATCATAAGAACTAACTTGGGTAGTTGGATTTGTTATTCATGATTATTATTTGAATAATTTCTGTAGCCCTTCAAGTACCTAAAAAATACCCAGGGCTAAAGCTGAAACAAGTAATTGCTACTATCTGGTATCCCAGTGGATATCATGGTATCTGGTTGGATGCCATTTTATATTTGGTTTAGTATCTGGTGCCTGTCTGATTTTTTAAAAAATTATTATTATTATTATTAACATTTATATAGCGCCAGTCATGTGACATGGTGCTTTACAGAACATAGAATTAGATGCGGTCCCTGCCGGTGGCTTACAATCTAAAAGACAGGGAGAGGGGACAGTGGGAGAGACAGGGGAGAAGACAAACAAACATTCAAGCGGATGCGAAGTCTCAGGTGCGTGTGCTTGACTTGGTTACAAAGAGGTTGGTAGCAGCAGTCAGCAGAGGAGGGCTGACAGTAAGTGTACGGGGAAAGACTAGCAGGCATTGGGAAAGGCAGCGAGGAAAAGGTGGGTCTTGAGGAGGGATTTGAAGGAGCGGAGGGAGGAGGCAAGGTGGATGTGGGCAGGGAAGGAGTTCCAGGCATGGGGGGCAGCGAGGGAGAAGGGTCGAAGGCGGTTAGGTGAGCAGGAGAAACGAGGGAGAGTGAGGGAGGGGACAAAGGAAAAGCGGAGAGCGCGTGCAGGAGTGTGTAGGGAAATTAGGTCCGAGAGATCAGGGGAAGCTTGGTTGTGGAGCGATTTGAACGTGAAAACCAGGAGTTTGAACAGGATACGTTCAGGGGGAGCCAGTGAAGGGAGAGGAGGAGAGGCTGCACATGGTCGAAGCGACGGGCAGAATGAATGACCTTGGCGACAGAGTTTTGGATTGCGATACCATTTACCACGCTACCATTTAATGCATTACCATTACATTTCCGTTTGGCTTTTCTTTCTTTTTTTAAACTCCCTCCCTCTATCTGGACTGGTCTGGTTATGCAGCAATGAAGTAAATGGTAATATACGATATTTCGGTTTGGGGATTAACTTCCACAGTTACTGGATAATGACCAAGCTATTTGGAATGATGGACATTTAATCATGGATCATTTTGTTGTTATCCATTTCAACTCTACCAGGACCAAAAGGGTTCCTCCCATATCCAATTTTTTGGGGGGGTATTCTATTTTTAGGTTTTGAGGGCTTCAAGCTTTTCTTTTTTCCCCCATTCATTTTGGTATTTCAATTGTGTCACTTTGGGAAGTTGTGCATGTTCAACAGTGTGACTATTAAATTACTAAAAAGACTGAAACACCTAAATAGCTGGAAAATGGAATTGCAGATGCCTAAGAAAACACAAACATATTTTGGTTATTACCCAAGCCATTTTCTGTTTGGGTGGTATAGATTTTCTTTTTTTTTTGGGGGGGGGGGCAGTTACCCCCTTCACCTCTTACTAAATCACCTGTAGCAGGGCTCTTAGGATGGTGGTGTTCTTCCACTGCTAAAGAAAGAAGGGGAACTATTCCTTCCAGCTGCAGTAAGTGATCCTGGAGGCGTGCAGATCTCCATTGTGACTTAATGAGAGGTATTGCTTCAGGAAATTGCAAAGTAGCATTTCAGCTAAAGATGCAGAGTCACTTAGAGAAAGTGGAGAGTGAGATTTAACAACCTCTCTCATTCATCTCCCAAAGTGCTTTGCAGATCAAAGCAGGTGAGAGACACAATCATATGATTTAAAACCAGTAACGTTCATTTGTATCAAGAGCATTTGTAATAAATAATTTTTTTAAAAAATAAATAAATAAAAACAGCATAGAAGTATCTTTCTAGGACATTTTCCTGCAATCTCCAGCCTTTTGACTGACAAAATTTTAGCACTGTAATTAGCATAGATAGTTCTTAAAAGCCTCCTTCACTTTCTCAAAGCTCTGCTGCATTATGATTAATCCCCCCCCTCTCCAGTATTATTATTCCATTTCTATTTATTTGTTGTGCCCACTGAGCCCTGTGAGAAGATAGGAAGGCCAGTCTGATAACTGCAGCCAGGGGAGAGAGATGTGGTGTTGAAATGCGTGTGAGAATTACTGGAGAGGGATATAGAGGAGGGCCTCAGTTTAGGGAAAGTGCAGTCCCGTGCCAGGGCCCCAATGCATCCTGTCTCCAAAGCCCTGTTTCGAAGGCATGCAAGGGTGTCAACAAATGTGACGGTGGCTTGCTTCGGCCCACGAGCCAGCAGCACGTCCATACCCCATCAGATGTTCACCCTGGATTGTTCCTGGGCGTGTGAGCAGCGAGTCTTGGCTGTGGTCCCTGAGACTTCTGGGATTACAACGCACACTACCGTCCACCCAGTCAGACTAAAGTGGGCCAGGATCAGGGCTTCTGTGGCCGGTTGCCATGGCTGCCCGTCACGGCGGGGTTGGGGGCCAGGCCGCTGCAAATTCTGCTGCTCTTCACAACCTCAGTAGCCAAGACCACAGGCTCCACCAGTCTATCATGAAATAAGAGAAGTTTGTGTGTGAATGCATATGTGTGACTACACTCATGGGTACGTCTCATGGCTCTCAGCCCATATGAAGATTTTGGTACATGGCTCTTGGGGTGGGGGTGGGGACGACTTTAGCCACTTTGTTATATGTAGAGTGAGAAAAGTGGGCCTGAGTCTTCTCTCATGTAAATCAGGAGTCTCTCCACTGAGATCAGTGGGCAGCAGTGGCTTGTCTACAGGGGCTAATAGGGTGAAGTCCCAGCAGCACTGGCTACCAATAGCTTTCCGGCCACAATTCAGTGTGCTGGTTTTGACCTATGAAGCCCTAAAAAGGCGTGAATCCCACATATCCAAAAGACTTCCTCCTCCCTTATCTCCTGCAGTGGCTCTGAGCTCGGTCAGAAGCGGCCTCTTATAGGTTCCAACTGCCTGTCAAGATTGCACAGCATGGGTACATAGGGAGGCATCCATTCCTCACCTCCGTGGCTGCTCCTCATTTATGAGACTCCCTTCCCCTGGAGATTAAACTAACCCCAAACCTGTTCATTATCTAGAGACAGTGCTAGATTTTTCTATGTGGCCAGGCATTTGACAGGTATGGGTAGAGTTTGTGGGGGTCGGGGGATTTTTAATTGGTGGTAGTGGTAGGGTTTTTTGTGGGTGTGTTGGGGGTTTGTTTGTTTTTTATTGTAACCCATCCTGAGTCCTTGGGATAGGGTGGGAAAAAATTTTAAATAAATATTCTAGAGCTCATTGGGTTTGAAGATTGGAACTTATATGATTTACCCAACGGAGAGTCCATTAGAAGTTTAGAGCTCAGGGAACCATCTTGTAGACCCCTCTTTGCATGAGTCGTCCCACTAAACTCTGATGGGTTTAAACTCATGTCTGTAATGGCTTCTAGATGCTCAAACTATTGGGATACGTGACCATCATCCCATGTGGCACCAAACAGATGTGAGGGCTGAGGAACTGTTTTGCAGAGGAAAACCAGCTTGCTCCTGAGATGCCGTCCATGCAGCTGCTGGAGAACAGGCCCTATCCTACTGTTCCTGGCAGAGAAGCACGGTTACAGGTGCTCGTGCACATAAGCTACCGCACATTGATGCATTGCACAAAAGTACCAACTTCTCATTCCTTCCGAGCACGATGGAGCCAATTTGAACTGCAAAGGCTGTACATTGCTGTTGGCTCCAGGGAGCCGGTGGCATAGACAATGCAATATTGGCTCCACAGAAGAATAGACGGGTGTGCTGGTGCCAACCGTTTGTTTCATCTCATTATTCCTTTTGTGGCACATCAGCAACAGATGCTTCTGGAGGTGACCCCCAGACGCAGAGATGCAGGATTGGCCCCTTTCGCCTCTCCGTGGCAGATTCAGTGCCTGCAGCTGACAGCTTTGACAGGATGACGCACCTTGGCACCTTCTCCTCGCCAGCTTGGAGCCAGCCCTCAATGAGCCTGCGGTGGTTTGGAATGAAGATTGGAACCAGAGGAGGGATTATTCTTGGCTCAGCCCAATCTCCCTCTACTGCTGTGGTGGTATTTCATATCACGGCTCGTTGCTGGCTTGTCGCTGCCGTGCGGTAACCTCGGACCCGAGGTGGGTAATTATTCTGGAGGTGCCAGTGGAGATCCCATAGCAAAGGTTGTGTTGAAGGATACGCTCAAATCCCGCTGCTTCACACTTTAATGATTGAATTAAGTCTCCAGATTTGGCACTGCATGTCTGCAGAGGCAAACTGGACTTTCCATATCATTTCCCAAGTAAATTTATTTTCTAATCTTTCCTGCGGGAAGTTTTAAGGATCATCCTTTCTGAAACTTTGCCTTGTTTCTCTCCCATTTGTTTGGATTCCTCCAGCTCAGGGGTGATGGTTTGCTCCACAGAACTGGAATTCACAGTAGGTGCAGACCTACACATTGCTGGAAGTGCCAATGTTGCCCCAGCCTTGAAAATTTCATCCTCACGTTTTCGGCATCGAGTTCAATTTACTGGCAGCTTGGCTTGGTTTTCATTTGCAGTACAGCCATTTTTCACCATTCCAGCTGTGAACAGGGTATAAATGTGATTTACACCTACTCTGAGATGCCTCTGTCCCCACCAGAGCAATTCGACCAGGGCCTTAGAAGAAATGAGAAGCAGGCTGTGTGAGTTTGAGCATGAGATGAGGTGGGTGACAGGGTTAACCCCAGAACTAAAAGTGTAGGACTGGAGATAGAGGATTAGTGTCAGGGCTTGTATGACTCTCTGAATTAGGGATGCAAAGGCGGGCTCTCTCTCCGGTACAGGGTTGTTAGAAAATTCAGATACTGTCATTCTTATTTAAGGATATACTTTACAGATTAACAGTAAGAAGTCCAATATTAGTAGCAGAGAAATGGATGTTAGCAAGCTTAAGGCTGTGGGATTTCTTTTGATGGTTGCAATGTGAGTTTCTTCAAGGAAGGCGAAGCTGTAGTCTGACTCTGCAGGCAATGCAAAGAGTCTAAGTCTAAATAATAAACAACCAATAAAGGGCCAAATCCTCATCTGGTGTAAATCAACATGGCTCCATTGACATCAGTGGTTTTTTAATAGTAACAGAGAATATGACCTATAAAATCCAATCTACTTTTAACCTCATTTTCCACCTGCAGAAAATTCACAGCCAGATGGCATTTTTAGTATTTCAAATCATTTAGCTGGTGTTTTTTTTTTTCTACTTTAATCTTTTTTTTCTTTAACATCTCTGTATCGATCACAAACAGTTCTCTGTAATAGCTGACATGTATGGTTTAGGCAGTACTGAGATTGGCATCTATCTATCTCTCCATCTGTCATCTCACACCTTGGTTAAAGGGTCACCAGGGCTGAGGCATGGATGGCTAATTCCACCTACCATTCATGGCCACCTGGCAAAAGAGTACCAAGTGATGCCCTTGCCAGGATATTTCAGGGGCAGAGGTCTTACCCCAATGGTGCACACACATCTCCTTTCTAGGAAGCCAGCATCCCCATTTTATAGATGGAGAGCTGAGGTTAAGAAGCAGCTATATGCCCAAGGTCACCTCTGTTTCTACGCAAAATTGCTAATCTCTTCTACTCATAAGCATTGTTGTGCTGCTAGACACTGGTGCCATGTAGTTCTCTGCAGATTGGGATCAAAGCCAAATATGACCTTTTCAGGGTGTATGGAATAGGGTCACAACATTTTTATTTATTTATTTATTTAAAACTTGTATCCCGCCCCTCCTGCCCAAAGGCAGCTCGGGGCGGCGAACAACACACAAAAAATGGAACAATAAAAAACAAATTTTAAAACAAATCATAAAACTCACCCTCTGTCCCAAACCCTAACCCCCCACCCTACCCCTACCCCTCGCCAAAAGCCTGGCGGAACAGCCAAGTCTTACACAAATGTTGAAACGACAGGAGGGTGGGGGCCAACCGAGCCTCTTCCGGGAGTGAATTCCACAGCACAGGGGCAGCCACCGAAAAAGATCTCACATCAGTGGCCACCCGTCTCACCCAGGGAACCTCCAAAAAGGCCCCCATGGACGATCTCAGGGGTCGCACGGGCACATGGGGAGTGAGGCGATCCCGCAGATAGGCAGGGCCCAGGCCGTGAAGGGCTTTGAAGGTCAAAACCAGCACCTTGAACCTGGCTTGGTGCTTTATAGGCAGCCAGTGCAGAGCCCGGAGCACAGGTGTCATGTGCTCCCTATGGCCTGGCCCATAACTGGCAGGAGCATCAGTGTCAAGAGATTGTTTCTTGAGCAGGGGCCTAACCACAGCCTGCTTCAGTCCTTCAGACATTCAGGCACCCTGCCCTCCTGAAGGGAGGCACTATCCACCCCAGCCAGCAATGGCCATAGCGTCTCCTGGCTGGCTTTCACCAGCCAGGACGGGCAAAGATCTTGTTCACAAGTGGAGGCACGAACAGATCCCAACAAGGACTCTACATTGGCAGGTGATACCATCTGAAACCGATCCCACAAAACAGGACAGGACATCCATAGCCTGCATGATCCTCTGCAATAACTGCGGAACCGAAATCGTGGCGGATGTGAGTGATCTTATCTACAGAGTACTTGATAAACCAATCACAGCAGTCACTGGATTGCTCCAGGTCCAGGCAGAGACAGGCAGGACTGACCAAACCTTTCACCACCCGGAAAAGCTCCGCTGGACGTGACTTTGCAGATGCAATAAGGGCAGCAACGCTCTGCTTCTTTGCTGCCTACACCGCCACAGCATAGGCCTTTCAACTGCTCTTATTCTGGGATCGATCATACTCATCGCGAGTCCGGCGCCACCGTTGCTCCAACCACGCGACCAAAACCGCGCAACCAAACATGACCAAAACGTAGCTTCCACTCTGTAGGCAATCAAAGATTGCAGACCCCTCATTGCAGTTCAAATGGAAGTATTTGTTCTAAACTGATTCCACTTCATGCCCTCTGTTACGTGCAGACGTTTTATGTTAGCCATGTCCTCTTTGTCAGCTAGATTAACCGTCATATCTATGTGCGCTTTCCGATGTGAATTAAAGTGTACTTGCGAGTTTGGATGGCAGGACATGCAAACTAGGCACAGCGTTGATAACGTCGAAAAGGTGTGCCGCACATGACTGAAGCGTTTCGGCGCACTAACAAGCGTGCTGTACCAAGCTGCAAAATCCAGCTCGGTATAGAGCATTTGTCAGTGCTCCGGAAACTTCAATCATGCGCTGCGTGCCTTTCCAACATTATCAAAGCCGTGTCGAATTTGCATGCAAGTCCTGCCACCTGAACTCATAAGCACACTTTAATGCACATTGGAAAGCACCCTGTGTAGAGAATCGTTGAGGCTCTTGAATACTTGTCATCATATAGATCAACAAGTTTGGTCTTGTGAAAATTGGTCTGTAGTATGCCCATTGCAGAATTCCTTTTGGAGGTGCTTGATCTAATTTTGAGATTTTCATCATCCTCGATTAAAAAGTTGATATAGCAAAATCCACCCAATGCACATAACAAGGTTTGTGTCTACATTTGCCTGATGGACTGGGATTTGTGAATGGCCAACGTGCATTCTTTGTTTTTTTTAGACCAATTCCCCCTGCTTCCATTCAGATGATCATCCTTACAGGTACTAGCTGATAATGTGTCTCTGCTAAGAGAACAATATCCTTAGTAGAATCCAGATCTGTCATGCTTTGGCTGACAATTCCAAACTCAGATTTTTCTACTACTATATCAAGCAGATATTCCATGCTGCAGAAATATCTATGCATAAATGCAATCGGCCACTTTAAGGATGGTGGGCCTGATTACCAAGCCCTGTGCGTGCTGTCGTATGCACGCACATGCATGTTGCTGCATGGTTTTTATGAGCACTGTAGGCCCAATGCTGGGGGTGTGCTCAGCTTTCATACACTGCTTGTACTCTGCACGCGGGTCCTCGGGATCAACCCCACTGACATTGATCTGAACGGGTGGTAAATACAAAGCTTTTCAATAGGATTTAGGCTGTAGACACCTCTGCAGTTAAATTGCAGTGGGTGATGTGTTTTGTTTAACTAAGTCGGACTAGTCAGTTCCCATTACTTATGTGTTTCTTGAAGCTGAAACAATTGCTATTATCCCACATAATATCGCATGACCTACATTTTTACTTGAAAGCCTCCAGCTAATAATTAGTTTGAATTTCAGTTTATAAATAAACACATTCATATTCCAGCTTGTTTTGTTGTTGTTGTTTTAAAGTTTCTGTAGACCAAATTTCCATCCTTTTTTCCTTTTTGGTTTTGTCTTTTGGGAAAGGAGAGGAAAATTTTGCTGGCGTGGTTGATGGAAGAGGTGGGCTCAGATCTAATGAGACCACTGGGTATTTTCCTGGAGAACGGCAGGAGCCCTCCGTGCTTGGGAGATTTTTGCCATCTGGATAAATAGGGTCAAGCTTCACATTGGCAGCAATTAGACAGTGTGGTATGGCAGGGCAGCTTGACAGCATTGAAGGAGCTGCAGAGCACAACAGATTAGTAAACAAAAGTAGCTAGCAGAAGGTGGCCAGGTTGGTCAACTCTCAGGGCTCTACTGGCATCAGCAATGCCTCATATTTCTCTAGCTGTCCATGTGTCTCTCCACTCTGGCACTGGAGAAGGGACAGCTCTGAATGCTGTGGTCTTGGTAGGCACTGAAAGCTACGGCAAAAGATTCTGCTGTCTCTGAATGCTAGCCTGTGACTTTATTGATGTATAATCACACAGGAAGCAAGTGGGATTAAAGATCGCACTTTCGTGTCTCTGTCCAGGCTACCCCATACAAGGATTAGATAAGTTCCTAGCACACAGTTTCAAAATATAGTCAAGTTGGTCCGGGCATAAGTCAATCAGGAATAAACAACAGGTAATGGATAAATCGTTTGTGGCCTGTTTTGCACTCCATCCCCATGGTGGTTGCTGACAGAGAAAGGATGCTGTGGTAGATGGACCATTGGTCTGATCCAGTATGGTACTACTTATGTTCTTACCTACATGTTGGGTCCAGGTGTGCTACTTACCAACTTACTCCTTCCTAGACTAGATGGGCAAAGAAGGAGCTTGGAATGGTCTTGTTCTTGTTGCCATGGTGAAAGGATAGGCATTTACAGCTGAAATAGGCCACCAGCAGATATTTACTTCCCAGGATCTTGTGGGGAAAAGAGAAGGGAATTGTGGTCATCTGGTGCTAGTGGAACAGAGTAATTACATGCCAATCTAGGAGTACTGGGAGTTATGCTCTTGTGACTGTACTAGAAGTTGTGTCTTTGTGGCTAAATCCAGCCGTAAATTATCTGAAAATCACAGAAGCAGTTATGATATTTTGGTGATGGAAGGAATAGAATAGAATAGGCTTTTCCATGATGTGTGTGGTAATTCTTCTAGTTTCCTTTCAGATGGGAAAGAGCAATTAGGTCTGCCTTTTTATGAACTTCAGGGCTATGCTGTTGGTCTCTATCAGAACAAAAGCTGCTATGACCATAATAAATAATAATAAAATAATAAAATATAATAATAAAAATAAAATAATTATTAGCAAGCATTTATATAGCGCCAGAAAAGTACCTGGCGCTTTACAAAGTAATAGAATAGAAATGTTCCCTTCCCTAGGGCTTACAGTCTGAGAGACAGGGAGGGGGGAGACGAAGGAAGGGGAAAACAGGGAGAGACAAGGGGTGTAACATTCACGAGGATGCGAGGTCCCAGGTGCACGCGCTTGGATTGGTTACATCGAGAATGATGGCCGACTGGTCCATGTGGTGAGGATATGAGTACACAGAGCTTAGGTAACAGATTGTACTGGATGGAGGGTATCGGCAGGAGTTAGGTGAGGGGAGCGAGGAGTCGGGGAGGGCAGAGCGAAAGAGGTGGGTCTTGAGGAGATATTTGAAGGTACGAAGGGAGGGGGTGAGGCGGATGTGTGCAGGGAGGGAGTACCAGTCATGGGGGCCACTAGGGAGAAGGGACGAAGACGGTTAGTGGAGCACGGGAGGTGTGGGAGGGCGAGAGAGGGGACAGAGGAGGAGCGGAGTTCACGGACTGGAGTACAGAGGGAAATTAGCACAGAGAGGTAGGTGGGGAGCAAGGTTGTGAAAAGCTTTATAGGTGAAGACTAGGAGCTTGTGTATGATTCATTCAGGAAGGGGGCGCCAGAGAAGAGAGGAGGGGCTGCATGTGGTCGAAGCGATGGGCGAGGTGAATGACCCTGGCAGCAGAGTTTTGGACGGAGATAAGGGGAGAAAGGTGAGAGCGGGGGAGGCCAGTGAGAAGGAGGTTACAGTAATTGAGGCAAGAGATGACCAGAGCATGAACAAGAGTTTTGGCAGAGGAGACAGAGAGAAAAGGGCGAATCTTAGCAATGTTATAGAGGGAGAAGCGCAGGATTTGGCAACAGAGTCGATGTAGGGTTTCAAAGAAAGGGGTAAGTTAAAGATGAAGCCTAAACTACAGGCTTGGGAGATGGGAAGGATTCAGTAATTGCTGAATAAAATCATTCAGGGTCCTATGGAGTCACTAGTCAACTGTCAAAATGTATTTATTTATTTAGTCAATTTCTACCCCACCCCTTCCCATGAAGGCTCAGGGCGGCTCACAAAATATAAACATATAAAACATACATAAGCATATATAACTATATAAAGCATTTGAAACCCCAAAACCCCATCCACTTACCGTCTCCCTAACCCTCACACTCAACTCTATTCCAGCCCACCAAATGCCCGGCCAAACAAAAAGGTCGTACATCTCTTGTGAAAGGCAAGCAGGCTCGGGCTTAGGAGGATCTCGCAGAGGAGAGCGTCTATAGTGGTTAGGGATGGGCGAACAGAACGCGGTTCAGATGTTCGGACGTTCGGTCATTCAGTTCGAAACCCAAGTTCGGGTTTGATGGTTTGGTTCAGTCGAGTTTGGTTTGGCTGAACTTGGCCGAACATTCAAAAATAGCGCTATCAATACCGAAACCAAAACGAAACCGAATTTTTGGCCCTGAAAAGACATTTTCCTTTCCCCCGAACACGACCGAACTGTTCGGTCATTCGAGAGTTCGGTTCGGACATCCGAACAGACCGAGTTCGGTCCAAACTCTGAACATCCGAACCGCGTTCACCCATCCCTAATAGTGGTGGAGCAGCCACCGAGAATGCCTCTCTGCGTGTTCGCGCTGTATGAACCTCTCAGGCAGTTGGTACTTGTAACACAACACCATTGGGTGACCTCTGAGGTTGCGACGGAACATGATAGAAGAGGTGGTCTTTCAGATACCTGGGGCCAGGCCATTTAGGGCTTTAAAGATCAAAACCAGCACCTTGAATTGTGCATGGAAAGCTATTGACAACCAATGCAGACTCTGGAGCACCAGTGTAAATTACCACTAAAGCCAATGGAGTGTTACCTAAGAAGGGTTTTTAGGACCTATCCTCTGTTTCACTATTTTACCAGCCATTTGCACGTAGTAAGGCATGAACCTAAAGAGAAATCATTGGGAATGCAAAGTTAAAAGGTTGAGTTTGGTTCAATACTGGACTTAAATTTATGGGCAGTTCTTTATTGTAGTTCAGTCACTTTATCCATTCCTGCCCAGATACTTGTCCATATCAGTCTGTCTTGTATTCAGTGGCAGTAACCCAGAAGATTTAAGACTGCGAGCCCTATTGTCAGGGACTGACGTTCACTGAAGGTGTTAACAAATGTGACGATGGCCTGCTTAGGCCACTGTGGTAAGATCTGGCCTGCAGGCCACCATCATGTTTGCTGGAGTGCCACCAGATGTTTGCCCGTGATTGCTCCTGGTCGTGGTAGTAACTATCCCGGGCTGTATCCCGGAGACGCCCGGGATTGCAGCCCGGGCTACTGTCTGCCCAGTCAGGCCCCAGTGTGCTACAGCAGGTTATAACATTTGTTATAGCCTACCATGGCCTGGCCTGGATCAGATCCTCCATGACCAGCCACCATGGTGGCCCGTCATGGCGGGAGTGGGGAGGGGAACGCTGGGTGCAGTGTGTGTGTGGGGGGGGTCAACTGGCCTCTCATTTGTGTGGCTTCCTGCCCTCCCTGCCTGGAAGCCCGTCTGTTCTGCCAGCAGACCTGATCCAGAGCATGATGCCAGCAGCTTCCCGGTCTGAATCGTGATGTGATGTCAGCACTCCGCTATCTGTTAACACCCTGTGTTTTCCCCATTGACGCCACTGGAGAAAGCGCAGCGGAAATGGACCCCTGACTATTGTAGAACATAGCAGTACTGCCGAGAGCGCAAATGGAGATATAGAAGCTGTCAACATAGGGAAGCTGATCCAAAACTCAACTCTACGGTCTATACCAGTGGTGGGGGACCTCTCCTGGCCCACAGGCCGTGTTGAAAATGAGTACAAGCACCATGGGCCAGCTAAGAATTGGAGGTCGGGGTCCTTAAGGCTATGTCCAGGATGGGGAAAGGAAAAGGAAGTTTCATATTATAGATTTCTGCCATGGATCTATCACTGCTACGGTGCTTAAAGGAAGGGACTGGGTCCATGGACCAGATCCAAGAACTGGAAAGGGACCAAATGCAAAACATCAGTGGGTCAAATTTGGTCCATGGGCTTGGGAGGTTCCCTACCTCTGGTTATGCTATCTGGTCTCCCACATCTGTCAATGACCCGTATTAAAAGTGTCTTATGCATAAAATCTCTATAAAGCACCAAATGTCAGAATACAACACCATGGAGATAATTCCCGTTTGTACCTTACAATGTTTCTGAGGTCACTAGAGACTGAGCACAGACTCCACAAGGATCATTTTGAACTGACTTTGTTATAAATCACCTAACGTTTCACCCAAGTTCAACTGTCTCAGCCAGATCCGGGGCATTTCCTGGATCCCTTTCAAACTGACAGTACTCCTCATCGTCCCCACTTTTTAAATCAGAGAATTATATACAAACATGGAAGATTATAAACTCATAACAAATAAAGGAAAACGACAACCAGATAATCAGCCTTGGATGACAAAATGTAGAAGACCAGCAGATACGTAAGTTGTGGTCAGTTTAGGCCTTGAAACCAAAAAGAACTGCTAGACTTTCTAATTTCTCTGACGGGAAAGTCTAGCAAAAAGGGAGGCAAGCAACAGCGTTCTTGGCTGATTACTCCAAAAGCCTTATAGAATTCTATAAAGAAGGTGATCCCTGCTCTTGGCCACTGTGGGTGGATTTAAGTGCTCTGCGGAAAGGTTATAGTTCTTTATTAAATTCCACAGGACTTTCCCATAAGGGTTTATTCTAAGAAGTGTAAGTGTAAGAACGAAGTGTAACTCCAGGTGCTTTCTGACCAGCTGATCCCTGCGCAAATTCTAGCTGCGCATTCCCTCCCACAGCCAGAATATGCATGAGGGGGAAAGGGGTGGCGGAATATCTGAAAGTGGTCTTACTTGTGGACTTGTAAATCTAGAAGATTGAAAGACCAGCATTTTAAGGTGTGTGTAAAAATGTCCAATCTCCTAAAGTAGCAGCAAGTACTGCAAGCTAGATAGCCTGTCTTTCTTTTTTCCCCTAAAGGCATCTGTTTTCTTTATTTCTGTGGCAGGCACAAACTTGCCTGCAATGAGTCTTTACAGGATTAGGGCCCCCAATAGTTGTTCACTCTCTGGAAATTAGCTCAGTCCTTTATTCTCGCTCCAGTCTCTGCATCCAGTTTCCACCGTAGGAAGTTCCTTTACCCAGGCACCACCCTATGGCTTCCTAAAGTCTCTGCTAGCCAGGCAACAACCCTCTGACTTCCAAAGGTCTCCATTACCTTATGGCTCAGGCAAGAATCCTCCAGGTCCATTGGCAAAGCTCCCTCTCAGCCCGACTTCACTAAAGCTCTGGTTCAGCTTTTGTTTCCTCCAGGCTGGCTCTGCCACGCCCTAAGTGCAGCTGCTTCCATTTAAGCATTATCCACCGGTTCTGGCAGCACCTACAACCCCACGAGCAGCACCTACAACTCTGCTGGTGCTAGCTCCCTCTTAAAGGGGCAGCAATTTACCGGGACTCTGTCCTGTCACTACAGGACAGTTGTTTAGACGCACATATTTTGCTTGGAGGATGAATAGAGTCCTCCTTCCAGGGAAAAATCTTTTCCCAAGACTTTTTAATGGTAAAGAAGATTGTACCAATAACACTGCGTTCATAGGTGTGTAAACGACCCACCTACTGTAGTTGTCTGTACTGCCAGGATTGAAAGATAATTCAATCACTTTTTAAAAAGTGTCTTTGGCTAGTTTGTGAATGGCTGGAGCTGGAAGTGAATGAATGGGCTAAGAAGGGGCTATTTTTACATCATCCTGCTTCTTGACCACAAACACGTTGCTCAAACCAGTGAATGGGCCAAATTCATATCCGCTGTAAATGAATTTGGTAGTCGTATTCATTTACACCTGGTCTGAATTTATATTTTCCTTGCCGTTTAAATGCGTCTGACTCAAGCCCTTTTTATTTTTATTCCCCCACCCCACCCGTTTTGTGGGACTAGCAGCTCTGATGGTCGTTAGAGGCATTTGTTCCATTTGGAGCATTTTGGAACACGTTTAAATGTACGTCAAGCCCCGTGGTCACATCACACAAACAGCACCGTGATTGCTACTAATTGGCCCCCTTGTTGGCATTTTCAGCAGAGAAATCAAGGGCTGAATGAGCAATGAAGACTGGGCTTGTTTTCTTCCCCCCCTTCCTTCCAGGTTAGGGCTAAAGAAGACAGGAAGGTTGGTATTTGAGAGAAGCTTGCACTTCTAAAATACAGATCTGTACTTTTTCATCAATTGCTGATTTCTTAATGCTAGAAAAGATCCAGAAGTCTGTGGAAACTTAACCTTTGCCGTGGAAGTAATTATAGCTGGGAATGCATCCTGCACAAATTTCCTCCCCCAGCAATTCTAGGACGGAGGAACTTATGTGGGTGGGCACACCTTGCAAATTTTAGGCCAAAGTTACTTCTGTGGACCCCCCCTCCTCTCTCTCTCTCTCTCCTTGGAAGAAATTGGTGATGGTAAGTTGTTACTCACAGACAGAGCAGAGAAGAAATTCTGCAGTGAATATCTTATTCCTCAAAAGCACGACGTTGCTAAAAGATCTGGCCCGTCCTTACTGTTTCCACTGCCCAAACTCTTCAGGCTTTAGTGAGTTTAGTGTCCTTGACAAGTGCAACCTCCTCCTTATTGGCTTTCCCTGCTCTCATCTTCTTACCCCTCCTCCCCTGCCCTTCTGTTCAGAATTCTGCTGCCAAGGTTATCCACTTCACCCACCACTTTCATCACGTACAACCCCCCACCCTTCTCTCCATTGGCTCCCTCGACCTGAGCGTATTCAAAACAAGCTTGACTTTGCCCCTCCTATGTCTCTGCACTTGTTTCCCACCACACTCCTGTCCAGGAGCTCTGCTCTTCCTTTGCTACCATGCTCGCCTGCTCTTGACTCCCTTGCTCCTTGAAATGTATCTGCCCCTTTTCCCTTGCTGCCTCCCATGCCTGCAGCTCTGTCCCTGATTGCATTCGTTCTGTTCCCTCCCTCCTTATCTTCAAATCCCTCCTGAAAACCTACCTCTTCTGTCAACCTTCTCCTAGCTCCTCATCCCCTTATTCTCTACCCTGATTTTCTTAGGTTCTCCTCCTTCCCTGTAACTAAACCTTCAACTTCACAAATTCTGTCTCTGCCTCTGTTCCCCTCCCTTATCTCTTAGATTGTAAGCCCACTGGGGCAGGGACCTGTTTGTTTATAATGGATGATTGTAAAATGCCAGGTACATTACTGGCATCATATAAATACTTAATAATAGTCAATAATAATACATTCGTCCACTTTGAACCTCATCTGCCAAAGTCAAGAATCGGCACTATTCACTTCCCACTCCATTGGATATTGATTTTCTGTTTTCAGGTTCGATTGCTTGGTGGTTCACTTATTTCAGTACTATTATTTCAATACTATTTCACCACAGTAACTGAATGACCCAAAAACTGAAGTGTACAATGCCTAATATATCTGTTTCCGTTGCAGATTAGGGCTGAGATTTGATTTTCTCCCGGTTCTCGCCGATAATCAGGGTTCTTGACTTGTTTTTAGAAAGGATAATTGAGAAAACCCCTGGTTCTCAACAATTTCTTGGTTGAACTTTTTTGTTGATTTACTGTTTTCCATGACTTACTGTGTACCATATACCAATTTACTGTGTACTGCTCACCGTGATGTTTGTCCTGGTAACGTGCATACACAAAATGACTGCCCTTTTCCAAATTGGTGGTGACGCTCCTGTCGCCATTTTGGAAGAGTGCTCTGCATGTGCATAACAGCGGTGGTGTCCATTTTGCACATGCAAATGACTGGGAAGATCATGGTAAATGGTAAATTTTGATGAGATTCTCGTCGAGATCTTGAACCATTACCGAGCTTATCCCGGGATCTCAGTAACGATTCTCAGTTCTCATTTTTAGCGAGAAACAAATTTATTCTTGTTTCAGCCCTATTATTCCTGTTGTAAGCTGCCCCGAGCTGCTCTGCTCCCTTGGATTTGAAGAATCTAGGTTAAGAGTGGACAAAGTTCCCAGCCTCAACAACCACAATCTGAGATCTTTACATGGATGAGAGCCCAAAGACACACACTTGTGTGCCCCTTGGGAGCACCTCCCAGGCTGAGTCTCTCCTGCTTCATGATTGGTTGAAAGAGGGGCAGCTGTGACTATGTTGTTCAGTGAACCAAGACACAGGAGAAATAAGGCAGCTTTGGGACTGAGACTGGCCCTGGCCAAGAGTCACATTGGTCTCCTTTGCCACATTTTGCCTGCCCCGAGTCTAGATCCTGGTGAGGACAGCAGCACTCACAAAGCTCATGAACTCCTGTTTTGTCTGGCTCTGTGTTGCCAGGTGAGTCTGTCCACAGCAGTAAGGGGAGCTAGGACACCTAGGGGGAGGTAGTGGGGTCCCCAACACACGCAAAATCACCTTTGGGTCCCAGTATACAGTTATCAGGCCCAGATCCTGCTTGGGGTAAGTACCGTAGTGCTGCTCTCAATCCCCAACAAGGTTGAGAGTTCCTGGGCTCCAGTCACCCCATACACCCACAGCAGCACCACCAGTAGTGTGAACGGGGTTTTCCAGCCTATAGCTGTATTAACCCTGGTGAGATGCAAGTGTCCCTTGGGGCCAAAACAAGCAAAGTCCCACCTGCATATCCCATGCTCTCTGAGTCCTCTTCAGGGTTCTGCCGACGGTACAGAATGATCCAGGAAGGTAGCCAGCTGCTGGCTTATTCCCAGTTCAGGGTCCTTGCAGTTAGAGAGCAGAGCACTCCAGGATTTTCCTTCTCCCTTGGCCTCTCCAGTAAGAATGACAGGCCTCCTTTTAACCCCCAGAAGCCTTAGGAGCCTTGGCCTTTAATTGACTGAGAATGCAATTAGGGCTGAAATGAGAATCCCATGCATTCTTGCAAGAACACGCAAGATTCTCGCAACTCCAGTGAGATCTTGTCAACATTGTTGAGAATCTAATGAGATTCTCAAAAATCTCCTGTGCACTCTGTGCATGTGCAATGGCCATGTGCAGCCCGTTGCTGGCCATTTTGTGCCTTTACAAAGCATTTTTTGAGGGTTCTCAATAATTCTGCAAGATTCCCCAAACCCTAATCATGCTCTGCGCATGAACAAAATGCATTCATGCACAGAATGGCCACGACGGCCATTTTACACACGCACAGTTCTGGTTTTTGGTCGCATGAGTTTTGTGTACAAACGGGTTGAGAATCGGCCGATTATTGATCCGTTCTCATTTTCGCCAGTCTCAGCAAGAAGCTGATTCTTGCCAAGATTTGCAAGAAATGCGAGGGTGAGTTTTAGCCCTAAATGCGATCCTACAGCCATAATAGTGCCAGCACCCTTGTGCCAGCCTGAGCATGATCCTATGTCCAGGATTGTGCCAGCGCTGAACTGGTGCTAAATCTTAAACGGCAGCAGCCTCAGCTCGGCTTCCTGCTGCACTCTTCTTAGAAGAAAGCAAAGGAAACTCCAGGGCTGGGTTTACATTGCCAGTGCTGCCATTCCATGAGAGAAAAAGAGAGAGGAGCGGGGAGGCAAGTTACGTCTTTCCCTTCACAATGAGATCCCAAGGGTTCAGGGGAGCAAGACTTGGACACAAATGCCTGTGCTGTCCTAATGAAACATTTACTGGGGTTTGGAGACATGCTCGCTCCAACACAGCACATACGTATGAAATTATCAAAGTTTCTGTGCCTTCGGAGGAGCAGGCTGCTAATCTAATGCAACCCTTGGGCTTTGCTCACCACCAACTCTGCATGAAAACAAACGGCCGCTTCTGTTTTCCTATTTAAAGGATTCCAGAGATAATCCAGTTGGGTTACAGTTCAGAGAACATCAGAATCTGATCTCTTAACGGCTTTTTTTCTGGAAGAAGGTTGAGAACCAGGGGAATGGAATGGATATTGCCTTTCTTCACCTCACCCCCAGGCAATCTTTTGCCATTCAGAATAGTTGGGCTTCGCCATCCTCATTTGTAAGTATGGATCAATGGAACAGGGCAGGGGACTGGAAGGCCCTCCGAGACTTAGCCCAACTTCAAACTGGACTCTCTCAACTTTACTTCCTCGTGGTCAGGGATGTCCTTAGGTAGAAGCAATAGAGACGGTCGCCCTGGACCCTACACTTCAGGGAGCCTCACAGAAAGCATTGACCTTGGTGCCCCATTGCTGCTGACCCTGAGGGGCCTGAATGCCCTACCAACACTGCTGCCATTCCTGCACAGCCCTGCCTTTACTCCAGGTATTTTTGGTAGCAAGAGGACTCCTGGAGCGCCCCCCCTCCCCCTCCCCCACCGTTGGTGGCAGCAGGAGGTTCCAGGGCTTACCGTCTGGTGTGGGTAGCTAGATTGTGTTGAAGCAAGGAGGCAAGGCCCAGCAGTAGGCCTAAAACGAAAAGTCTCAGCGTGTTCTGCTTCTGTTGGAAGCAGGGCATTCACCAAGATTCGTGTGACACAGAAACTTATCAGCTTTCCCTGAAGTTTCCACCATTTTCCAGTACTTTTTGAACATTAAACAGGGATGCTAAGTAGGCCTGAAATGACATGTGGCAGTGTCAGACAATTCTGTCTGAAAGCTCCCGTGCATTGCCATTTTCCCAATATGGCATGGATGCGGCATCCGCATACTTCTTCCAATGCTTGCTGCTACTTTCTACTATTGCCTGTCATCATTTCTCGGCAGTGGAGAAATTTTCAGAAACTGTCGCAAGTCCCATAAAGCGTCGGAAAATGCCACAAAGTGTCGGAATGTGTCACTAAAGTGTCGTAAAAACTGTTGGAAATGTCATAAAAAACCATCAGAAATTGTCACTATTATCTTAAGTGCCGCAGAGTACCTGTAACTTGAAAAATGTCAGATGGTGCTTCAATTTGATGGCAAATACTGTCGGAGCAGCAGCAAGACTGTCAAAACAGTGACAGTAAACAGCAAAATGGCAAACAAAGCTGCCACTTCAGGCCTATGTGCCTCAGGCCAGTCCAAAGCCCAGTGTCTGCTCTGTGCATCCCCGGGGACGTGGAAATGAAAACATGCCAGCTAAGCACTAGGAAAGTGCTGTAAAACTGTTGTAAAATTCTTGGAAAGTGAAGAAAAAGTCCGGGAAAGTGACAAACAAATGGCGTAATCACCAGAAACTGATGAAGTACCGATGGACACTCACAAGTAGGGCTGTAGTGGAAAGTCGCAGCGGTAGCTATTTCTGCTGGAAACAGCGTTTCCGCAATTAGTGGTACAGCGTGGCAGAGGCTTTCATTCCGGTAGTTTCATTCCGCTACTTCCGCAGTTCTGCTAATTTCATTCCGCTACTTCCACAGGCTTCACAAATAGCGGAAACATGACATTTTCGCTACTTCCGCCATTCCGCCAGCGCCACAAAATAGCGGAACAGCGGTTTTCCGACAGTTTCCGACAATTCTGCAATTTTTCCTATAGTTTCCGAATTTGCAGAATGATGGCGGAATTAGCAGAATGTTGGCAGAAAAGCCGCGGTGTGGCGCGGGCAATTCCAAAATGGCAGAATGGAATTGTGGCATGCTAAAAGCTGCTACCGCTTCAGCCCTACTCAGAAGCAGTCCCAAAATGTTAGTATTTCCCTTCGGAACGGGAACATTTGTTCTTGTATCATCCCTACTCAGCAGCCAGGAAGTAGTGCTGTGGAGCCCCCCGAATTTTATTTTTTCTCTTGGGTCCCACAAAATTCTAAGGCAACCTTTGCTCCCATTCATATATACATTTCCTTAACTCTAGCTTTGTTGGCAACTAAACTGGTACTTGGGTGGATAGTGTGGGAAGATGGGAATGCTGTGACTGTCCCTGTGAGAGGAGGGGAAGGGCGGAAGTGTGAGATGGGGCATAGGGGGAAAGGTAGGGGCCTACTCCACAACCCCCCTCTGTGGGGGTGTATATACAGGCATAGGGGGTGTTGATATTGATGCCATGGCTCAATGGAGGGCAGCACAGACATAAGGTGTTTTTTAAAGGGGCATATGGTGTTGGGGAAGGGGAACAAATGTGGGGCTGGCTAAAAGGTGGGATATTCATTTGTAATTTTTGCTATTTTTAAGGATATGTGGGGAGGATGCATGGGAGAGGAATTGAGTTTTGGAGCTGGCTTTGTTCGGGTTTAGTTTTATTTTAATATTTTATTTTTCAACATTTGTAAACCACCCTGAGTTCTTGGTTGGAGAAGGGCGGCATAGAAATAATAATAATAATAATCTTGCAAACTCACCCTTCCCCTTGTGTGTGCTTTGGTACGCTTAATTTGATTGTCTTTAGTCCAAATTCAATGCTGTGCAGAGGTAAGGATTTGGGTTTGATAGTCTCTCTCTTTCTTCAAATTGGAGTGAACCAGGACTCCATGACTCAGCAAGTGGGCACATCTCTAAGACGATCCACATAGTATGAGTTCGGGTTTGCAGCAAGATTTAGTTAGCTTAGCACTGAGTCAAACACCAACTTGGCTAATAAGCTCATTGACACTTAAATTGACGTAGTCTTGCCCAGAGTGGAGAGACAGGGGTTCTGTTCTAGACTGTGCTAGTGCCCCCGTCATCCAGATTTTGATGCCTTCTACTCTAGATAAATATTCTATTCTTGCTCACATATTCCCATCGGCTTGGTTACAGAGATGGCTGCACTTCCATTATTTTGTAGAACCTGTGGGAGGATTTATACAGAGGAAGCTAAAAAGCAACGGATGTTGTAAGCTCTTCAGTAGACTGGGAATGCTGGGGTTAGAAGGGAAGCTGGTTAAATATGGCACTCATAATTTTGAATTTGAAATGTCACTGTTTATTGAAACTGTGATTTGAAATTAATTTTGACCCAATTCTAATTTCAGAACTTGTCTGATCTTGTGGGGAAAGGGGGAAGGAGAGAACTGCTAAGTGGCTATGGTCCTTTATAGCATTTTACCTGCTCAGAAAAAGGATGAAGAAGGCCCAAAAGGATGTGAATTTCCTTTTGGACACAAAATCAGATTAGTTTTATGCCAAAGTACAGAGATCTCTGCTCTTTGGATTCAAATTCCTTTGAAAGGAAACACAACCTGTTTGACTTTGAGCAGAAGGGTAACCCAATATAGATAAAGGATAGCATGTTTACTTTTAACAACCACCACTTTACCTCACCCATTAAAGGCTCTGAATGTGGAGAGAGAATGACTAGAAAATTTCTACTAGTGTTCTGCATATTGATTCTCATGTGAAAGTTCCATACCTCCAAAAATTTCTCACATCCAAAGAGGGCCAAACCATTCCACCTTGACCAATAAGCTGCACTCCACAGAGAATAAGGTCTGCCCTCAGACACACCTCCTAGAATCCCAAGTGCATAACGAGGGACAGAAACGTACCTGCTTATCATTCCACGTGGTTTCATTTCCCTATTGTCCTCTCAAGGGCTTTTTCTTGGGAGGCAACCAGAAAAGAGGAGGCTTAAACTGAATTCTGGTCTTTTTGTCCCTCTCTTTCTCCTGAAAGAGGGACATTAACCCCCTGCTAGAGGGACAGTGGAATTCAGGATCCAAAGAGGGACTGTCCCTCCCAAATAGGGATTATCTGGGGGTGGGGGGTGAGTTGTAAGGTGTTGGGCCTATGCCCTGTGAGGCAATGGGTAGTGCACGCACATGCCGAAGGGGAAGAGGAAACAAAAGCAGAACTTTCCTCAACAATCTGTCATTGGCCACAATCCCAAACCCGTCCACACGGGATCCGCGTAGCACAGTGTAATTTCAATGGACATGCATGCAAGTTGTGTGTGATGCACGTGGGGAATGGGATTGGCTCCACCATCAGAGTTGCCGCTATTCTAGTTCCATAGTTGCCAACTTGCCACTATTCTAGTTGCCAAACCAGTTGCATGGTTATGGGATGCCTGTTCTATGAAGCTGTGGGGGTAAGCTTCCATGGAGAGCTGCGGTGTCTGCTCCATGAATGTTATAGACCCCCGCGTGTTATGATCTCAGGAATTTTATTGAGCTTCATGGCTTTTCTATGGGGCTCAGCAGAGTTTTGGAATTCCATTCTCTAGAGTTCCATGGGGAGCTGTAGTGTAGTGGATGGTATGGAGCACTGATGTTATGATCTCAGGAGTTCTGTGGAGCAAAGGGTCTCTGTTCTGCTCTCTTCTGTCATTGAGCGCTGGAGTTCTGTTCTCTGGAGTTTCATTGAGGAGCTGTGATGTCTGTTCTAGGAATTCTCTGGAGCTTTCATGTTATGTTCTGTGGCGGTCTGTAGAGCTGTAGAGCTCCAAGGTTCTCTTCCATGAAGATCCATGGAAACTGCGTTATTCTGAAATACAAAACAGCCTTTAAAATATCTGGCAACGCTTTGCCTTGATGCCTCAGCAATGGTGTTAAGTCCCAGTTGATCTATTTGCCTGAAACTGGAGTCATGGGTGCTTAGCACCTGTGAAATCCATATGGGGCATCTTTAGACATAACAAAGATTGGGTGTCAAAAACCCCTAAGGACGTGTTTGATTGTTGTGTGTAAGCACCATAACAATCCCAACCACAGCAATTTGGTCGCACGTTGATTGAACATGCGATGTGAACACCACTGCATCCACAAGGACGTTTCGTGTGTTCCAGCTGAACACATGGCCAAAAGTTGTTTCTAATGATATCACATGGCATGTTAGCAGGTACAACACAGGGAACAGGGCAGCAGTGCTCGCATGCTCAGATCGGGTGGCGAGCAAAACACTGATTTGCCCCAAGATGGGCTGTGTGTCTAAGCAGCGCCACATGGTGAACACAGGACCAGACTGGTGTTCATATCAAGGTCAAAACACACATTTAGACACCCATTGATGTTATGTCTAAAGACACCCCTTGTCTTTATTCAGAGACCTGTGTTGAATGTGTGTTCTCCGTTATCATCAGTGTGGAAAAATGCAGCAAACACAGATCCCTGATTTTATTGCTTCCGAGTGCCTTTTCCTACCTAGAGCAAATATCAAGATTGGTGTGTCTCAGCCATTCTGGTATCTTGGGACCGATAGGTTTGGTTTTCTGCTGGGTTACAGTTTCTCTTATGTGCTTTTTTGGCTTCTCCTGCCTCTTTCATGTAATGCCTTAATAAGTTTCCTAACAGTGGTGGTCTCTTCTTTTAATGTATCTGAATGTATTTGATCATCAACAAATTTCTCTCTCTGTTCCTCTGATAAAAATTTAAATCTGGGCCTCTTTTGAAGACATTTCTTTCCCTGCCATTAGCTACAGTGGAGTAACTGAACTTTTTTTATATAAAAAAATTAGAGTTCTAAAGTGTGACATCTTCTGTATAAAAGGAGGAGGAGGAGAACAAGAAGAAGAAGAAAAGCCACCACCATATATTCTTACAGATGTGACATCAAAATGTAAACTATAAAGGATACAGTTTCAAAGCCTCATGCAGGGCCTGAGTTGATTCAATGGGAGCTCAGCTTCCAAAAGCTTCTCGTGTGCCTTTGAAAATGCATTCCTGAGATGTTATGAGTCTGTCATTTTAGCTGAAGTCTGTGTGCCTTTGCTAATGTATTATTTTCTGTGCTCTTGGGGGAAGCTATAAGGCTCCTTGGGTGCAATCCTCATTTGTCAGGTGCGCAAAGGGATTACACATATAAGAGTCATGCTAGACTTGCCAAATTTTCAGTCACAGCAACGGGTCAGATGCATCATTGCCCAATTGCCCACTCTCAGTTGTACGTGCCTTGTCACCCACCCTTCAGACCTTAGTCCCCCCTGCCCCCACTTGGTCAGCACTTAAGTGTTGTCTGAGGCTATTCCCAAATTTGCCTGAGGAACAGAGGTGAGTTCCATGCTCCTACCTTCCAGGTGAAGGACATAGCTACCATGAAATGGGTTTGTGTGTGTGTGTGTGTGTGTGTGTGTGTGTTGGGGGGTGGGGGGGAGGTCATTTGAGCCTAGGCCCTGGGCTGGGGAGGTGGGGCTTTGAAAGTGGCTTGGGAGTAGTGCTAGAAAATGTAGTTTTCAGAGTGGGCAGGGGTAGAAAGCTAGGCCTGCTCATTCTGAAAACTTTATTCCTAGTGGGGGCAGTCTATGGAAGGCAGGGTGGCACCACGATCCTTGCGGGGGAGGGGAGGATGCTGAGACTGGCCAGGAGGCCCCTTGGGAGGGTCACCACTTAGGGAGACCCTAACCTCTTGGGGAGGGGTGTGTGTCCGTAATTGGGATTTGAGGCTGGCCTGCCAGAGCCTTGCTACACTGCTGTTCCAGGCAGCACTCGTGACCTGCTGCCCATGGTTACGCTGAGCACCGATGCCTCTTGCTGTGAAGGAGGATGTGGCGCCCATTTCAGTTTAGCGTGGCACTTCAGCATGCAGCTTGCACACCAGGCAAATGAAGATTGTGTCCCTTGTTTTCCGTCAGGTTAGAGAAACCTTGGGCTGCAAAGTTAAATAACAGGAGGCAGCAACCAGTGATGCCCTTGGAGACAGGATGGGTATGGTGCCAGCCATTAGACTAGAATGGCACTGGGATAATTGGTGGTTCTTTGGCTGCAGAGTTGCTGGCGCCCTTCCATTCCTCCAGAGAGTTGTCCCTGTTTCAGCTCACCCATCTAGCATCTGGCACATTTGGCACCACCCCAGAAATCCTTTGTGCTGGCTGAGGCAACCTCTGTATTGGGACATCAGTGCTGCAAAGGCTTCTGGGGGAAGCACTGGAGAACTGAAGACACCTACTACCAATGACTGAGCAGAAATAATGGAGTTAGAGTTGAAACAGGGACCTGATGTGGTACCCAGGGGTAATAGATGCATTTTTAGGTACACTAATACCGTCCAAGTACCCAGAAAACTGGAATAGTGGCAAAGTATCAGTATTTACTGATATACTAACAACCGATAGAGCAAAACACTGAAAATTCCCCCAAATCTGGGGCAAATTCAGTACAAATTGTCCCAAATTTGTCCCAGAATTCAGGGGATTTTCAGGATTTTGTTCAGTATATAGGGAAGAGGGTACCTGAAAAAACAGGCACCCTACTGAATTTCGGATGCCTGAATAGATCCAATTGCATTCCGGCAGGAATTGGTGCCCAAGGGCAACCCAAGAGGCTACTTCCTCGGGCTGACTCATGTACCCAGCTGCGCTGCTACTTCTTCAGGCGCTGCTTCCAATGCAACTCCTGGCCTGGCCTGCTGCTCAGCTGGGTGGCCTGTCACAGTCCCCCTAGCAGGGGCATGCAGGGGGCCAAAGGAGCAGCAGGAACGGCGGCACAGCCAGGTGGTTGAGCCAGTCCTGGGACCACCCTGGAAAGCTTCTGCCCCTGCATCCCCAGGGTGACTCACCTGCCTGGCTGCACCTGTTACTCCTCTGTCCCCAAAGATACGCCACTATGGAGACTGTGGTGTGCCACTGGCTCAGCTGAGCAGTGGGCAGGGTCAGGCGGAAGAGCGGGAGCAGCGATGCAGCCGGGCAGATGAGTCAGCCTGGGGTAGAAGTGTTCGGGGGCATCTGGGAAAGACCTGCATTTTGGGGCATCTGAGCACCCAATGGGGACCAGGTAAACCCATTGGGTGCCCGCTGGGGGGGGACTAAAAATGCAAGAATTACCTGCAGGTAGCAAATGTGCTACTCACTGCACCCCTAATCCTACCCGTTGTTTCCTATTTTTTAACCAGTTCTGGATCCATTTATTTATTTATTTTTATTTATTTATTTCATTATATTTATATGCTGTCCCCCCATGCCTACGGCATCTCGGAGTGGCTTCCAACATAATATAAAACAATTTTCAAACAAAAAAAAAATCTACAATATCATAATTAAAACAAATTTAAAATACCCCCCACAAAAATTAACACCCCCCCCCTCCGAAGGCCTGGGTGAAAAGCCAAGTCTTACAGATACGTCGAAAGGCCAACAGGCCTGGGGTCAGGCAAGTCTCCTCCGGGAGGGAATTCCACAACCGCGGCCTGGCCACCGAGAATGCCCTCTCCATTGTGGCCCCCCCTTCTTACATGGGGGACCTCCAGAAAGGCGCCCCCAGTGGACCGAAGGGATCGCTCTGAGGCGCAGAAGGTGAGGCGGTCCCCGAGATATGAGGGGCCCAGACTGTGCAGGGCTTTGTAAATCAATACTAACACCTTGAATCTGGCTCGGTACGCTATAGGCAGCTAGTGCAGAGCATGGAGCACCGGTGTTATGTGCTCATGCAGATCTGTCCCAGTCAGGAGACGGGCTGCCGCATTCTGTACTAGCTGCAGCCTCCGAACCAGAAACAAGGGAAGCCCCACGTAAAGCACGTTGCAGTAGTCTAGCCTCGAAATGATGAACACATGGACGAGAGTGGCCAGATCGGGCCCGGAGAGGTAGGGTCGAAGCCCCCGTACCAGATACAGCTGGCGAAAGGTGACTTTAGCCACTGCCTCCACCTGCCGATCCAGACGGAGGCCTGAATCCAAAACGACCCCCAGACTCCGAACCTGTAGAGTAACAGGCGGGTGAACCCCCCTATCAGGGGGGAGGGGGGAAGCACCTCCCCCACCCTTCCCACCACCATCACCTCCGTCTTTATCGGGATTGAGCTTCAGTCTGCTCTGCCGCATCCAATCCACCACGGCCTCCAAACATTGGGAGAGTAACGAGACAGCAGGACCTGGGTCAGTTGAAAACAAGAGGTACAGCTGAGTATCATCAGCATGTTGGTGACATCGCACCCCGAACCCTCTCACGATCTCCCCCAGGGGCTGCATATACACATTGAACAACCATGGTAGGACACTGCCTCCTGTCCCATGACTATTTAATATCTTATAGAGTCTCTTTAATGAGGGACTTTATCAAATCACAGCAGAAGGCAATCAGGAGGGGGGAGCTGGGGGGTAGGGGGCACAGGATATACCAGGAAAGTGCCACGCCAAAGCCAAGGTGCAGCAGTGGCAATGAGGAACCAGCCACTGCCTCAGAATCCCAGAGACCCTGGCTCCACACAAATGCTGGCCAATGGACCGGCCAAGTCTAACGTGAGAGGGGGCACCAATAGGGCTGCATTCTCACCTACGGTGGCGGTGGCGGCAGCGGGAGGGGTGAGGGAGACGCGGCAGCGCGAAGGAGTCGGTCGAGGGGAAAAGAGCCGGTGTGAACGGGGATCTGCCGCAGCTTCTCAGGGCAGGATTTTGTGCTGGCCTTATCACTTATCAATGTCTTAAGAATACCCTTTCCATGCGCTACTCTGTATGTGCACTGTCTTTTACTGTCTGTCTCCTCAGACCAACAAGTCCTTTGTATTGGCCTTATTGGAGATGGGGCAGAGAGGCTGCGAGTTTGCCTTTTGCAGCAGGTGCATCCAAGTGCTTTCCTTGTTGTCGCCTCTCAGTTCTCAGTGGCTGCCACACATAGAGGAGGACAGCTAGTTGGCTCTGGGTAACCGTAGATTTATTCAAATACTCTTGTTACCCAGGTAATGCATATTTCCAAATTCCCAAATAGGTTTCCCAGCAATAACCCATAGGGGTGGGGACCGTGCAATTCAACCCCAGTTCCTCCATCACTGACAACAGGTTTCTCTCACTCTGACGATGCCCTTACTTTATTCCACAGGTTAAATGGCTTTACGCTAAGAACTCATGCTTCACCCCCAGTAACTAAGTTAAGCAGGTGCATCTGCTGCTTCTTAACTTCCTGAATGTCTTCCAGTCTCTCCCTGTGTTCTCTACTCTAGACTGTAAGCCCCTCAGGGCAGGGATCTGTCTCTATCCATAACTGTTTGGTGTCAGACACTGCTGTCTCTATCAATTATTAGGTGTTCTTTACGCAAAGAGTGTTAGTAGGGAATGCCTTATGTGGAGGTTCATGTCTGTCTGTGACCCTGTATCATCTCAGGTACTACACCAGCCAGCCAGACGTGTGAAACTTTGTTTTAAAGCCCAGTATGCCACCCCCGTATTTGTGGGTTGAAGGGTTCCAGAAATATGAGGGTGTACTGGTTCCACAGCTATTACTGGGCCCTGCCCGGTCATGCACAAATGAACACTGCCCTTAACCAAAATGGTGGTGACACTATTGCCACCAGGGTGGCAGCCATTTTGCACATGTGCAATGATTTTTTTAAAAGATATTTTTATTTTATTTTTTTTCACCAAGAATTCAGCAAAACTGTCCCAGTTCTCGATTTGTCCAAGACAATCCAGGAACTGGGATTTCTATGAGATTTCTCACTTTTGTGAGATCTTGTTTCAGCCCTTATTTCTGAGTTGACAAAGGGATGACCTAGCTGCCACCAGTAACTCATTCAACTGTGATGAACTTCATTGTAACCATTTGAATTTTGAATAGAGCTGTACCTGGTAACTTGCCCATGGGCCATCCCACCTCAGCAACACCTTGAGCGATAATTAACCAGCCCTGTACTCTAGCCTATGTCCAGCAATAACTGTGCTTTCCCTAAAGGGCCGCACATGTTTAAGACACTACGCTAACTCAGATGGCCCCCTGGTCTGCATTTAATCTGGCTTTCTACTGGCAAAAACTGTTGGAATGAAGCAAACGTTTTTTTGTGGAGTGGAAGATTGTGTGGGTACGTGAAACTATAATGCACCTCTCCCGTCAGCATTAGCCACAATAATCAGAATGCAAATGCATGCGCATGATGTCCCTAAACCTCTAGAATTCCCAACACTGCTGGATGTTGGGAGTGTCTTAAAGGGTCTGAAGAACCGGTGACACCTTGGACTGCTTTGCATTGTATGTTCATCTCTGGAGAAACCAGTCTCCCATGGTCTGCTTTGCTGCAATGGCTTATTGTGCTAGATCCATGCAATTACATCATTTCCCTTTACTTTTCCACACCAAGCCTTGCAGTGGCATTTTGTCCACAAGGGCTAATGGGGAACAGCCCCACAAAGCCAATCCCATCCTTTTACCTCTTGGGGATGAGATGCAGGGGCCATCTTTCAGCAGCCCAAGGAGGGACTCACAAACATATTCAAACAAGATGTATGGACTATAGTTTGGGACCGAGCGTTGTAAATAAAAGGGCAGTGGGTGATGAAGACTAACTAAGTGAAGCGTGTTGTTTTGGGTGATGATCCTGAAACAGCTTACCAGGATGAGACCATCCAGTTACGCTGGGCTGGATATGAAGTGTGACCTAGTGGTTAGACCTGAAATGGGTAGTTAACCGCATACCTCAGGGTAACCAACCAGGTATGCAGGTACCCCTGTTTGTACCTGTGTGGGTACTTAGGGCTGAAACTTAATCTCAATTTTCTCACAATTCTTGCTGAGAATCCCAGTTCCCAATTCGTTTTTTGTGAGAATCGATAATCAAGAAAATTCTGGTTTTCAACACTTTCTCAGTTGAGAATTTTTATTCATATACTGTTTACCATTACCATTTACTGTTACTGTTTACTGTTACCGTTTACTATGTACTGTGCTCGTCCTGGTCATGAACATGTGCCACACCCATGGTGGCCATTTTGTGCATGCTCATTACTGGGAAGAACGTGGTACACAGTAAACAGTATCGGTAGATGGTAAACAGTATATCGAGAAAAATTCTCATCCAAGCTATTGAACCATTATCAAGATCATCCAGAGATCTCGGTAATGGTTCTTGATTCTCACAAGATTTTCATAAGAAATTGATTCTCATTTCAGCCCTAACACATACGGTTCAAAAATCCACCCCTTGGAACCGGTTTACTGTGGGGGGTGAGGGGCATGGCAGCAGCAAAGATCTGGGCAAGGACAATGATCTTGATGGCTACAATTTCTTGAGGCTTCCTGGGACAGCATTGGACCTCTTGGAGTGTAGTCCACCCAGACGGGCACATGAGCTGGCTGCCCAGACGCATGGGTAGGCACGACGGGGGGTTCCACAGACAAATGGCCCCTCTCTTTTGCTCCCAAGATTTGCCCTGACATCCATTGGTCATACCATCCCCATAGAGTGTTGTATTCTTGATGAGGTGCAGAAGGTGTGGCCCCTGAGGTAGCCCACTCCGAAAGCTAAAGGAGAATTTACACCTGAAGATAAAGACACTGTCATAGCTTCTAACTGGGCAATATGCTGAGTGCCACCCACACTGTCTCAGCCTAGCTGCCTTGTTTAGCTTGACTTGACATCACTGCAGATTAATTATAATACGTTGCAATATACATTTATATGGCATTTGCACAATAGTCTTGGGGCCCTTTGCGCTCTTGATATCTAATTAAGATGCAGCCTCCAATGTGAATTCCTATCACTTAAATTTGTAAACTGAGACAGACGTGAATTTTTTAAACCTCAGCCTGGAGCTGCGTGTAGCGTGTACAGTTTTGAAGCACGATTAATTACCAAAGGCCCAGACTTGTCTAAGACTCCAAATAATATTGTGGGCCAAGCTGGGCAAAAAGCTCTTGCCAATTTAAGTGAGTGTCGGGAAGCATAAGGTAGCTGTCAGTCAGAGAGGTGGGCTGGACAGCTCTCATGAAGGGTTTGGTCAGGAAGGGCAATGAGGCAGATATTCAGGGACCCATGTCATGACTTGAGTGTTTCAGTAACTACCCTCCAGGACAGTAGAACTGAAACAAAGATCCATGGTGAATGCTGTATCTGACAAATTCATACATTTTGAATTCAGCCTGACTAGAGTTGAAACAATTACCAGATGAAATGGCCAAACCCTTCAAATCTGAATGATCTGACCTGAAATGAATAAAATGGATTGGAATGATATCCAACGGATCTGCATTGAATTACCCATTTTCTCTTTTTGAGGCATTCACTCATAGGATGATAATGTTGTAAGGGCATTAAGGATCATCTAGACCAAACCTCTCTTCAGTCCATTCATTTCATTTGGTTTGTCTGTTTCTAGCTTTTATCCCACCCATTCTCATTGTTACTGGCGGAAACAACAACAGCAACAAAATAACAAAGGAAAATTAACAAAAACAAATAAAATAACCCAAACTGCGAAACCCTAACGGCTCAAAGGTTGTGATTGTGATGAAGGTCATTCGGGCCGACTACAGCCCATCCAAAATTGTACAATAAAATTGCACAATAAAACACCTCAAACTCTAAAAATGTTTATTTTACTATCCATTTCAGTACCCAATGAAGTGTGTACAAAACACTTTCCATGCCTGCTTCATTTGGATATTCAGTTCAATTCTACAGGTTGATTATTTGGTTATTTCAGTCATTTCAGTTCACAAATTTGGTCAAATAAACAAACTAAAAGCACTGGGAAAAAACCATCGTGTCCGAAGCAAATTATCTAGGAACTTCAATAAATGGATATTTGTACAGATAGCTCTCTGAAAAGGCAGACAACAACCACGAATATGAAACACACTGTTCATATCAGCTCTGCTGGAGAGGTTATTCTCATCATAAAACAATTTCTCTAGTGACTTAAAGCTAGTGAAAGTCTGGCTTTCAAAGCCACAGAGTCTGCAGCCTTCAGGAGATAGGCAGCACAGGCTGCCTCAGTGCAAGCTACTTCTGCGTTGTCCCACTAGGGAACTACTTCTAGGGATGGAACAAGTATTCAGTCTCTGTTACCCATTTGGTCCTCAGCCTCTCTTCTAAGACTACTGACTGGTGCCACTTCCTGTGTGTGTTTATTTATTTATTTATTATTCCTCACCCTTCCCTGAAGACTCAGGGTGGCTTACAGAACACATAAAATACAATTAAAAGACATTAAAATGCAGCCCCCCCCCTCAAATCCAACCCACTCTATCCCCCCCCAACAACCTTCCACCTAATCCCTCACCCTATCTCCGTCCACCAAATGCTTATTTATTTCCTGTGGGTATTTTTTGTTGATTTGTCCATGGAGAGAGAGGCCAGTACCCACCAACTCACTCGACAAGTGTCATATAGAAACAACTTCTGATGTGTATTAGGACATTATTTTGAACCAGTGACCTACAGACAGATGGTCTTCACAGACTGTTTGTATCTCTGGTGATGACATACGTTTATGTCTGTGTGAGGAAATGCTCTTCATGTTTTCCACTGTTGGAAGAAGCTCATGTGTTTTTTGTTGCTTTGTCCTAGAAATTAGTGCCAGCAGAGATCAGGGTCTAAGCGTGCTGGGTGCTGTAAAGAGTCAGACAAACAGCAAGAGTCAGTCAATAGGGTGCTGGAGCCAGAGGAACAGAGAAGTGAGGCGATTTTTCCCAAGGTCACATAGAGGCCAAACCACTATTTGAACCTAGGTCTCCTCATCTCCAGAACCCTCTCCGGGAAATCATTTTGCTGACTCACTTCCACTAAACCTCCGATGAAACCCAGTTCCATTAATCTATCTGTGGGGGGTTTTGCTCTGCAAATTTTTCCGTGTTTCTGTCTGGAGTCTCATGAGTGGCACCAGCTGTTGGAAAGGTTGTTGAGGGAGGGAGGAAAATCCATGCTGCGGAGGGAGGGCATAAATAACCGGGAAAAGAAAAGGAAATGTGAAGTGGCCCTTTAAATGTGAGCCTCCGGAGCTTGGGCCCGAAGAGCGTTCCCTCAAGTATTCAAATGAGATTGCAGCATCAGATTGGTATGCATTAGGCTGGTCTCAATGAAAATTAACATGTAATTGCTTCAAATGAAGTAAGTGAGGAGGTAATCTGTTCTTAAATTGGATTCGCAGGATTTTGTGGTACCATAATGCAGCTGTGAAATGAAATATATTTTAAGGATGATGTCCTCAAGGGGAGAGGGGGAAGAAAGGAGGAGAAGGATGTCACAGAGCAAACACTTCCCTCTCCCCTCTTTTGCTTTACCCTTTGTTAGTACTTAATCTCTAACTATAGGCTGAAGGGAAAATGGTGACACCAGGAATGCCATGGGTGGGGAATGTCACCTGGTGTCTACTGTAGATCTTCCTCCTTTCCCTTTGGACCAATATCCTCACCCCTCTCCCTGCTTCCTTGATTCTCTGCCTTTCCCCTAGCATCGTTTCTCCTTCACCAGCATTCTCCTTCTTTCTTTGCCGTCAGCCTTCCTGTCTTGATGGCAGTAGAGCAGGTGAATTACGTTATTTGGAATATTCACTCTCTTTGATTCCAGTCCGACAATGAATTTGTCAGTCCCTCTTTGCTGGATATCTGCTTGGGATATCTTGGTTTGGTCATTTTGGTGCTACTGCACATGCGTAGTAGCCAAAATGAAGTAACCCAAATGCCAAAATACTGCCCGGGGGGTGGGGGGTGGCATGGGGTGGGTGGAATATACCAAAATAAACAAAATATCTGAACTGGAATTACCAGATAAGTGCATATGCAGATACCCATTTCAGTTGTGAATTTCATTCAGATGTTAGAAGGGTTATCCAAAATGTGAATAATAGCTGTGAATACAAAATCTGCTATTCATTTCAGCTTTAGATGTTACCCACTCCCTCCCTTTGCCTAGTTTACTAATCTCTCCCTACAAATCCTTGATGTTTGGATGTCCTTTCTCCTTCTCCTCTGCCATTCTGGTGCCCCTTTTCCTTCCTAGTTGTTCTCATCTCTCCTCTTTGCTATCAACAGGAATATATTTTCCCTAAGAAACCAGTAATAAATATTAAGGGTCCAACACTGGAGGGACTCCTGGTTTTGGTTTTGGTTCATTTCTTTGGTTTAAGGATTTAATTACAGAATCAAATTTTGGTTCCATATTTAAATCCATGAAAACTCTTAAAATAATTTAAAATATGTGCCCATTTCCAAAATGGCACCAGCAGCGTTGCCATCATTTTGGAAAAGGGCAGCCAGCCTGGAATTATTTCCCCCCGGTCCCCAGTGTTCACCCCTTCCCGTGGGGCCCGTATTTCCTCCCTCCCATCCCCCAGGGTCATGGAGTGGACTTACCGGTCTCAGAGGGCTTGATTGAAGCACCACCATTGTTGGGGGGACTTCAGAAAGCTCCCATGCAGCCTCCTTGCTCCATATTGCACGTGTGCGAAATGGCAGCCACCCTTAACCAAAATGGCAGCAGCCAAAATGGCGTCACTATTTTGGATAAGGGCAGTGGCCATTTTGCGCATGTGTAATAAGGAACAGGGAGGACACTGCAATGAGGGAGCCTGGCAGAGCCCCCAAAGCAGTGGGGCTGCTTCAATCAAGTCCTCCAAGGCTGGAAAATACTATTACAGGTTCCCGAGGGATGGTGGTGGGAGGAAATATGAAACCGAACGCCAGATCCGTAACTGGGAGGGCAATTTACAGGTTGCTTTGGATTAATCCATAATGGCCCATTCTGGGCAGATACAAATCCGAAACTGAAAGTCCCATTCCTAATATACTTGTATACATACATACGTATATGCATATATTGTTCCTGCAAGGCTCTATGCAATTAAGCTACTGTGGCTAGTCCAGGATGCTATGCAGTCTCTGCCATGCAGCTTTTCTCTCTGGGTCTGAAGGAAAACAGAGGAACTAGTTCTGTCTGGAAGGAACCATGCTTTTGCGGCCTGCCACAGTAAATATTTTCTGGATCAGGCCCCCCAAAGAACCACACCACTCCAGCCCTTTCAGCACCCTGGTCAGCAACCTCCCTTCCAGAAGAGCTCTTCCCCAACCTGTTGCTGAGAGACTTGGTCCCAGGGGTTACACCCCCTTATAGCCATGGAAGAAGGCATGGTCACTGACGTAAGTAAGCAGACTCCAAGTAAGTAAGTAAGTAAGCTTTTATTGTTTGGCCGCTGGCCATAACAAAATTCAGTAAACAGAGAAAGAAACCAAAACACAGGCGGCTCCTTTAAAGAGACAGATGCCTGCTCTAGTGTGGCTTGCTTCCCTAGTGTCGCATCCTGCAGGAACTTACCCACCCATTTGTTACACATGTAGTTAGTTTATTTTGACTTGGCCATCTTAGTTAATTTGGTATTTTGTTTACTTCTTTTGGATATTTCGGTCACTGAGTCTACTTTGGATACATCCTGACTGGAAAAAAAAAGTGCACAAAAGTACCAAGAACAAAATACCAAAGTTAAATAACACAATTGACTCAAATTAACATTTGGTTGCGAAAAATGAAGACACAATTTAATATCGCCTCCATCTCCACTTTTCTCGGATCAAAACAAGTTGACTGAATTTTGTGGACACTTCATTTGCGCAAAAGAGCGTTTCAGCCATATCCTTCTGTGGCCCATGTCTCCCATCTGTGAAAGGTGGATTGCACTATCCTGGTTCATGCTGTCATGTGGCAAGACAATACATAACTAAATCTGTCGTTGTTTGGAAATACTTGGACGGCAGGCAGACGGGAAGGGCAAACTATTGCTGTCATAATTCTGCCAATTGACTGGGGAGGAGGTTCAGGTGTAGAACAACAGAGGATAAATATTATCTGTCCTAATGGGACATGTCCATGCAGATGTCGCAGGGGGAAGAAATCAAACAGGAGAGACCTAAGGGAATGCAATATCCCTGGCGTTCATCCATGTTTTATACCTGCTCTCTGTGCCATGTCTGAGCTCCCAGCATCCCTTTGCTCTCCTGGATGCCAGAGACAGGTATTAAAGCAACCCAGATGATTCCTATAATAGCTCCCTTTGTTTGCAGTCTGGGATGATGTTCTCCAGCTGTGCGTGTTGACTAGTTCTGCCTGCATGTGTGATAAGAGATAATGGAACTGTGTAATTTGAACGCAGGTCCCTGGTCGGATCTGACTGAGGAAGTTCTTGAAAGCAAGATGCTTGGGATGTTATTCTCCCCCATGAGAGACGCCTGGTTGTGAATCATAGAAGAGGCAGATTTAAAACGCAGAGTGACTTTGTGCGGGGGTGGGGGGTGGCTGCATCTTAATGGAGCTTCCCTTGTTCACTTTTACTCCCCTGTTACAACAGTGAGCTTGGCTCTCCCTGTTTCCAATGGGAAGAAGTAACATTCCCACTGAAGCCTGGGACAGACAGCTCCACTCCATACCCTGCTTGTAAAATCCAGGGCTTTTTGGATTATTCAGCCTATCAAAAAGAAGGCTAAGGGGAGATGTACTTAAATTGTAAAAATGTATCAGGGGAGTTAAAGAACAAGGGGAAGATTTGTTCAAACTAAAGGTGAAGGAGGGTACAAGAACTAATGGATACAGGCTGGTTATAAATAAATTTAGGCTGGAAATTAGAAGGTGTGTAACAATCAGAGCAGTGAACTACTGGAATAAGCTTCCAGGGGTATTTGTGGGAGCAAAGAACCTGAATAGATTTAAAACGGAGTTAGATAAATTTATGACACACAACTTGTGAGCTGTGTTGTTTTTTGTTTGTTTTTTGATGTTACAGGAGGATTCCCCCCCCCCCCCCCAAGAATACATGTTGTGCTGGGGGTGGGCTGTTGTGGGGTTGTTGGGTTTTTTATTTTTTTTCCCTTTCTTCCCAAAGCATCAAAGTTGTCTAGAGCTGAAGGTGGGACTGTTGGAGCAATCTAAAGCCTGGGTAATATAATTGACAATTGTATTGTGTTGTAGTGTGTATGTTATTTATTTATTTGTTTATATGTTTTTACACCACCCCTCTCTCAGAAATGACTTGAGGCAACTTACAAATTCAAAATAAAACCACAATCACAGTATAAAATATAAGTACAAAAATATAAATAAACAACGATCTAAAATTACAAGAAGACTGGCATTCTGCATTAAAAAATACCTTCCCCCCCCCAACCCGGCTAACCCATCCTTCCCTCCCCTCTTTCCCCGCAAAACACCTGGTGGAAAAGTCAGGTCTTACAGTTTTGTCAGAAAGTTAGAAGATTCTGGCTGAGGTGAACCTCCACTGGGAGGGAATTCCAGAGTGATGGCGCAGCTGCCAAAAACGCCCTGCTGTCCGCCAGAAGTCGCCAATAACGCAGGACTTCCAGGAGGGCGCCTCCACACGACCCAGGGGGTGAGGCGATCAATCAGATAAGCAGGGCCTAGGCCGTGAAGGGTTTCAAAGGTCAACACCAGCACCTGCATATCAGGTGTCTGGCTGGTGAGGCCTGTGCACATGCTCAGGGTCTAGCTGATTGCCATATTTAGGATCAGGGCATTGGCATTCGACTCTGAGGTGTTTGGGGTTTTTTTTGCCGTCCCCTGCAGCATGGGTGTGGTTCACCTGTTTGGGACATCTGGAATTTTCCTTTTCTAAAATTGTTCTCTCTTATTTCAGGTACTATGCAGGGCGTTTGAGCCTGCTAGTGAATTCTGCCCACGCTGGTGACTCTAGGACCTTTTGGGTGGTTTAAAGTGGTTCTTTTGGTGGGGGCAGAAGTTCAGTTACGCCCCCTATTGATGTCTGGGAGTCCCATTTTCGGGCCATTTTTCCTTATCAGCCTGGGCATATGGCTTTTACCGTGCCTGAATCGGGCTCGCTGCCTGGCCAGCAGTGATGGCCCAGGAAATTATTTCTTTGATTTCACAGTTAAAGACCAATAAGGGGCCTGGAGTTGATTTCGTGCCTCCAGAGTTAATTAAGCAGTATGTCGAATGGTGGTCTCCCCTCCTGGCAGTGCTGTTTACCCATATTGATCAGTCTGGCATAGTCCTCAGAGGGTGGGGAGACGCTATAGTCATTCCAATTTATAAAAGTGGTGCAAAGACAAAGCCAGGGAACTACAGACCCATCAGTCTTTTGAGCATTATCAGCAAACTATACTCCAAACATCTGTTAAATTTGCTGACATCATGGTTGGCTCAAAATTCGATCATTTTTCCTGAGCAGGTGGGATTTCAGATCATTCTACCATTGCCTAAACCTTTCATTTTTGGTGGAGCAATATGTTAGGCAAAATTGTAACCTGTTTTGTGCTTTTGTCCACTTTAATGTGGCCTTCGGTTCAATCGATAGATCGTTACTTTGGACTAAGTTGGAAAATACTTCCATCGATAGGCGTCTCCTTGGACTAATTCAAGTCTTACACTCTAACACTGCTCTAGCCGTCCGTACGGACCGGGCGGGACACTTATTGCAACGACTGGGAGTACACTCAGCTGTTCGTCAGGGCTATGTACTAGCGCCAGCACTATTTCACTTTTTTATAAACGATATGGTCCCCCAGATGTCAAGTACTTCCTCCGTCCTGCCTAAAATAGGATCACACCCAGTGGGATCTTTGTTGTTCGCAGATGATGCAGTTGTTCTCTTCCAGACCAAGGTGGGATTACAGAGGCAGCTGGTAACCCTGGGTTGTTATTGTGACTCGAATAGGCTGAGTCTTAATCATACTAAGTCCAAGGTGTTGGTATTTGGGAAGAGGAAAAAGACATACCGGTGGCAGATTAATGGGCTGGCCATCGCCCAGGTCTATACCTTCAAATACCTCGGTTTACTTTTTCAGGCTACTGTTTGGTGGAACCAGCATCTCAATCTAGCTAGTGCTAGGGCTAAGGGGTATATCTCTGCCTTGTTACGGTATTTCCATGAGAGGGCAAGTGCTTTCCTTGAGCCAGCTCTTAGGGTCTTAGAGGCGAAGCCCAAGGACCAACTCCTTTACGGTGCTGCCATTTGGGCTATCCAGCAATCCCATGACCTTGATGTCTTGCACGCATGATTCCTCTGTTCATTGTTGCAAATCCCTAGCAGTGTGCCTACGGCAGCTGTTCAACTAGAGATCTGTCAGTCACCTTGAAGTATCGAGCCCTGGAAGCAAATTGCTGCCCTATGGCTTCACATACATTTGGCTCAACGTGTGAATGCCAGTCTTTTTTTCCATCTGCGAGGTGACCCTTTCATGAGTTCCTGGAGTGAGACGATAGTATTCGAAATTCGCTCCCTCGGTCTCTCCTTACCAGATATGTTGTTGAGGGACCTGGGGGCTGCCAAGGTGGAGATCTATGGTAGATTACTAGATCAAAGTAGGTAGGAGGATTTTGCCACTATCTCCTCTTGCAGGTCGCTGGCTCATTACCCGGACTTGAGTCCAAAACTGGTGGCTCCAGCTGACTACCTCTCATTTACATGTGCGTATTGGAAAATATTTCTGTTTTTGAGGGCTTAATGCCGTACCCTCCCAAGTTTTGGAGGGGAGGTGTGGGGGCCTGCCTTCCACCTGAGGCTCTGTCCCTATGATAATCAAGCGACTGAATCAGTGGAACATATATTCTGTGATGGTCATCTTTATGATAAATCTAGGGCTCAGTGGCTGGCTAAAATCATGGACAAGCTGCAGGAAGATCTCCACAGGAAGGGAGACATTTGTTGACCGATATCAAGCCTGAAGTTACGCATGCAGTAATGTCTTTTTTAATAGATGTTTTCCAGACCAGAGGAAGGTTCCTGACTTTTAAATTCCTTTGATGGTTCGGGGGTCTTATGGAGGCTAGCGATTGTGTTATGGTCTTTATTTTAAGCAGTTACCTGTTTAACTGGTTAACTGTTAAGCATTGTAGGCCTCAATGGCCATTTAGTCAGGCCTTTCCTTAGTATTCAGTGATGTTTTTATTATTGTCCGTCCCATCTAGTTGGTTTGTATTTTAATTATCATATTCTGTTTTTTGTAATGCTTTCAAAGTGCCCTTTTAGTTTTGCTATGGCCATCGGCTACGCATAATAAATGTGATTGATTCAGGTATCAGTGTGCGCTGGTTGGTCCCAGTTCCTACTTGTAGCTACTGGATGGATTTTTCTGCGCGGAGAGATGGGGTGTGGCAGGTCCTGCAGTGGTGCAGGGGGCTGCACTAGACCATTGAGGTTCCTTCCAGCTCTGTGACTCTGCTGTAGCTGTAAGCTTGGGATGGAGTCATGGGTGTAGCTAGGTTGGCATAGACCCTGGTGTAGAAAATGGCATGGGTCCCCTGCTAAGGCACTTCACTCCACTGTGTACAGATGCATTCTACATGTGTGCAGGGGCCCTTGGCTTGTCTGCCCTGATGCAGCTGCCTGTGCTGCCCTGCTATACCCCTGACTGGAGTCCTCCTCTCTACAATCTGCAAGGAATTAGTTGCTTCCAACTTAGTGTTAGATTTAGCCAATCCTGGTCTAAGAGTCCTTGAAGGAATCAAGGGGTTGGATTTGGGCATTCAGTCACCGCTGAAATCCTAGAGAACTGGCACCTGCTAATTTTTAGGGCGTTGACCAAACCCATCCCTTTAGCTTGGTAACCACGTGTTCATGGTTATGCACTTATTTATCCATGTGGTGCCCCATGGGTCCCAATGTGGTCCTGACTGTATAGAGCCCCAGGATGCCATGTCACTCCAGAAGGGTGCAGAGGACAGAGAGGGAGGCATGACTACCCCTTTGTCCTGCTCTTTTCCCAAAATGGCTCCACCTCTTGCAGAGCATTGTGATATTACAATACTCTAAAAGAGGTGGGATTATGTCATAAAGGGGTGGAACATCCCCTTGATCATGCCCCTCTGATGTGGCACTTGCATTCCCTCCCAGAGGGAAGTGGCCAGCCTTGCCCTTTATGGCTTCCCATACCTGAAGAAGAGTCCTGTTTATCCTCAAAGCCTGCATATTCTCTCCAATCCAAGATCTCATATGAATGACTTTGGTGTTTTTAGATGGATGGCAGGGTGGCCACCCCCAGGTCTGCTCCGGGGGTACAACCCCAGGTCTCCTCCAGCTGCAGCAGGTTTACACAGAGGCTTCTTCCACCACTGAAGCCAACCAGAGTCTACTCATGTGGCGCCCCCCTCCCCTGCACCATAGAGCTGCAGGCAGATTGCCAGCCACTCTAGGTGTCCACCCGCAGCTCTATGGCTGTTGCCAGGGCAACTCCCGGCGTGAAGCAGAGCTGCAGTGGCTCGTCTGCACGTAGACCGACCGCTGCTCCACCCTGGGCTGGGTGCTCTGGGTTTGGGCACCCCGCTCCTCTGGCAGAGCAAGATTGAAGAAGGTGTCCATCTAAAGTCATCTTCTTCCTCCATCTCTTAAATTTTGGATCAACATGACAACCCCAATTGCCCTCTTAAAAAAATGTAGCACCATCATTCTTATTATTAAGTATTTATATAGCACCAACAATGTACCTGGCACTTTGCAATCACTAATTAAAGACAGGTCCCTGCCACAATGGGGTTTCAATCCAGGAAAGACAAAGGAGGGGAGAACTTAGGGAGAGACAGGGAAACATTCGCACAGTTGAGAACTTGCTGGTGCACATGCTGATCTTAGGTTCAGGGAAGAAGGGCACCCTGAATGACAGGACAGTAGACAGTAGGGATGGGACTATCAGTGAATTATCGGTTACCGGTTTTATCGGTATCAGATTAATCCTATACCAGATTTATAAAATGGCCGCAATGTTAAAGATTAAAAAAATTGGCAATGTTAAAAAACCGATATACCGATATTATCGGATGAATCCAATATCGCCGATTATCGGCATTATCGGATGAATCCGATACCGATAGTCTCATCATTAGTAGACAGAGCATCAATGCATGGTCTGTGAGACTGAGGAGCTAAGGAAAGGCAGGTTTTTAGGAAGAATTTCAATGCAGAGAGAGAAGGAGCAGCGTGCATGGGTTCAGACAAGTACAATCATTCCAGGTGTAAAGCTACACACTGGAGAAGTGGCTGGGATGGTTTACAGAGCAGGAGACTCTAGGGCAGGTGAGGGTGATGGCAGAGGAGTGAAGCGCCTGTGTGGGGGAGCTTTGTATCAAAGCTGAGAAGGTAAGACAGCGCTTTCCAAACATTTGGCCTCCAGGAGCCCTTTCTGAGACTTAAACATATCGGAAGTGTCTTTTTTACTGCATGCCTGCACGTTGCCTAGTGCAGCATGGACCCTCAGTACTACTGCAAGACAAATGAGAGTAACCCAATAGTATTGCTGAATTTGATAGAAATTCCAGTCTACCTATGCTTCTGCCCCTGGGCTCTTACACAAATCTGCCAGTGTATCCTACTCCCCTCTCGGACCCTTCATTAGAGAACTAGGTTCCATAATAATAATATAATAGATTTATTTGTGACCAAAGCCAAATCGAACAGAAAAACAACAAAAATAGGGGAGTACAATAAACAGCTCCTTATATGGCTTCAATGGCTCAGCCCCATTCTCCCCCATCTGCCAGCTGGACCAATGCACCTTCACCCCAATCTGCAGCATTATTTCCCATTTCAGTCCCGTTTCCCCCTCGTTGCTCTGTCCAGGCCTCACAGCCCTAACCTACACCACCCTCCGCTATCCCAGATATCTCCGTAGAAGAAAACACCAATTGTGCCGATAATAACTGAAGTGTATCACTTATCTCCCAGTGCATTCTCATAGCTGTTAAACACAGCGGTCCCTACCCTTTGCACCTGCTTAAATGTATTCCTTTCAACAAGGGTTGGGGAGATGGCTTTGCTTCATTTGAAGGCCATTAAGTGTCAATTGCATAAAGCGGACATAATTTATTCAGGGGGCACTGCTCATAATTGAGAGAGTTCCGCACTCGTTGCGGCATCAGCAGCTGGAAATGCAGCATGAGGGACCATCCACCCTTGTCCATTAGGACAAATGAGGAAAGCGCAGGGGATGAATTGCCAGCAGCTTTGACATATCACAAACTGAGTTAGCGGATACCAATGTGCAGATGAAGTTGTGTGGTATGATTGATAAGGCCCTGCTCTGGGAGTTGGGAGATAAGAGTTCTCCTCCTGGCTCCACCACTGATGTGCTGTGGGATACTATACATCCGTTTTTGCCTCTGTTTCTCCACTTGTAAAATGAAGTTAATAATATGTCCCTCACTGGGGGACTGGGGCTAAATTACATTTTTTTAAAAGTCATTGGAGACCTTCTGGACCAGCCACATGAGCATGAAACTGAAGATCAGCCAGGTCAACCATCCATCACCACTGAGTGAGCTCAGGTATGTCTGAAACCACCGACCAGCGGCTCCCATCACACCAGTGATGTCCCTCAGCCACCAAAGAAGCAACCCATGCCCAATCATATTGAATGCTGCTGTAAGGTCCAGCATGACCCAAACTCGAGATTCTCGCGAGAAATTCAAGAATCTCAAAAATACCCCAAACTTATCTGTGCATGCACAAATTTAAGAACTTCTATCCTATGCTTTGCATTTTAAAAATAGTGACCACAATCTTATAGCCTGCGGATTCCTGCACACAAGCCATGTGCGTGAGCATGTGTGCAGTACAATGTTCCAGTAATGTGGATGCGTGTGAGTCCTGCACAGCTGTGCATGCACACGGCTCCACGGGCTATAGGATTGGGGCCAGTGATGGCAGTCTAAACTATTTACATTCTGTGCAGCTCTGGCATTAAAACACTGTAGTTTCAGAAATAGTTGAGGGCATGATAAAATATACATTCCAGATCGGAAATGAATCAAGAGTAATTGATGACCCTGGTGGCCATTTTTGCACATGTGCAGACCATTTTGTGCTAGTTTGGGTTGCTCAAGATTCTCACAAGAAGCCTATTCTCGTCAATATTTTCGAGAAGGGTGAAATTTCATTTCAGCCCTAATCTTTAACCTGTGTGAAGGCCGAAACCCAGACTGGAATTTCTCCAAGATATTGTTGGAGTCCAGGTGCCTCTGCAGGTGCACTGCCACAGCCTTCTCAACCACCTTCCCTAAGAAAGGTAGATTGGAGACCGGGCAATAATTAGCAAGCACTCCATCAAAATATGGTTTCCTGAGGCAGGGGTGAACTTCTGCATGTTTGACCTCAGCACCCTCCCTTCAATAAAGGTGGCATTTAAAATGCTCATCAATAAAAGTACCACTACCCCAGTTGTGACGTCACAACACTCTGTAAGGAGCAGGGTTTTTCAGGAAGAGGTAGCTCCTTTGGTGAGTCCCTGACAACATAGCCCTGCCCAATCTGTGACAATTCCAGGAGGTAGGAGGTATCCCTATGTGGCATTGGAGAAAGCTGTCCTCATCTCCCCCCCCCATCCCCATACTCTGTATGTCTTTGCTGCTGTTTGGGGTGTGACCACATTATATATGTCTCAAAATGGGGTTACACAGGGAAAAGGTTTATTAATCACTGCTGTCTGTATAACATCTATATGCATTAAGGTGGTAACTCCCCTTTCCGGAAGATACCCAATTTAAGGGATGAACAGCTAATATTTACAGCATTGCAACCGTTTAGAAAATAAGGTGTCTGCCTTGTGGGAGAGTCTGATATTTCAACACTTATTTTTGTCCGCACATGAAATATCAATTTATTTATTTTGTTGTGGGTTTTTTGTTTGTTTGTTGTTGGTTTTTTTTTCAAAACTCCCCCAAAATACAGTTTGGAATTTATTTATTTTTTAAAATGTGGTTGGTTTGAAATGAAACATATCAGCCTCATAAAAAGTTGCCATTTTTTGTTTGTTTGTTTCAAATGGAAATTTGCAGGGATTGCCATTTTGCAAAGGTTTTTTTCTTTTCTTTTCAAATCATTGGAATTTACATTTTCCTATGGAGATTATTTTGAGGAAACCACATTTTCAAAGAGGAATTTCCCCCCCCCCACCTTTTCTTTCTTCTTAACATTTTAAATTATGCGTGTCTCCTCATGCAACTGCTTCTGGAACAGGGTGTGGGTTTCGCTAGTAGGGATGTGTGAACAGAACTGAGTTCGTAAATTCAGTTCAGTTGGGTTAGAAAATCAAGTTCGGTTCGAAAGTTCTGTTCAGTCGACCGAACTATTCTAATTCGGTCGAATTCTGAACTTCTGAACCGAGTTTGTACATTCAAAAACAGGGTTTTTTTGCCTTTTGAACTTGTTCGGATTCGACCGAACAGTTTGGTCGAATTCAAGTTCAGTTCGGAAGTTTGGTTTGGTCGACCAAACTATTCGAGTTCGGTCCGAACTCCAAACTTCCGAACCGCGTTCGCACATCCCTATTAGCTAGTTCTGTTGCTCTGCTCCGATGCAGTGACTCCACCCTATTAGACACATCCCTGCCTTACAGAGAAGCTGAGAAGCTTATTCCTTTAGCATTTGTAAAGCATTTTGAGATCTTCAAATAAAATATATTGGAGATGTGCCAAGAATTATTATTAGTTAAAATTATGGCCCTTTTCACACAGACACTCTAACAACAATAAAATGGGTGTTACATTTTATTATACACGTTGCAGGGCTGCAGGTATGTTCTATGGGTGCCCTGCAACGTGTATAATAAAATATAACACCCATTTTATCAGTGTTAGCATGTCTGTGTGAAAAGGGCCTATATGGGTATAAATAAAAGGGTCTGAGCCAACTTGATTATTTCCCAGGAATTTTGTGATATTTGGTTGCCAAGAATTCCAGTTCTTGGGGTTAATTACAATCATATTTCACATTTCAATAAAAATGTGCACATTTCTATCCCCCTGTAATTGCACAAAGATTTTGAAAACATGCCCCCAGACAACACCTCCTCTCCCCACTCTCTCCCCACCCTTTATTGAAAATCTCATAGTTTAAGACGATTGCATGATTTTGGGGATACGCAATTTTGGAACCCTTGGGATTGGCAGCAGTGACTTGGAAATGTACCAAACTCCTGCTGCATGATGGACAGATAAAGACATCCCCCCCACCCCCCAGCCCAACTCCTGCTCTCAAGGCCTGCCTGTCTTGCTGTCCTTCCCCCTCATGACTCACACATCAAGATTTAGAACGTGTGAGCTCTTTAGCTGGGGCTTCTTTTGAAGGAACTTAATCTCCCACTGCTCAGAAAATCTCCAATTTCAGAGCCTGTCACAGAGCTGCCTGGAATTAGATTCCTAATGCTGTGCGACAAACACACACACACTGTCCAAGGAAGACAAATGCAGGGAGTAGGTGTGCCCAAGAGCACCGCAGCCAAGGCCTGGGTTGCTTCTACTGCAGCTTTGCTGATCTCTACTGTGCATGAGTTTGAGCAGAGTTTGGGGCAGAAAGGCAGCAGATTAGCTCACCAGGCCCTAGAGGGGTACATAGGTCTTAAGCCAGTATCCTTAGAACTCCTAAGCAGGGCAGGCCTTACCACAAGGCAACCAACCCGGGCCCTCCTACTTTCTCTACTTCCAAGGGTCCCCAAGTGGCCTCTGTTTTCACAAGGGAAGGGTGTGGTCACTGGTGCCCCCACTCCTTCCCAGTGGGACCCCAACACAGACACTTCTAGGGCCCTGCGGAGGATGACCCCGTGTGGGCAGGAGCATCACAAGGAAAGAGAAGGTGGGGGCACCAAGGGCACCACATTTTATCTTCTCCCTGAGTCCTGGAAATTCTAAGGCCAGTCTTGCTTTTAAGCAGTTCCTTGGCCTGGATAAAAATTGAGAGGCTTTTTTTTGCTCCAACAGCCCATGCCATGCCCCCAGATCCTCTCATTGGCCACCTTGTTGTATTTAAAACCACGCAGCAGTTCCTTTTCCATCACAATGAGTTGAGCAACTTCCGAAGTTCCTTATCTGGAGAGTCTCTATATCTGCTCTGGCTTCCCTGCCTCCAGCCCTCCTCCTAACCCTCTGTCTTCATTCCTTTAGCCACCCACCTCCAGCCAGGCTTCAAACCCCTTGGCTATTGTGTGCTCCAACCCTCACCCTCTGCCCTTGCCCAATCTTTGTCATCATCTCCTCAGACACTTACATGCATAGGACATCCTTGTTTGTTAAAGCAAACTGATAAAGGTTTGTTAAAGCAGACTGATAAAGCAATGCTAAAAGAGATTAGACAGGCTACTAAAGTCGGCAACATAATAATAATGGGTGACTTCAATTACCCTAATATTGACTGGGTGAATGCTTCCTCGGGGTGTGGAGGTCAAATTTTTGGATGTCGTAAATGACTGCTTCCTAGAACAGCTGGTTCTGGAACCAATGACAGAAGGAGCTATTCTAGATCTAGTCCTGAGTGGCACACAGGACCTGGTGCAAGGAGTAACTGTGGCAGAGTCACTAGGCAATAGCGATCATGTGATCACATTTGACATAGTTTCTGGAGTGAGAAAGACAAACAGAAGTACAGCAGTAGCATTTAACTTTTAAATGGGAGATTATGATAAAATGAGGAAACTAGTTAAAAAGAAACTAAAAAGCACAGTTGACTCCAATGGCCACAATGTACAAAAATCGGTAAAGCGGCCAATGTTAAAAATCCTGTATGCCGATACAGGTAAATATCGGATTATTGGATTCATCTGATACACCTGATTATCGGGTGTATCAGATTTATCCGATACCGATATTCCCACCCCTACTAAACGGGGAGGTGAAGGAGGCTATTCGAGCCAAAAAGGCATCCTTTAAGAAATGGAAGGCTAGTCCCAATGAAAATAATAGGAAAGAGCATAAACACTGGCAACGTAAATTTAAAGTGTTAATAAGGCAGGCCAAGAGAGATTTTGAAGGGAAGCGTGCTAAAGAAGCAAAAACAAGCAACAAAAACTTTTTGAAATACATCAGAAGCAAGAAGCCTGATAGGGAGTCAGTTGGGCCATTAGATGACAAGGGAGTAAAAGGGGCACTCAGGGAGGATAAGGACATAAGAACGTAAGAAGTGCCATACTGGGTCAGACCAATGGTCCATCTAGCCCAGGATCCTGTCTCCGACAGTGGTCAATCATGGTGACTTGGGAGAAGCACCCAACAGGTCACAATGGGGGATCCATTCCCTGTTGTTTTCCCCCATCTCCTGTCATGTTCCCCGATCCTGTCTGGCTAATAGCTGCTAATGGAACTATCTTCCAGAAACTTGTCCAAACCTCTTTTAAACTCAGCTCTAGTACTGGCCCTTACCACAGCCTCTGGCAGTAGATTCCACAACCCAATTATACGCTGAGAGAAAAACTATTTTCTTTTTTAAAAAAATTTTTTGCCACCCATGAGTTTCATGGAGTGTCACCGAGTTCTAGTACTAGCTGAGAGGATAAATAACAGTTCCTTGTTTATTAGTTTCACACCACTTGTGCTTTTATAGACCTCTATCATATCTCCTCTCAGTCATCTCTTCTCCAAGCTGAAGAGCCCCAACCTACCAAGCCTCCCCTCATATGGGAGCCCTTCCATGCCCTTGATCATTTTTGTTGCCCTTCTCTGTACCTTTTCTAGTTCAGCGATGTCTTTTTTAAGATGGGGTGACCAGAACTGCACACAATATTCGAGGTACGGTCGCACCATTGATTTGTATAGAGACATTATGACATCTTCAGTTTTATTCTCTATCCCCTTCCGAATAATTCCTAACGTTCTGTTTGCTTCTTTGACTGCTGCTGTGTACTGCGCTGTGGATTTCATTGTATTGTCCATAACCACCCCCAGATCCTTTTCCTGAGTGGTAACTCCTAGCTTAGTACCCAGCAATGTGTATGCATAGTTTTGATTATTTTTCCCTACATGCATCACTTTGCACTTGTCCACATTAAATCTCATTTGCCATTTAGATGCGCAGGCACCCAGT
>QEPC01009472.1:17603546-17617026 GCA_003113815.1 Sphenodon punctatus | reverse complement strand
GAGGCTTGGTAGGTTGGGGCTCTTCAGTTTGGAGAAGAGATGACTGAGAGGAGATATGATAGAGGTCTATAAAATCATGAGTGGTGTGGAACTAATAAACAAGGAACAGTTATTTACCCTCTCAGCTAGTACTAGAACTAGGGGACACTCCATGAAACTCATGGGTGGCAAGTTTAAAACAAAGAAAATAAAATATTTTTTCACTCAGCGTATAATTGGGTTGTGGAATCTACTGTCAGAGGCTGTGGTAAGGGCCAGTACTAGAGCTGAGTTTAAAAGAGGTTTGGACAAGTTTCTGGAAGATAGGTCCATTCGCAGCTATTAGCCAGACAGGATTGGGGAACATGACGGGAGCTGGGGGAAAACAACAGGGAATGGATCCCCCCATTGTGACCTGTTGAGTGCTTCTCCCAAGTCACCATGATTGGCCATTGTCGGAGACAGGATGATGGGCTAGATGGACCATTGATCTGACCCAGTCTGGCATTTCTTATGTTCTTATGTTATTTGGGACTCCATTCTGGGTTGCATCTTGGAATTTGCGGGATCCAAGGCGAAGATAGAATTTGATGCCCCTAATGGTCCCTCCCATTTCCCTGTGACCCCACCTCCATGGAGGCACAGTGGGGCCCTATAGGTTGTCATGTGTGGGGGCCCCACATCCTGTGCTGGTGAAAGTGAGGGCCAATGTGCCCCCCCCCCCAGAAATAGAGAAAAAAGGTGGTCTGGGGGGGGTGTTTCTCCCAGCTTGCCCTGTGGCAAGACCAGCCCTTTCTCCTTTGACTTGTTCAGGTGGTTGACTCGGATGCTTTAGCCTCTACCCTGATTCTACATCCTTTTTTTCCTCCTTGGCTTCTCAGCTGATCCCTCCTACCCACACATCTGCAATGGGCTGGATCCTGCAGAGACTCCCTGTGGCCCAGTATCTTACTCCCAATACCATACTGCTTGCTTCACATTGCCTGGTACATATAGCCTGAGCTGGGACTAAGGACGAAAGAGGCTTGCTGCTTCTAACTCTGCCACCAACCTTCTGTAAGGCCTTGGACCAGCCCCAAACATCTCCAGGCTCCACTCTGTCTTTGAATATTACAGGCAACAGCAGCAATACTCCTTTTCCTGCTCCATAGGGATGTGCGAACAGAACACAGTTCAGATGTTCAGACATTTGGTCGTTCAGTTCGAAACCCAAGTTCGGGTTCAGCTGTTCGGTTAGGTGGAGTTTGGTTCGGCCGAACTTGGCCGAACATCCAAAAATAGCACTATCAATACCGAATTCAAAGATTTTTTACGGTATCGGTATCATTTGGCCCTGAAACAAACCCTGGTCTCCACCCCTGGTGCCAGGAAGTCTGCTCCTCATCTGCCTCCCCCTTCCAATCACATTTTTCCCACCCAAAGTCACATTTTTCCCGCCCCCGAACTCACCCGAACATGACTGAACTGTTCAGCCGTTTTCGAGTTCGGTTTGGACATTCGGTTCAGACATCCAAACAGACCGAGTTTTGGCCGAACTCCGAACAGCGTTCACACATCCCTACTGCTCCACCAGGATGTGTTCCTGGGAGAACCGAGGGCTCAGAATAAGCCCTTCATGCCTTCAATAGAAGACGCTATGGGTGTTAAAAAAACAAGATGGTAGTCCACAACAGGTGGGTGTTCACCTGCCCAGTTATTAGTTGTCCACCCCTCGTTGGCCACGTAGCCACCACCGACCAGACATGCAGTCCTCACTCACGATGGAGTCTCAGAGCATGCAGAGCATGCTGCCCATGTGTCTGCGCCCCATCAATTAAACTGTGTGCAGCTTATACCTGGTGTACAGGTCCACCAGCACCATAGAGTTGTGGGTGAAGAGCCTAGAGTGTTCTGAAGAGAGACCACTTCCTGCCCCTTTCCCAGCTCTCGCTCTCCACACCAGTGGGGGCTAGCACATGAAAAACACGCCAGGGGCTGCCTGTGTATTAAGATGTATACACTAAACGTGTGACTGTGGGCTGCTTGGGCAGATCCGGGGCTGCCGCAGGCTATCATCTCATCTGCTAACATCCTTTATCGCCCTGGATGTTCTTTGGATCAGTCCTTAATTGGTTGATGTTTGTGAAGCACTTTGCGTTACCAGGGTGACAGCTCTCATGGGTAACCTACATGTGTTGGTGCTGCTGCTCCGAGGGCTTTCTGGATGCTGAAGGTGTTGCTGCTTTGAGTGCTCTCAGGATGCTGAAGGCCAGAGAAGAAATGTTCATGCTCTTGTTTTGTTTTTGTTTTTTTTAGTTCTCTCCAACTTTGTTTTTGTTCTTCCCAGCCCTCGCTCCCTTGGCCTCTGTCAGCGAGCTTCTCTGAGGTCACTCTGGGCCGTATGGGGCACAGAGAAGCCTTCATGTAGAAACAGACCGAGTGAGGTGGATCTTTTCTATGATCCTGACTCGCATTCTCAATGCAATTAGTGAAGCTGCTTTGCATTTATTAACTTTCAACTGAGTGGGAGAAAATTGTTTTGTAAACATTCATTACCTAAACCTCACAACACCCTCTGCCCTCCTCCAGAGAGCAGTTAAATATCTTTAAATGAGGCCTGGGGAGATAGAGCGATTGGCCTAAAGCCATAGTAGAAGCCGGGAACAGAACCTAGGAGTCCCAGGTCTCAATCCCACTCTGCCTGTAACCACCCTAAAATAGTCCTGACTCCCAGCCTCCTGTTCTGCTTGTTAGACCCCTCTCTCCTGCCAGAGCTAGGAATAAGACCTAGGAGGCCTTGGCTCTCCGTTTCTAACAGCTAGAATGCAATTAGCCATAATCATACACTTCTAAGAAGTGATTGTAATAGGGGAAAAAAATATCTGCAGTTAATATTCAGTATTCTGAATAACTTGGCAGTTATTTGGTAGCTATCTGGGAACCACAGAGTTTAACCACCAAACTGGAATACCGGATATTACTGTTCACTGTTTGCCACATTATTATTTTCTGCATTACCACATAATCAAACCAGCCTGGATAGAGGGAGGGAGTTTTTTTAAAAAAAGAAGTAATTAAATGATAACACGGTAAACAATAATGCGGTAAATGTTAATTTGGTAAACAGCACACGGTAAACAGTAATCCGGTGAACTGAATCAAACAGTCGTGGCAAAAGCTATTTTATTTAATGTATTCATTTATTTAGTTTTATTATTTATACCCCGCCTCTCCTGCCTAGGCAGCTCGAGGTGGCTTACAAAAGGTAAAACATCATTTAAAAATATACATAAAATACACATAAAAGGGAAGCATAAGAATAAAATAAAAACCCCATCCTCCTCACCCACCTCCCTCACCAAAGGCCTGGCAGAACAGCCAGGCCTTGCACTGTCGTCGAAATGAGTCAAGGTCTGGGGGCAGCCAGGCCTCCTCCGTAAGGGAGTTCCACTAGGGATGGGCGAACACGGTTCGGGAGTTCAGTCAACCGAACTCGACCAGTTCGGTAGACCAAATTGAACTTCGGAACCGAACTCAATTTTCGAACTGAACTGAATTTCCAAACTCGGTTCTGTTTGCCCATCCCTATAAGATAATATTCCGTTTAGTTCAATGGGGTTTGAAATTCCGAACTCTGTTTGGAAGTTTGGAGTTCAGACTGAACTTTAATAGTTTGGTCGACCGAACTGAACTTCCGAACCGAACTCGATTTTCGATCCGAACCGAATTTCCGAACTCAGTTCTTTTTGCCCATCCCTATGTTCCACAGCCTAGGTGCCACCATCAAGAAGATCCTCTCCACTGTAGCCCCCAACACCTTCCGGGAAACATCAAGAAGGGTGCTCCCGGCAGACGGCAGAGGTTGATCCAGGGCAAGGAGAGTGAGGCGGTCTCACAGATAGAAGGAGGCCAGACTGTATAGGGCGTTATAGGTAAGCACCAACACTTTGAATCGGGGCCGGAAGACTATCAGCAACCAGTGCAGAGCTCAGAGCACTGGTGTAATGTGCTCGCGGTGACCTGTCTTGGTAAGGAGACGGGCCGCCGCGTTCTGCACCAGCTGAAGTCTCTGGACCATCACCAAAGGGAGCCCCACATAGAGCGTGTTATAATAGTCTAGTCTTGAGGTGATGAAGGCATGAATGACACTGGCCGGGTCAGAGTCTGAGACATACAGCTGAAGCCGTCGCACCAGATGTAATTGACAAAAAGCACTCCTCCTCACAGCCTCAACCTGGAGATTCAGGTGAAGTTGTGGATCGAGGATTACCCCCAGACTCTGAACCTGAGAGAGCAGCGGGGGACAAATCCCATCAATGATGAGGGATGTCACACCCACCGCCTTCCCCACCAACATCATCTATTTCCATTGCAAACAGACCGTTCACCTGTGCTCGCGGGATGAGAAAACTTACGGGTTTTTCCACTATTTTTGCTAATTCCCATTTGGTAATTGCCATTGCTCAGTACTTCTGGTAATTCTTTCCAGGCAGGAACAGCCACACACCACATAACAGTCCATACATGCTGCTAATGTTTGCTTGTGTACAATTGCAAGTTTGCTACATAACATTAATCATTTCTCTTATTGGTCCTGGTTTTGGCTCCTTATAAAGTGTGTTTTGATTGTATTTCAAGGGCTGGCCCTTGTTTTCTGCCTTCTGATGCTGAAAACTGTCTTCAAATGCTGGAAACTAACTAAAATACTAGAAACTAACTGGCAGAAAACACAGAAAATTACCAAAATACCAAAAACTACAAAGAAAATATCAAAAATTACTGAAATATGGCAGACAATCACAAGTGCCAATCTCAACAACAGAAGATGTGTAGGGATTCAATTAATAGTGAGGAAATACCAATAAACAGTCACAAGCACTCCCAAAATGTAGGTATTTCTTGATGTTACGGGAACAGTCGTAACGTCAGCCAAAGAGTAGTAGATAATTATTTTAGCTCTAGTTAATCAAATGAAAAGGAGAGATCATGGGAGAGTGCAATCCAGGCTTGCAGAGGAAAAAAGGAAGGGTGTGTTCAGATGCTCTGAAATGAAATTGTGGGGAGGGATGGGGGGAGTCACAAAGGGTGTTTATTTTCAATGCCTGAGCATCACTTTTGACCGTCTCTGTGTGAATTGTGTGTGTGCCAGCTGATCTGAGGGTGTCTGCCTTTGGAGAGGATGCTTCTGCTGAGAAAGGGAAGCTTGAGGTAGATGCTGAAAACAACAGGAGCTTCTTAAATACTAGTCAGCTTTCCCACCGTTGAGTTAATAGTTTGGCTAACTACAGCATATCCAAGGAGAGATTCTTCCCAGAGTGAAATTTTTCTTTAACTTCTCAAGCATTGTCTTGTACAATTAATGCTTTATTTCCTCAGTTCATTCTGTCATTTGTTTGTTCTGTCATTCTGTTGTGCATTCATTTTGTCATTCATCCTGTCGTTTGTTCATTCTTTCTTTCCCTTCCATATCTGTTGCTGTTTCCCCTCCTGAGGGTCAACACTGTATATCATGTTGGCATGCACTCGGCGGCCACGCCACCGTCAAGCTGGGCTGACAGCAAATTTTACAGCTTCATCTAAAATTCTGTGTCCGTGGCAAGGACAGGGGAGTGCTGAGGTTTGTAGAAATGGGGGAAGGAGCAGATTCCCGTGGGCTTTCTACCAGGGGGATGTTTGAAGGACAAAGTGGAGATCACTTCCTGCCGGTAAGGTGACTCCATTTTCTCCCATGCCCATGGGGAATGTCAGTTGATCTCCTCACAGCTCTGGTTACCGGGAGAATGGCATGTTGCTGTGGAGACCGAGCCAAAGTCACAGCTTATCAGAGTAAGATGCTAGAAGTGAAATGTCTTCCTGATGTGGGACAGAGGTGACAGACCCAGTGCCTTGGAGACTGGTAAGAGCTAGTGCCCATTCTTCCTTATGAAGTGGCTGCTGTCGCTATGAGGCTAGGAATTTTGCACATTGGGCTGAATTCTTATCTCATTGACACTATTGTAAATCAGGAATAAATCTGTGTGGGGTTGGGCCAGTGAAAGAGTGAGGTGAAAGAACCCATCTGCATCCTTCAACTGCTTTACAGACGTTCTGTTGTGAATTGCAATATCCTGGAAGTTCTTAAGAGCATCTCAAAGATCCTTTTCTGGAGCTCTTTGGTTTGGCAATCTCTGCAGACTAGGGTTTCTTAATCAGAGTGGAAACAAGCAAAATCTGTTGAATATAGACCTGAAATGAAAAATCTGGATGAGTGCTGCTTCCGTTGGAAGCCAGGGCACCCTCTGAGATTTGTGCGACACAGAAACTTACCAGCTTTCCCACTGTGTTTGCCATTTCCCTATATTTTCTGCATGTTGAACGGGGCTACCGCAGGCGGGTTCCAAGCCATGTGTGTGCCCGGCATGCACCCCCGGGGGCTGCAGAGATTAAACTTGCCGGCTGTGCACTGGGGAAGTGCTGGAAATTGCCCAAAGTGCTTTAATTAAAACTGCCATAAAACTGTCATAACATTCCTGGAAAGTGATGAAAAAGTTCCAGAAAGAGACTAAAGTGAGGAAAGAAATGGCAGAAGTGTAGAATTGCCAGAAACGGATGAAGTATTGACAGACACTCTCAAGCATTCTTGAAAGGAAACTCGAATTTCTCTTCAGAACAGGAACACTTGCTCTCGACTCAGCCTTAATCCCAACAATCTAACAAATAAAATGGGAATCAAACACGACCTGACTGATCTTCGTTAGAGTACCCATTTTTCATCTTTTCACGTCGCTCACGTGGTTCATTTTGATATTATTTTTTTTGTCTAGTTCCACTTTTTACTTCACCCATTTTCATTATTACTGGCCGAAATGACCAAAACCTGTTGTATGTTTGTGTGCCTACAATCGTCCAGAGAGCAGGTGTGGCCTAATGAATAAGCTGTTTGAATTGGATTGGATGGTTCCAATCTCATCTAAGCTAGGAGTCCCTTAGTTGGCCTTGGGCAAGTCACTATTTCTCAACTTCAGTGTCCATCTGTGAAATGGGAATAATAATGACTGATCTCACTGGGTTGTCATGAGAGTGAACTAGATAAGATTTATTAAGGCACTTTGCCCTCAAAAAGTGCTATGTAAATCAGCGATGGTCAATCTGTGGCTTGGGAGATCTCTTGCCAAGGGCTGGTCCTGGGTTTAATGCTGCCTTCATAGTCTTGTGATTTACATCATTGAAGAGCAATTGCGCCTTAGAATCACAGCAGCCAGAACTGAAGAGTACCAGCTCCTGCAGCCAGTCACAAAGCAAGAGACATTTGTGTGTGCACGTGTGTGTTTATCTTGTGGTTCTTGGCAATATGATGATTTTGGTATAGCTCTTGGGTTGGGGAACTTTGCCTGCACCTGATATAAATGTTAACATAGGGGGCAAATCCAACAGTCCACGCACACCTCATGTGCACACGCATGCCATGCACACAGCACAACCCTCAATGGCATGCACACTTGAGCGCGTGTGTTCTGGCTGGAGCATGGTGCCTGCAGGCAGCATACGCAAGCCACTGGATTACCCCCATTGTGTGTATGCTGTGTGTTGTAGTGTGTGTCTTGTGTACGATCTGTATGTGCAGAATGTATGTGCAGTGTGCATCCTTTGCTCATGTACCTGTGTGTATGTACGGTGTGTATACCGTGTATTTGAGAGTGTGTAATAGTAAATTAAATGTGTGTGGTATGCATGTTTACTTCAGGTGTGTGTGCATCAAACGGAGCTGAAAAAAGTCCCTGCAAAATCGGGTTTACCCATCTCAATTATGATGACCAACCTGCTAACATAAGGTACTAAGTGTTACCCGATAGGCTACCTGAGTTACCATTTTTTTACCCAATTTTACAACTTCCAGTATCCATTTTCTCGACCTCCGGTATTAATTTTTCGTCTTTCTGTCTTGATTCCGGGACAGATTTACTGATCAGTAAAATGGTAACTTGGTAATGGTAATACCGGGTATTTCGGGGGTAACCAGGTCCTCGACTCAGTATACGGATACCAATCGGGCACCCAATAAACTACTAAAAAATGTGAGTGCTAACCACGGGTAGCAAATGTGTTACCCATTTAATCTCTAAGGGAGGCATATGTATGTCTTTATACTGGAGTGGATGTATGTCTACATCTGGCTTGCACACGATTAGGGGTGCACACTAGGGATGGGCGAACAGAATGCGGTTCGGATGTTCGGTCGTTTGGTTCGAAACTCGAGTTCGGGTTTGATGATTCGGTTCAGCCGAGTTCGGGTTGGCCGAACTTGGCTGAACAGTCAAAAATAGCACTATCGAAACTGAAACAAAACCAAAACCGAAACTTGCTCTTTTTTTCCCCCCTGAAAAGACGTTTTTTCCTGCCCCCGAACTCATCTGAACTCATCCGAACACAACCGAACTGTTCGGTCATTCGAGAGTTTGGTTCAGACGTTGGGTTCGGACGCCCGAACAGACCGAGGCCGGTCCGAACTCCGAACATCCGAACCGCGTTCGCCCATCTTAGTGCACACCAAGAGGAGAGGCAGCAGGAGCTCTAAAGGCAGTAACTCTTAGACATCCCGTCAAAGGAAGCGGGTCTGATGAATAACAGTTGCTAGCATGAGAGTACTCTTAGCAGCAGCGGGTAGCTATTGTTTCTGTCTGACTCAGCAGAGGTGAGTTGTTTTTGTGGCAAAACAAGGAGATACAAACAAGCCCGAGAAATGACAATAAGGACCACCGCTTGTTACTTATTATTGGAGAAAAGTTGATCTCCTGTCCCACCCCTGTCTCCTCTGGAAAGTGATAAATGAAGCCTGTGTTTTGTGTGCTGTCCACAGCCTGGAAATCACAGTGCTCAGCACTGCAGGCGCTCCCCTCTACTTTACTGCTCCGCAGAGCCTCACACAGGCAGCTGCCATCATTTTTCTCAGGTTCTGCTTTTTCCACTGTTAGGGATGAGTTTCGGGAGTGGGGGGTGGGGCAGGAGAGCAAGAAGAGAAGGGATGGTAGACACTAGAGAGGGAGAGTAAGGGTGGGTCCGTGGAAGGGGGTGAAGTCATGATCCCCTTGACAGCCCACCTTAGCAGCCTGTCGGAGGGTCTGGAGAGATTACAGCAGACCGGGTCCTCCTGGATATTACTAACCATTGCAGAGACCTCAGGGGAATGGACATTGCACCAGACTCAAATCAGGCCTGCTCTGGACAATTGATTACACCTGTTCACCCCAGGATTCAGCTTGGTCCAAGCTTCCTGCTCCAGAGAGCACTCATCATCCTGCCCACTGCAATGCAGTGCAGAGGACACCCATGTTGCTGGCGATGGTATCAAGTCATGACTAGCGTGACAATGGAACTAAAGTGACAAGAGTGTGGAAACCTTAATGCACCACACACCCCACTCCCTGTTGCCCCAGTTTGTATACATAAGTATAAATTAGTGTTGTTTATGTAAAGTGAACACATTTTAAATAGCTGATTGCCCAACTTTGAAGCTAAGCTGGAGGGGGAAAGGGGGGGGGAACTTTCTTTTTTTTTAAAAAAAGCAAACATGAAGTAGGTCAATGTTTCACACACAGACCTACAGACATTCACTCGGACCCACAGCCATAGTCAAATAATCAGTGACACTAACATTCAGACACACACACACACACAGAGAGAGTAGTGGAGGCAGCAGGTGGAGGCCTGGCTTTGTCTCCTGCTGCCCTTCTCTCTCTCACTCCATGCCACTTGGCTCTGTCTTTCATGGCCTAGCTTTGTCAAATGCCAGGAGGCTGCAGTGCCCAACTATGCCTCCCTGGGCTTAGCTCTTGCATTGCCATAGGGCAGGACATTTAAAAAGTCCTGCCTAGCCTGCCAGGGGTGGCAAGATGAGGCTGCTCAAAGCATGGCTGTCTTGCCTAAGGTGGGATATTTAGTCACCTTAAATTTAGTGTAGGGCAGCTCTGCAGAAGAAGCAGGCCTCGCAGAAAGAGGTTGGGCTGCTTAGCTTTTTGAACGTCTACTTCAACCTGCAGAGGAGGCTCAGGCTCAAGAAGCCGGAGGTTGCTCCAAGGTGTTCATGTTGGAGCTGGCCAAGCTGTGGAAAAACTGCATCGTTATCGGCTCATTAACGCTGGCTGTTACCGAGCAGTTGTTATTAATATTTAGACACTCCTGCTGCGGAGCAGCTAGGAAGCTGAAGGCTCCTCCTCAGGAGTTAATTGCTGAGTGTAGTGACTTTTAATTAGTGATTTGACCTTGTCTTGACAGTTGGTCCTCAGCAGTGGCATCTCCAGTGGCCATTGTTCACGAGGAACTAGAGGGTGCAGATTGCTCGGAGCTCAGCAAATTACACACTCGCTTCTGCCCGTGTAGCCATGGTCCTAGGCAGAAAAGGGAAAGTGTTAGGCTGAAAGTGAGAGGACTAGACAGGGGGAGCAGTTAGCAAAGAGAGCAGGGTAGAAAGTGAACTGAGCTAGAATATGGCCTGGGTGGAGCTGGGGATGTGGATCCAGAAGGCAGTCTATTCCCTTCTGGTTAGGTCTGTGCGTTGTATAAATATTGCCATATGCCGCTGCACCATCTGCGTCTAATGGATTTTTTTGTTTGTTTGTTAGCAGCAGAAACATGGATCATGGTGCTTTTTGTATGCTGATCCTTGAAATTCCTTCAAGGGAAAGGTATAATGAGGCACAGATTAGTTACTGAGAGATTCCCTGGCACCTTAAATGTGGCCTTAGATGATGGTGTCAATCCAGTAGCACGTTAGGATACTTCTAAAGCAGGGGAAGGCCAGACTTAGGATATGCATGATCCATGTGATCCAGGTCTTGACTTCAGGTGATCACCAGGACCCTTCCCACTGGTTTCCAACGCTAGGGCACCTCAGCAGCAGGTCTACTCTCAGGTGTGGAGAGTAGGGATGTGCGAACGCGGTTCGGAGTTCGGCCCGAACTCGGCCTGTTCGGATGACCGAACTGAACTTCCGAACCAAACGCTCGAACTTCTGAACAGTTCAGAAAAGTTTGGATGAGTTTGGGGGTGGGAAAAATGTAACTTTGGGCGGGACAAACATGACTGGAAGGGGGAGGCAGCTGAGGAGCAGACTTCCTGGCACCAGGGGTGGACACCAGGGGTGGTTTCAGGGCCAAAAATACCGATACCGGAAAAAAATCGGTTTCGGTACCGATAGCACTTTTTTGAATGTTCGGCCGAGTTCAGCCAAACCTAACTCCGCCAAACAGAACAGCCGAACCCGAACTCAGGGTTTGAACTGAACGTCCAAACATCTGAATGGCATTCTGTTCGCCCATCCCTAGTGGAGAGGAGTCCTGCCCTGCCTCACTGGAGGAGATCTCCTAGTCTATCTGCTCCACAGAGACACTCCCTGGTGTGCCAATGCCATTGTCCTCCCTAGAGGTGAACACTGAGAGTTGAATCCCCCCGCTCCCACATTATGGTCTACTGGAGACTAGCTTGTGATCTGCCAGTGCCAGTAGATCATCATCATCATCATCATCATCATCAAGCACTAGTAGCACTAGTAGTGTACCTGGTGCTTTACAATTAAATTAATGGAGACAGGTCCCTGAAAATCCTAAAATCTAAGATGGAGAAGGGAACACAGGCACACATATTTCCATTTTACATACTGGGAACTGAGGCTGAGAGGCTATGACTTGCCCTAGGCCACCCAAAAAGTTCATGGCTAGGGCAAGATTCAAACACTGACTTCCTAGGTCCGAGTTCAACACCTTATCCACTACACCACACTGGCTCATGACCATGATTTACTTCTTAGCCATCCCAGTTCTAAAGGCATGAAGGACATTGACGGTGCCTTAAAATGACACAACAAAACTGTGAATTGGTTCATTCAATTAAGGTTGCAACCACTGTGTGAACCCTTTTAAGGAGAGACAAGATTTAGGCAGAACATGGAATTTCAGATCCAGCTCCAGGAGCTAAAACAACAACGAAAGAAATTGGTTGCCAGACTTTATTCTGACATTAATATGAAGTAACAGGCAAATACTGAATTTCAGTATCATTCCAAACTGCATTAGGACTTGAACTAGTACAGAAAGGAATTAAATTCTGCAGGGTTTAATAGCTCTGAGAAATAAAGTGCCAAGGCAATAGGGTATCACAAGCTTTACATACCCCACTCTAGAACAGCAGTTGAACGGTCAAAAAATCAGGGGCTGCTGATTGAACTGAGGAGAAGGTAGCCAAGATGAAGGCATGCACAGATCCATGCCCTGGACCCTCCTCTTTCTGAGCACACCCCTTAAACACCCATGCCTCAACTCCTGTGTCGCATTTGGAGCTTGTGCCGATATTCAAAGTGACCCCTGGTAGGAAAAATGTTTCCGCACTCTTGTAAATAGTGGTAAAACACAGGGTGACATACAATCTAAAAACAGATGAGAACTACAAGTGGCAACGCCAATGCCATTTGCTTGGTTGGAACCAAAGATGCAAAACCCAATATTGTATCTGACAAATTCAACTGCTTTGCTGCAACCCCCACACATGCAGGGTGTGTTAGTGTAAATAGACACAAAGCACCAACCACTAAAATTGTGATGGTTTTAAAAAGGAAACTTAAATATGAATAGAATCGCATCTTCAGCCTCTCAGAAGCAGGGTTGGCATGGTATTTATTTGGGATTTTTTTTTACCAGGTTAAGAACTTGGTTTTAACTGTCCTGGGGGAAAGGGTAGCATTTCCAACTCAACAAAAACTAGTTAGTTCTTCTAGTAAAAGGCATTCATATTTTCTATTATTAAAACTGCTTTGTTAATACACAGCAGATTGCAAAGGATAACACACAGGCATTCACAATTTGGAAACATAACTAAAACTACTATAACTATATAAGCCAAAGATTGAAAAACAACGCAGAACTCCAGTCCCAGCCAGAATCCATATCAAGACCCTTCCTTTTCCTCCTCCAGCTGGTCCGGTCTCCCATTAAAGCCGTGCTCCTTTTCCTCCCCACTCCCCTTCTCCAGCTGGCCAGAGCCCTCATTAAGACCCCTTCCTTCTTCTCCCTCCCCTCAGCTTGCCAGGATACCCCCCCACCCCCCCATTAAGACCCACTACTTCCTTTCCCTCCCCCAACTGGCCAGGGTCCCCCAAGTCCCCTTCTTACCTAAGCAGCTGAGTAGCTGCTAGTTAGGGATGGGAGAACAGATCGCGGTTCGGGTTCGGCCATTCGGTTCGGCTGCGTTCAGTTCGTCCATTTGGTTTGGCCGTTCGGTTAGTTCGCCGGGTTCAGGTTCGGCCGTTCTGTTTGGCCGTTCGGGAAATGTTATGGGTGGGTTTTTTTGTTTTTTATATGGTTTTATATTTGTTTTTTATTTGTTTTTTTGTTTTTATATGGTTTTTTAAAAATCTAATATTATATATATCTATCTACACTAAATCTAACTGCTATTAACTATTCTAAATGCTATGAACTAAATGGATTATCTAATAAGTACACAGGCCTACTCCTACAAACACTAAAACTAAATCACTAACGCTATCTCTATC
>QEPC01009472.1:17588209-17603397 GCA_003113815.1 Sphenodon punctatus | reverse complement strand
GACTAGCTCAGAAGGTGTTGGGAAGGGGGGAGGCAGATAGTTTCATTTCTTGCAAGCCTCTCCACCCCTGGTGCCTGGAAGTCTGCTCCTCAGTGACTAGTACTACCCCTCCCTGTCACCTTACAGTGAACCTTTTTTTGCCACCTGAACGCGATCCGAACTGACTGAACTGTTTAGCCATTTCGCCGTTCAGTGTTCGGTATGTTCGGGTTCGGGTTCGCGGTCTGTCGTCCGAACAGGCCGAGTTCGGGCCGAACTCTGAACTTCCAAGCCACGCTCGCCCATCCCTACTGCTAGTTAGGGAGGCAAATCTAGCTGGAGAAGGCAGCAGGGCAGAACAACAGAGGGATAAGTGGCAGAGTAAGCAAGGGGGGCATGGAAGAGATGGGTAACAAGACTCGGTGAGTGGGCAGGCAGGCGGGCAACAAGGCAGGCAAGTGGTGCTGAAACTGTGAAGCTGGCTGCATAGCACAAGGAAGGAGGCAGGGCTACATCAGTATGGGAACTCTGGGAGATGTTGCCTAGGCTCCTAGGGGTGGGAATATTGGTATCGGATTAATCCGATAATCCAATAATCACCGGTATCGGCATGCCGGTTTTTTAACATTGGCTGCTTTACCCGTTTTTTTACATTGCAGCCATTGAAATAAATGGCAGCAATGTAAAAAAAAAACAGTAAAGCGGCCAATGTTAAAAACAGGTATGCCAATACTGGTAAATCCGATACTGGGGAGATCCGATACCAGTAAATCTGGTATCCGATATTCTCTCCGGTGTCCCATCCCTATGTGGTCAGTGATCCTGCCCTCTTTCTCCACCCCTCCTTCCTCCCTCCCCCTTTACTGTATTGAGTCCTGCAGGAAAGTGCTCCTAGGCAGCGCAGCAGAGCACAGCTAAAGCGGCAGAACCGTGACAGGCAGCAGGATGGGATACAGGCACAGCTGCTGCAGCTGCCTTGCATCTGGGCCCTCCCAGGCTTGTGGGCCCAGGTGCTGCCGCACCTGTGGCCCCTGTGAGACACCCCTGCTCTGTGCAGTGGCTCGCTGGGTCTCCCTCCCCATTGGGGCTCGCCTCCCAGGACTTTCACTGGTGCCAGGGGATTGGGCCAATAGCAGCCTCTGCTCCATTCATATCCTGCCCCACTGCATCCCTGAACCAGTCTCTAGCCTCAGTTTTCTGGGTGCCTGCAAATGTTGTGCCCTAATTTAGATATCCTGTTGAGGACCATCCATCCCTCCCTTCTTCCCCATCACAGGGGTGTACAATGTTGGAGGAAGGAAGTAATAAGGGAACTGAATGAGAATCTCTCAGGCTTGGAATGCCAGGGACACCTCCCATTTTTATTTTGGTCTCCATGATTCCTGGTATCCCCATTGGCCCCATAATTTTCCCACTCCATTTCAGGTTCAGTAAAGCAGAGATGAACTGCTACGTGCTTCTGCTTTCTTGGAAATTCATTTTGATTATTTGGAGTCAGTCACTTTGTTTATTTTGGTACCATGCTGGATCAAATGGTCTATCGAGCCCAGCCAGCATCTTGTTTTTGACATTGGCCAATCTCACTTGCTTTGGCCCCCAGCCTCCCACCCTACCTACTTGTGACTCCTCTGCGCCTCTAAACGTCTTTGCCCCTTCTCTCTTGCTGACCCTCAGACCTGGAACTCCCTCCCTGGATACGATCATTCTGCTTCCTCCCGCCCAACTTCCAAATCCCTCCTGAAAACCTACCTCTTCCATCAGGCTTTCCCTGACTCATCATGAGTAAAATTACATCCTCTTCCCTCCCTTCCTCCGATTCAATCTCTTGCCTGTAACTAATGGTATTTTCAGACGTGCTGGGCCTCCAGGCCCAACACGCGGAACCCTGGACCAGGATTTCTCACAGATCCTGGTCCGTGATCAGACCAGCCGTCCTTTAGATGCGCCAGCCTAATCACTGTGAGGAATTGGGGAGGGGGCAGGATTGAGCGGTGCGACGTGTGGCCACTCGGCCCCGTCCCCCCACCCTCCCATGGCCGCCCGCCCTCAGGGAGACAGGCGCATCAGCCAATCAGGCCGCTGCACCCGATACCTACCCGCAGTCGGGGATTCGATCTGGACCAGGGCAAGGTAACAGACGTTACTTTTGCCCCTTTCCTGATCTTGGTGAAGCTAACCACGGTTCCGGCCTTGTGGCCGGCCTCAACCCCAGAACCGTGGTTATCTTTGAACCCCGCCAGGAATTCTCCATGGTGAACGTCTGGTGGGGCTCAAGCAGATGTGTACGTGATCACAGCCACCACACTGGATCCAGCGTGGCTGACTGTGATCACGTAACATCTGAAAATACCCTACGTTAAGCACGTGCACCTGCATCTTCTCAAACTCATGAATGTGTCCTTGTCCCTCCTGTTCACCTCTCCCTTGTCTCCCCCTTCCTTGTTTCTTATATTGTAAACCCTTTGGGGGTATGGACATGTCTGTAACTAGTAGTGCCAGCTATATTGTTGTGCAATAATAATAATAATAATTAATAATAATAATATTTTTTTTAAAATAAAAGTGTCTAACAGGTCATAATGGGGGGACCCATTCCCCGCTGTTCACTCCTGACAGCAAGAGGTTACAACCCACAATCTTCTTGGCAAAAAGCCATTAATTAACCTACTCTCCAAGAACTTATCCAATTCTTTTTAAAACCTGACTATGCTTCTGGCCTTGAGCACATCCTCTGGCAGTAAGTTTCACAATCTAATTGTACCCTGGGGGGGGGAAATATGTTCTTTTATTTGTTTTAAATCGGCTGCCAGTAAGTTTCATGGAGTGTTGTCCCCTATGTCTAGTACTTTTTGAGAGGGTAAATAAACACAACAATCATTGGATGCCATTCATGATTTTACAAACTTCTATTGTATCCCCTCTCAGTTGTCTCTTCTCCAAGCTGAAGAGCCCCAACCTATCAAACCTCTCTTCATAGGAGAGACGTTCCATATCCTTCCTCCTTTTTGTTGCCTTTGTCTGTAACTTTTCCAATTCTACTATATTGCTTTTGGTTGTTCAGGTCAATTATTTTGATCTTTGATTACCTGGGGAGAAGCTGAAATAGCCAAAAGAGATACCTGTCGGAGGGTAAACAGATATTGGTTATTATCCAAACCACCATTTGTGTGTGTGTGTGTGAGTGATATGTTTATGCACATGCGTGTGTGTGTGCACACACGTGGTCTTTGGGACTGCACATGCACTCCTAGTTGCTCCTTTCTGTACCTCCACTTTAAGCTCAGCAAACATGGCTGTCTGTTTACCCAACATTGCTATGAGCAACAGTAGGGAATAAGCCCTGTTTCCCCCCTAGATTGCCAGGCTCCAGATAATTGCAATGAAAGCAGCAATCAGGTTACTAATTTTACTTGGCTCTTTTCAGTCCTAATTAATATTATTCATTTCCTTAGTGTCCTGCTGGGTTGGAACAATCCGTGTTCCCCAACCCAGCTCTCTCGGATGCAGGCAATTTGCACAGGAGACACCAATATTACGGGCTCTATTTGCTGCCCCACATTAATGCCCCACACTTCTGCTGCTCCCCCCCATCCTCTCACTACCATTGCCAGCCCATCTCCCTTCATTTTTGTGTGTGTTGCAGAGAAGGCTGTGGAAGTGGGGGATTGGAGGAACCTCTCCCCAGTCTTGCTTTAGAAAGTGCTCATAGCTGCCGGATGCTTTTCTGAGTTTCTTATTGTATTCGGTGACGTGCACAGTACCTGCCATATGCAACACCACCCCATTCTGATCCAAATTTACGTAAAGATGGCAAACTTAATTGCCATAAATGCCCCGTGTATACTTTGAGAAACTGTCTTCATATCTCTGTTCCTTCATTTTTCTTTCTGTATAATGGGTGTAAAGCTCCTTAGAGACATCACGAGGCTTCATTCGTAGAGGCTTGCAAAAGGCTTTGAGACCCTCAGTGAAAGATGTAACGTTACAGTATTACTGGTGAGCTCTTACCTTAATGTTCAGGGACTGTTTGGCCATTATGCTGACTGTGCCGTGCTCTGAGGTCCTCAGGCCCATAGTCAGAATGTGTGCAGATCTTCTGCCTAACCTGGCTCCTGCTGCTGGACTCTGGAGCTCTCACCATGGTTGCGGTGCAGGCACAGCACAGGTGGCGAGGCAGCAAGGCGCCAAATGGCAGCATCCATGCTGCATATTTTCCATCCCAGTTCGTCTTACCTCTCTCCTCCCCACCTGTGATTCTGGCAGGCTTCTCCCTACTTTCCCCCTGGGACGGAGGTAAGGAGATTCTCTTTACATCAGGGACAGGGAACCTCTTCCCTTTGAAGGGCCACTTTGAAAATTGGGACAAGCTCTGAGGGCTGCATAGAATATGGAGGGGGAGGTGCTTAAGGGGTGCACTCAACAAGAGGAAGATCCAGAATTCCAGATCATGGATCCATGCCATTGATCTGTCCCCTTTCCTTATGAGCATGCCTCCAACTCTGTGACTGTACCCTGAGCTCAGTTGTTTCCGTGCTTGGGGGTAGTAGCTAGATAGAGGGCCAGATCCAGGAACTGGGAAGCAGGCACATGAAAACCTAATCCCAAGCCACAGTTGGCCCTGACATCCCCCATCCCTGCTCTGCATGGAGACCGTGGGCTGTACAAGTGTCAGGCAGCTGGTCTAGGGCCAGGGGTTTTTCAGTAGGTATGTAGACAGCCTGGGAGAAAGCCAACCACTTTCTAATCCAGCCCTGTTCCTGTGTGGTAGGCACTGGCAGTAGCTGCTGTTGAAATGGAGGAATCCCAGTAGGGAGAAGCAATCAGAAGGCCTCTGGGACTCCAATTATGCCAGAGGGCTGAAGGAGTGAGCCATGTTTTCCTTCTGTGTCGTAGTTTCTCAGCGAGGATCTCTTTTGAGACACTTTCCCTCTTTCAATTTCAAACTGAAAACTTCACTTATGTTCCCCCTCTTGCTTCCTGCTGTTTCCATGGTGCTACGGACTGAGCTGTTTGTTATGATTGTGCCTCTTTTGTAAAGGGCTTTGAGATGCTGGAGATTGGCATGACAAGGGCCAAGCAAAGCGTGGAGCCGACACTGCTGTGGACAGCGAGGGCTAGGGGACTGAATTGAGAGGGAAGGCACTTACCAGGGGTAGTTGGGCTCATCTAGTCAGAGAAAGGCAAGAATCAGGGGCCAGCCTCTGAAGATGAGAAGCGGGGTGGGGGGAGCTTTGAAGGAGCCTGCTGTGCACAGAAAGCAGTTACTGAAGACAAGCAAAGGGGTTGGAAGGGAGTTATATACAGAGAGAGAGAGCCTATCCCCCCCCAACACCCAGAGGTCTTGTTATCTTAAGCAGGAGCATAGGCCATGCCTTACCTCCCAACGGTCCCTATTGAGGAGGACACCGTCCCTCTTTGGGTTCCAAATCCCACTGGCCCTCTTTCAGGTATTCAAGCCTCAGGCACCTCTTTTTCGGTTGCCTCCCCGGAAAAGCCCTTGAGAGGAGAATAGGGAGATGAAAGAATGACAAGAAACTCAGTCCGCTTTCAGACACACACACACACACACGCATATTCTGGCTGCGAGGGGTGGGGGCGGGAATGCGCAGCCAGATTATGCATGGCGATTGGCCGGTCTGAAAGCCCGCCCCCCTCCCCATCGCGCAGTTTTGCCGGCAGACATGAGCTGGGATGCAGAGCTCGATTTCCTGCCAGAATACGCGCGTTGGGGAGGAAATGTCTGAAAGTGGCCTTGGTAGGATGAGAAGCAGCAGAGTGCCTGTCTCTCTGTCTGCACTTGGAACGTTGGGACGTATATGGCATGTGTGTGAGGGGACGTGGCTTCTCCCTCCGGCTGCTGGAAATGTTGGAAGGTCTTATAAGGTCAGACTCAGCATTCCTAAGACTGAGAAGCTATGATAAGACAAAGCAGTTGGTTCAGCATCTGGGACAAGCAGTGGGGCTTCTGTCCTCCGTATTACCCTCCCCCCATCCCATCTATTGTTACGAGGCCAGGCCGGTTACTCTGCCTATATAGGAAAGATAGATCCAAACCTTAACTTGGGGTTCCACCCCCGAGACGTTCAGGGGCGATGGGCAGGATGCAAGACACTGGGGAAGAGTGGGGGGACTTGGGGAGGCTGACTGGGGGAGGGAGTGGACTGGGAGACACTGGGGAATCGGGCTGGGGGAGGGGTGGTTGGGGAGAAGGGTGGACTGGGAGACAGTGGGGTTGGGGGAGAGGTTGGACTAAGACACTGGGGAATGGGGGTAGACTATAGTGGTGGACAAGGTGGATACATCCACCACACAAATTTCTTCACCCTCACAAGTTACATCCCCATGGTCATGGGGGAAGGGCTTATATGGCTTAACAGGATCCAGCATCCCCCACAGAGTTTAGCCCAAAGTTCTGCCATGGGACCTAGCTTTGATTCAGCACCCTTTGAAGATAGAGGGTTCAATTCCAGCCACCTCTCCAGGCTCTGTTCACTGTTTTGGTAGTCTGCAAGACCCATGAGTGAACTAGGGTGGGTAGCTTTTTCAGGGGTAGTAGAAGATTGATCTAAGTAGCCCTGTGGCACTGCCTCCCTTGCAAACCTCAACTTAAAGCAGAGGTGTGAAACCTCTGGCCCACAGCAGTTTGGTGGTTGTTGTTGTTTTTAAATTGTCCTGGAGCTGAAACAGATACCTTATTTGATATCCGTGGGCAATACCCTCGTTTTCGGGTGCCATTTCGGGTATCCAAACTGGTATCCGAACACCATTTGAAAATGGAATTTCAGTTTTCCAAGGACCCAAAATTAACCCCAAAGCCAAAATGTTATTCAGAAAAATTCCTAAAATCTGGGATGTAATCATGACAAAAAGTATTTCAGTATAGCGGGGTTGTTAGTATTTCGACATTCCAGTGTTTGGGTACGGAAAACAGGTTTGGGTACTGAAAAGTCCCCGGAATTTTCAGTTCAATTCAAGTTTTGGCAATTTGATGGGTGTACCCATTTTTGTGAGTACTTGGGTATTTTCAGACGTGACGAGATCACAGTGAACCACAGTGAATACCCACCTGTGGTCACTGTGCCCTGTACGTCTGTTCGGCGGCCGCCAGATGTTCACCACACTGAATAACCACATGGAGTCAATTTCAACCACGCTTCCCGGGCTCCCGGCGCAAGAATCCGCTGAAGCGTGGTGAAAGTGATTCCAGGCGGGCATCAATAAAAAGTAACATCTGGCCGGCTATCACGGCCTGGAATCCCCGGCGGGATTCCGGGCCGTGGTGAACTCGGCCAGACGCTGTGGCGGCATTGGCCTCACCGCCCACCCATCTCCCCAGAGGGCTGGCGGCGAGGGAGCATGGAGGGGGCGGGGCCGTGCGGCCGCACGTTGCACCGCGCGGCCCCGCCCCCTCCCTGATTCCCCGCCGGGATCCCCGGCACGTCTGTTTGCCGTGCCTGGGTGATCCCGGCGGGGAATCTCTGGGTTGTTTTCGGGACGGGGCGAAGCCACCCCGTCATGTCTGAAAACACCCCTTGTTTCAGCTCTAATTTGTCCCCCTTTCAATTCCTGGATATTGTCCATGGATCCAGTCCCTATCCTCAAGTGCTAATGGGCTGAGCTCAGGGGAAGGGCGTAGAGATGAGGGCGTTTGCTCAAGGACAGTGGTGGTGGTGGGATCCATGGCATAGATGTACGATATGGATCTTTCCTTTCTTTCCTGAGGACCTGTTAAACACCCCCATCCCCTGCCCTAAAGCCTGTGGAGCTCGTACTAATTTTCAAAATGGCCTGTGGGAGGGAAGAGATTCCCTCCCCTGTTATAAATGGTATGGAGTAGAGAGTGGGGGGGAACTGTAATTAATCTAGTTGTTATCTAGTCCAGACAGACTGAGTCAGACCCTGGGACTGCATTGACTTATTCCAGAGGCTGTTTGCGGCTCTGACGAATCCCAGGATAGATGTTGCACAAAGATGACATTAAACCAGTGCTGCTCCCCATCTCCTGAGCTTCAGAGATGCCTGGTTGAACGTATATACCCACATACCCCACCCCCAAAATACAGATGACCTGTTCAGAAGAGGGCTGAAACTAATCTCAGTGGTGAATATTGTATCCAGCAATTTTGCCCAGTTCAAATCGTATCTGCCAAAATCGACAATAACGGTTATTTGGCTCAATCTTTATGTAAAACCACCATCATGACCTGGACTGGATCATGACCCCGGCCGTGCACAGACCACGGGCTACATGGGCATGCAGCTAGGGGAGAGCTGTCCCACTGCCCGGGTGGCCCCACCAGGGTAGCAGCCACAGCAGATGTGCCGGCGGCCAGCCCCATTCCAGCACTCCCCCTGCCATGGTGGCCAGTAGCGACTGCCATGGTGGTCCAGCTTTGCCGGATCTGATCCGTCCCGGGTCATAGTGCATCAGAACACACGTTCTAACCTGCTGTGGCTTGCTTTGCCTCTGGCAGGCCCTAGTCTGGGCTGTTTCTGCTGGTTGCCAAGGTGAGAGCCCAGGCTAGACACCAACATGACCTGGGATACCCCGGGTTAACAGCTGACAGACATAAACCAATCATGACAAAGCAGGCCACAGTGAGCCACTATCACATCTGGTTTTACCTTTTGTTGAATATCTATATTGGGGTTTTTTCAATTGTTTTTTTGGGGGTAGTTAAGTTTATTTATTTATTTATTTTATTTTATTTTATTGATTGGATTACTGAATTATTATACCAAAATGTGGCTCGTGGCTAGTTTTTATGTAGACCCTTTCTATTTCCTGGATCTGGCCCCTAGATCCAGTTCCTACCTCCAAGCATTGGAAAAAACTGAGTTCTAGATAATGGAGGAGAGAGGGATAGCATTCACAAAAGCATAGGGGAAGGGGATGACATCCAAAATCTGGACCCTCCTCTTCCCAGCCTGGCACGCTTCTTAAGCACCCCTACTTCCAACGTCAAGGCAGCCCTCAGAGCTTGTGTTAGTTTTCAGAGTGGTCCTTGGGATGGAAAAGGTTTCCCACCTCTGATTTATACTCTCATTTCAACCAAAAATAATGTCTCCATAAACACAGGAGAGGAGGTAACAGACAAATATACTTGATGCTACATATTGCTAGTGGGGAGCCTTTCTGATTTGTTTCTGAAAAGATCCAAGAGTGATAGAGATAGCATAGCCCAGATTGGGTTGAATACTCTGAGGATGACTGCAAAGAGCTATTCCAGCATACTGGCTGTTTGATTGGATGCCTACGTGCTGCTTACGGAAATCGATGGGAGGTTTAATACTAACTGCAGTGAGAACTGAGTTAGGCCAACAAGGAGCAGACACACAAAAAATCCCATCTTATAACTGTATTTTGTTTTTATAGCTGGAATGGCACTTGAAAGAGGTTGCATCTTGCACGATTGAGGGACGTGGGGCCTATGTTTGGAAGGGAACAGAACAACATTCTGTGGTTCACCTTTCACTGGCTTCTCGTGTGACCTCAAGCAAGCCTCATGGGGTAAAACCAGACGTGACAGTGGCCCTCTTTGCCCCATGGGTTCCTGTCATGTTTGGTTCATGGCTGCCCGATGTTGACCCATGGTATCCCAGGTTGTGTTGGCGACTAGCCCACGCTTTCACCTTGGTGACTAGCTGAAGTAACAGCCTGGGCTAGGGCCTGCCTGACCAGGGTAAAAGGGGCCATCACGGAGCTGAATGTCTGTTCCGGGTAGGTCTGCTGGCAGCTACCGTGGCAGCCGTCATTGGCCACCGTGGCAGCCCATCATGGGGTGGGGTGCAGTGCAGGGATCGATGGCTGCATGTTCCCCATTCTCCCCGCCCCCAGGCTGTGCTGCATTCACCCTGTCCAGGAGCATGTGTGGTTTGTGCTCTGGCCAATGCACGCCCTGTCTGCCCGCGCTTCCTGTCCCCGGGTCAGCCTGGGACACGGCAGCCCAGTCATCACTTGTGGATTTGCCCATAATCTCTCTGTGCCACTCTTCCCTTCCATAAAGTGAGCACAGGGATATGTCCATTATGTTTCTAGCTGTTCGAGGCAGGCGCGGTCTTCACTAAGTGTGAGCTTATCACAGAGCCTCCAACACAGCTGGAACCTCTGGCTGTTACAGTAATAGCTATGCTAGGAGATATTTCCAGATGCAAAACTGATGCCCTCAGCAGCTCTGACGCCCCTGAGAATAGTTTGTCTTTGGCATCAGTGACTTAGTATAACTTAGGAGTTGGAGGGATCCCTGAAATTTGGTGGCAAATTAGTAATGGGGAGCACCCTTGGTACACGAATCGCAATTAAGGCCAAAATGAATGTCCCCATCAATGTGAATTCACGTTGAAATCATGGTTTCTGATACCATATCAGTTGAATCAAGAAATGATCGGTACCCATCAAATTCTTGATTGATTTCCCATTTCCTGATTTACCAAGACTGTTTACTGATTTCCCAGGTTACTGTTTACCATTTACCGCTTTTCCATCAATTTCTTTTCCCGACGTAATACTGCTGTAATACTGTCATTTCTGTCTGCATTCTTTGTGGGTTAGGATGGGTTTATTCAGCTTATCATTAACCACTTTACTCTGGTTTAAAATTTATTCTGTATTTCATTTGTAACGGATGGAAACCCAGAGGTAAAACGGAAATTCACTAATGCCGTAAATCGGTAACTCAAAAAGACAGTAACAGTATAGTAAACAGAAAGTCAGGAAATTGCATTGGGATTTCCTAGTATTTGGGGATGTTGAGTACACATATCAGTAATTGGGAAATGGACAGGAATCCAATCCCATTTCCGAGAATTGAGAAGTTACTCACAAGTAGCAGTTTAGCCGTAATCTAATTTCATAGGACCTTTATTGCCTACCAATAGGGAGTGTACAAAGTGTTCAGGTAGCGGCACGTTAAGAGCTTCCCGCGTTTGCTGAGGGATGCCATGAGGCCCAGGACTCTAGATTTGAAGGAGGGAAGTCAAAGACCAAAAGCTTTTCCTTCCCTTGCTGGGGGACTGCAGGCTTTTCATCTTCCTAGAGGAGAAGGCTCTGCCTCCTGAGGTGGAATGTAAAGGGGATTAAGGATCTGGAGAGATGAAATTACCTCGTCTGTGCTTAATTATTTTTACATCTTCTTTTCTGAGGCGAATGCTATTCCCCATCGCCCTGGGGACTCCCTTCCCCCTCCTTCCCCAGCACATCACAAGGAGAGAGAGTGGCTTCAAAGAGGCATGCAAGCGAGTAGAGAGGCAACGTCTCTGGGCTTTGAATGTTGCCAGAAAGAAAGGAGAAAAGGGAAAGTTTCCAGACTGCTCTATTTTATTCTCCACCTGTATTTAGAGCTTGCCTTTGTCGCTCGAGCTAGAGGCTGCTGGGTTATTTATTTATTTTTAATAGTCCCCCCCCCCCCCCAGTTTTTATTCCTTCCTTCATGGGTGGTGGGGGAGGATTTTCCATTGACACGTTCAGAGTTTATTTGGGTGAAAACAAGTGCAGCTGGCAAAGTGTAAGAGAGCAGCAGGGAGGAGAGATTTACAGGAGCATTTGATTGTCTGGAGCAGCAGTTGGTGTTGATAGATGGGACATGCCATGGCCATTTTCAGAATCAGCTGATGCCTCTAGCTGGGATCTTTGCAGCAGTCAGGTACTACTGGGGTCATAGTCAAGTTCTGAACCGGAAAACTATGTGTCTGATTCTGGCAAAGACCTTCAAGGGAAAGGCTCAGAGTCAGTTGGGTAAATATTGTATTCAGGATTCCTGGCTTTAGCAATGACTTTGGGCATGATCCTATATAATGTGTGCATGTCAACAAGACGTATGGGTGTGCCGACGGCACGTAGGCAGCACGCAAAACTGCACAATGTTGCTTAAGAGTGGTGTGCAAGTAAAGGGTGCACACCAAATTCAGACGGCCCACAGGTGCAAATTTCACTTGTATATGCAGTCATCACCATGTGCACGATACAAACGGTCGCAGGTTGCATGCTCCTGTTCTGTCCGTGGGTTCTAGAGAGCCACCTCAATAAAGATTTCCTTGGTTTGATTTTTGGATCGATGGTGAGGTTATTATAAGGAAAGCTCCCAGTTCCAAGTTAGCGTCACAATAGTACTTACTTACAGAACACTTTACAAAAGCACTATTCCATTCATCTCAGGAATTAATATTCCTATTTTGCAGTTAGGAAAGAGAGGCTGAAAGAGAGTTGTATGCACCAAGCTATCTTGCAAGTCCATGGTCAACCCAGATACTGGATGTCTGAGCTCCAAGTCCCAGTTAGCCATGGAACCACATGCCCAGACTTTGTGACTTAAAGCTTCCTTAATATATATAGAATTTAAATCTGTTTGCCTGCCCCAGGGGTGGTTCAAATTGTCCGTTCCAGTTCTGTGGTAACTTTCCACAAAATCAGAATGGCAATTGGAATTTAGATCAGAATTAAAATAGAATGACATTTTTGATTAGAAGCCTGATCAGACAATTTGTGCATGCACGGTATTACCATGGTCATTTTGTACACATGTAAAATGGGGTGAAAATTATTTCAATCGATTCCAGCAAAACAGAATTGGAACGTTTGTTCATTCTGCATTTTGCTAGAATGGATTGAACAACTAGATTCCATCGGAAACAGAATCCAGTTGAAAACAAAATGTCACCCCTAGCCTGCCCCACTGTCAACTGTGCAGAAAGGAGATCTTGATGGTTCTGCAGAAATCCAACGTGTGAGGCTGGAGGACCAAAGCCAGGTATAAGTCTTGGATATCCAAATGTTACAGCACATGAGTGTTTTGTAGCTGTTTGTTGAGTTTTTTAGGCTCTGAAGCTTTAAGAAGAGAGAGAGAGGGAGGGGGGAACAGCTAAAGTCTTGAGCCTGCTGAATCTTAGGGACAGAGGAGCGTGTCCATGTGATAAGAAGAGATTGTGACCAGGTGCTGTGAAGGGCGAAAGCACTTATTTCACTGGATCCTCATGCATTTCCTGAGCCCGTTACTTTTCAAAAGCTCAGAAATGCCCATTTGATGGGGAGGAAGGCTTGGATTACACACTGTTTGACTCCATTATTGCGCATGGATCTCCAGGCTGATGCGTTTCTCAGAGGGAGGGGGGCTGGGTGGGAGCTGGAAGGAGATTGGGGTTGGTGGGGTAGTTTCTTATTTAATCCTTCTTCCAATGAAAACTTTTTGCAGAAGGCTGCGGATTGAAATCCAAAGCAACATCTGCTCCTCCATCTTCCAAGAGCTGCCAAGCACAAAAGATGGCACCTGGCTCCCCTTTTTCCAGTGATGCATATAGCATTTCCCCAAGCCCCTCTTCAACGTTATCTTCAGATGTGCTAACAAAAGATAGACCCGAAGGAGCACCGGGTAGCCAAGCTGTGATTGTCCATTGTTTATTCTTTTGTGTGTGTGTGTGTGTGTGTGTGTGTGTGTGTGAGAGAGAGAGAGAGAGAGAGGGTGTGAAAGAAAATACATCTTTCACAGTTAAGACGCTCTAAGCTGGCACCAGCAATTCTGTGGCATTGCCCGGGGCAGTGGCTGGACGAAAGCCACTGCCGAACGCGGTGCTGTAACGTCAGTGAGGCTGCTGAGCAGATGGGCAGCCACTCCACTTCACACCAGTTCCCTGGGTCTGGCCAGCCTGCTCCACCGGCAGCGCTCCGGGATGTGCCAGAGCGCTGTGCCATCCGGTGGGCGTGCCTNGAGAGAGAGAGAGAGAGGGTGTTAAAGAAGATCCATCTTTCACAGTTAAGACCTAGTTTGGTTTCTAGTCAGTCCTTAGTTAGAATTCCACCAACTCCTCTAGGTGCTTTTAGATTGGATGCAGAGAGAGTCACCCCCAGAGCTGCTCTGGGGGTGCATCCCCATGTCTGCCTGCTCTGCAGCCCCACCTGGGTCAGCTTCAGATAGACGCAGTGGGTTCCCCGGCTTGTGGTCCACCCATGTGGCACCTCCCTCCTTCGGGCCCTCATCATAGAGCTGCGGAGATGTCCCGACGCTCTAAGCTGGCACCAGCAATTCTGTGGCATTGCCCGGGGCAGTGGCTGGACGAAAGCCACTGCCGAACGCGGTGCTGTAACGTCAGTGGGGCTGCTGAGCAGATGGGCAGCCGCTCCACTTCACACCAGTTCCCTGGGTCTGGCCAGCCTGCTCCACCGGCAGCGCTCCGGGATGTGCCAGAGCGCTGTGCCATCCGGTGGGCGTGCCTTTAGATGAAGAGGCTACCCCGGGGTGAAGTGGGCTGGCACAGCCAGCACCAGTGCAGCCGTCTGCCTAAAAGCAACCACTGTACGTTTTTTTGAGGAAGGAGCTGGGGAAGATCTTCAAGGTCTAAACTAGAGCTGAAAAATGGGTAGTTAATTTGCTATCCACTGGGGTAATACCTGCATTTTCACGTTGTCTATTGATACTGATGATCAGTACCCAAGTATCGTGTCGAGCACCTGATTACCCCAAAATTCCGGGGACTGCCGTTACCAAGTTACATTTCCCCCCCCCCTTTTCAAACAGTAGACAGTAAATTGGAACCACAGTTCAGAAAAAATCAGAACAGAATTCTGGAAAAATAATACCAGAAGTCGAAAAATGGGTACCAGAAATTTGAAAATCAGTACAAAAACCACAGTAAATCAGTCACTTAGGTGGCCTGTTGGGCACTAATCTGGTACCAATTAGTGTAAAATGTTACCAGATGGGGTCAAATACAGCAATTCTGATGGGTATACCCACTTCAACTCTAGTCTGAACCAGACGGCGGCAGGTTCTTATGCCTAACAAACCATGCCTTTCAATTGCCCCTTTCACATGGGGATCTGAGAGGACTGCCTAGAAAGTTGTTAAGAGGGAAAATGAAAAGCTGAAAAAGAGCAGAAATGAAAAACTCTGCAAGTACTGTTTCCGATGGAAAGAGCTTTTTCGCCTTCATTTGCAGGAGGAGGAAAATCTACCAGCATTTCTGACATTTTTATGATTTTCCAGTATTTCCCCCATTTCGGTAATTCCCGGTAATTTCCAGTGGTATTGGTATTGTTTGTTATTTTCCGTTATTTCAGTAATACCAGATATAATTATCAGTCATTATTATCAGTAATTAATCAGTATAATAATCTAATATTATCCGTAAGTATTGATAGTAATCAATTATTATCAATAATTATACTGATTATAATTATTATAATCAGTAATTATTATCAGTAATACCAGAAATTACCA
>QEPC01009472.1:17549234-17578588 GCA_003113815.1 Sphenodon punctatus | reverse complement strand
GCATCAAGAAACAGCCACTCCAGCCCCAGGACCCGCCGTCAGGGTTCTGGGGCCTACATTACTGGCAGGGAGCGCTGTGGCTGTCCAATATCTAGAAGCTGCCACTCTAGCCCCAGGACCCACCGTCATGGGTCTGAGGCCATCATTCCTTGCACAGAAGCGATGTCATTCCACCGCATCAAGAAACAACCACTCCAGCCCCAGGACCCACCGTCAGGGTTCTGGGGCCAAGTTACAGGCAGGGAGGGCTATCCCAATATCCAGAAGCTGCCACCCTAGCCCCAGGACTCACGGTCATGGGTCTGGGGCCATCATTCCTCACACAGAGAGCCTTTTTCCGAATGCTCGAATCGAACTGAACATGACTGAACTGAATGGCCGAACCCAGCGACCGAACTGAACAGGTGAACCGAACCAGATCAAACTGAACCGGTCCGAACCTGAACCGCGATCTGTTCACCCATCTGTAGAAGCAAGGTCTGGGACTTGTAGCCTGAGCAGTCTCGTGCCCCCTGTCTATGGCTGCTGCCCTCTATATCTAATGCCCCCCTGGCTCGCTTGACACAATATTATGGTGGGGAAGTGTGTTTGTGGCAGATATATGGTTTAAGGGATCGTGTGGGTGGCTATGTCCAAGTAGGTCTGTTAATTTCAGTGGGACTACTCCAAAGCACATGGTTCAAGGGCAGTAGCCGGTTTGTGAGCACTAAGAGGAGGGGGAGTGTGTGTTGCAGAATTTTGTTGCCTGAGGGGATGCTCTTTTACATATACAGGCAAGATGGCATTGCCCAGCCTGTGTGTTGAAGGGGCCTATGTGCATGCAAGTTGGCAGGCAGGGTGTGCGTGAGACACGGCAGACTTAGCTGAGCCAAGGCCGGGTGAGGATTAATGGAAAGTTTCTAATCCTTTGCTTAGCAGCCTTCTCTGTATGAGTTGGCCGGGAGCCCTCCTAGCATGACACACCGGCTTGAGTATTGGAATCTCATCTAGGGCTAATTTTCGAATGCTTATGGGTGTATTGATTTGGAAACAAGCTGGGTTAAGGAAGGCATTGGTCTTGTACACAGAGTCTGGTTGAGCTAATCCGCTGTCGATATGCCAGGCCTGAGCATTATTGACAGCCTAATGAATAGGAAGCAAAAAAAAAAAAAGAAAAAAAAAAGAATCAGGGCTCCCTCTCTCTCCCCCCCCCCCTTTTTCCTCTCAAAGCAATCAAGCAAACTAAACAGAGTCAGCCCTTCCCCATCTCCATTCTCTGCAAAACAGAAAGTGGATGCATTGCTAGCTTGGGTGCTTTCACTTTATCTTGCAACTTCTTGTTACTGCCCAAGTCTCTTAAGCTGAAGTCGATCACCTGAAAGTTTTCAAGCTTGTTTAGAACAAGCTAAAGATAAGTGAGGAGATAAAGCCATAGAATTGCAGGGTTGGAAAAGACCATATAATCTTGCTCCCGGGTAACTGTGTAATTCTACTGACTCCTTCCTGAATCTGATGTCAAGTCTCCTGACCCAAATTCCTGATCTCAGGTATTCTGAATCCTCTCTTTTGCTACATCATAAAAACATACCTCACAACAGTTCCCACTTAGGCGGGATGGCCCCTCTTTGGGTGATGAATCCCACTGTCTCTCTCTCAAGAGAGAGGAGGGAAAGGGCCAGAATCCAAGCCTTGGGTACCTCTTTCCTGGTTATCTCCCAGGAAAAGCACTTGAGAAGACAATGCGGAGATGATGGAATGACAAGAAACGAAGTGGAATTAATAGTAGCAGAGTTTTGGTCCTTCTTTATGCACTTGGAATGTTGGGAGGTGTGCATGGGGGGGCCGAACTTATTTGCCGAGGGGTGAGGCTAATTGGCCAAGTGGGTGGGACTTGTCCCCTCTGACCACTCAAAATGTTGGGAGGTATGTAAAAGGGAGATATTTAGATGCCACTATGATATGATAGCTGGTGTCACTGCATAGNTGGAATTAATAGTAGCAGAGTTTTGGTCCTTCTTTATGCACTTGGAATGTTGGGAGGTGTGCATGGGGGGGCCGAACTTATTTGCCGAGGGGTGAGGCTAATTGGCCAAGTGGGTGGGACTTGTCCCCTCTGACCACTCAAAATGTTGGTAGGTATGTAAAAGGGAGATATTTAGATGCCACTATGATATGATAGCTGGTGTCACTGCATAGCACTGGTCAGGGGGATGAGACCCCTAATTTTGAATAGCAGGAAATGGATCCTTCCATTATGACTGCCTGAGAGCTCCTTGGAAGCAATCAAAGCTGTAAACTGTCAGAGACAGGATACAGGGCTAGATAGATCTTTGGTCTGACTCAGTACAGCATAACTTAACTTCTTATTTTTTTTGCAGTGGAGGATTTCCAAGTGTTTTGCCTATACTAGGCTTAGACACAGGAGGTATTAGTTTCTCTTATGTCTCCTTGAAGGTTTCCCGAGAGGAGGGTGTTCAGGGTCCACATTTCCACAGGAATAACTTGCCCCACCACTGAAATTCAGCTACTGACTGAGACTGAATTTGCCGTCAGTTTACTGTGGCACAGCAACACTGTGTAGCTAGTTAGGATAAGAAGTGAAGAATATTGTATGTGATTCAAAGCTCAAGGAAGGCAGCTGTAATGACCCAATTTCCCCTGAATGTTGAGACTAATATGCCTAACCCTTGATAAAAATAGGCCCTGGAAAATATGGCCTAGTTTAACCGGACCAGAAACAATAGCCTACTTATAACAGAGACAGACGCACTGGAGCTTACAAGTCTGCAGGGAAGGGCATACTCCCTGGTGCAGCTACATCCCCTGTCATGGGGCAGGTGGGGAGGAGGGACCAAGCAGGGATTCCATTTCTGCACCGGGGCCCATTCCAGACTATCTATCCATTGACCAGATGCACCAGTACCTTGAAGGGCATCTCCTCATTTATTGTTAAGGATGGATTTCTGTGTTCTGAGCCTTAGACCTCATGCAAATGCTGAACTGTACTGAGTCTCTACAGTACTTGTACTCAAGGAGCTCTAAGGATGGGTGAACAGAATGCGGTTCGGATGTTCGGTCATTCGGTTCAACACCTGAGTTCGGGTTGAATGGTTTGGTTCAGCCGAGTTTGGGTTGGCCAAACTTGGCCGAACAGTAAAAAAATAGCACTATCGAAAGTTGAAACTGAAACAAAACCGAAACCGAAACTTAGCCGAAACAGAAACTTGTTGTTTTTTTTACCCTGAAAATATGTTTTTCCTGCCCCCAAACTCATCCAAACAAAACCGAACTGTTCGGTCATTCGAGAGTTCAGTTCAGATGTTCGGTTTGGACGTCCGAACAGACCGAGTTCAGTCCGAACTCCGAACCAGGTTCGCCCATCCCTAAGGAGCTCACAGGAATACCACAGTTTCCACCTTTCCATTCTAGAAAGAGTAGCAGAACCATGCCCCTTTAGAGTCTCATTCTCCATCCTGCAGCAAATTCTTTGGGTGAAATGTTTTCAAGCCAGCAGAGACCCGTCTTTGATGGCTCATAATGTTCCCTTCTTCAGGTTAGCCACCTGTCCGCTTGGGAATGACTCCCGTTGTATATGAGATCGGTTCATGGCACGGCTTGAGGCTCATGATGGGACCAGCTGGCCTCGACAGAAGTTCTAGGGCTGAAAAAAAACAAATGACAAATTCAGAATAGGTTTCAACAGCCATTTCTTCTCCCTCAGTGATAGGAAAGGACCTTTGGGCAAAATTCCCGAGGCCAAGAGTATTAGGGCAGCTACTTAAGCAATAACATTCTGCCCCATGGCAGGCAGCTTTCTCAAAAGTGGACAGACTTTTAGGTGAATGAGATTTACCCACCTTTGGCTGGGGTGCCAGCTTCATCCTAAATCCTTTCCTGAGCATTTCTGACAGACACGCGTGGTTCAGGATCCAGACATTTGGTGGGAAATGTTGCAGCTACAACCATGCTGTGTGGACTCCCTCAGTTCCTGGATGGTCTGTCCTCTTTCTCTTATTTCACTGGGCATGCTCTGAGCCAAGTCAGTGTATGGTGCTCCAGGACATTCTGAGAGAGTACTAGAGATTGCATTGGGAAAGGAGTCAGCAATTTCTTTAAAGCAAGGGTGCTCAACTTGATTTGTGCCGATGGCCATAAAATTTGGTTTAGACACAACCCTGGGCTGCATGTGGCCCCACCCCCTGGCAGCAAGGAATGGGGCTAGAGATCTGGGTGGCAAAAGCAGCAGCGAGGGGCTCAGGTGGAGACATTAGCAGCAGCAAGAAGCTGGAGCCAGAGAGGAGGAAGGAGGAATCCAGCCAGCGCCTTTAATAGGTTTACTTCCCAGAGGAAGGAAGGTTTCACGCCAGTGCGGGGACTGGAGGAAAGGTGATTGCCAGAGCAGGAGGAGGCGTGGCGGGTCACAGGAAAGGTCTTTGCAGCCAATGCCGGCCAGGGGGAGTCGGGCCCCAGGAAAGGTCCTTGCGGGCCACATGCAGCCCTTGGGCCATACTTTGGCAGCCTTGCTGTAAGGGATGATAACATGGAGAGAAGCAATGACTGGAATTGGTTGGAGAGAATTGTGATTAGAAGCAGGGGGCAACAGAAAGATTTCCTTGGTTAGAAATGCATCTCTTTCATGGTAGGAAACTTCAGCGTACTACAAATAATCAGAGATGCAGGTTACTAGACCCCAGTGAGTCCTGAATTGACAGCCTTGGAGACTGAAATCCTATTGTAAAACAGCAAAGGATTCATGTTCATTATGAGAACTGAAACAAATGGTGGATTTTAATACTAAATGATAAATTAGTAACTTAGTAACTGAAATACCTGGTGTTTTTAGATAATCGAGTATCTGACTTGATACTTGGGCACTGATAGGGCACCAGAAGGACTACTTGAAAATGCGGGTATTACCCACAAGTCTTCAGCTCTAGTCCTCAATGCGTAACAACTTGTTACCTACAACAAGTATTCCCATTGGGACTGTAGTATTTGATTCGACACGGTGTTAACCGACATCACGCTGGCCCAGTTCAGCCCACTTTGGCCCAGCTGGGTAAGGGTGATGCCTGAACATTTGATCTGTGGACCTGAAACAAATTGAGCCCAGGGTGGTGGCAGCTGAGCAGGAAATGAGGGCCTGGAACAAAACTGGCCCAGCCATAGCCCAGCTGGGCGAGAGTGGGTGAACTGGGTGGAAATGTGTGTTCCTGGCCCCTGCTCGTCCTGGCATGGGGGGTTGCTATGGTGGCCAACCATGTCTGCCTGCCCTGGTGGTGGTGGTGGATTTAGGCACAGGGCAATGCTGGGAGCACGGCCAAGCAGCCGCACATCACTCCATGCCACCCCCCTCCAGCCAGGTCAGGCCGCAGGAACATTTCTTCCCGTGGCTGGAGTGCACCAGGCTGGGGGAAGCCCTCCACATCCCCAGCAGGATGATGGAATCGCTGTCATGTTTGTAAGTACCCCCAGTAACATTGGGTACTAGCTAGTATCCAATTGGTGTCCAACAGGCTACCCGATGTACCATATTTATGGACTTCCAGTACCTATTCCTCGACTTCCAGTACTTCCAGTTTCCCATATCAATTGTCAGGTCTCCTGTACCAACTATCTAGTTTTCCATTACTGAAATCTTGTAGTCAAACAGAAAATGAGTAACTTGTTAGCGGCATTATGCGGTATTCCGGGTTATGAAGTAGCTGACTCGAGTCAGTACTCAGGTACCGGTTGGACACTCAGCAGACTGCCTGACATTGTGCGTATTACCCGTGGGTACCAAATGAACCACCCGTTTCAGTTCTAACCCTCCAAAATGAAGGCGTTGGAATTCAGTGACTGCATAGAAAAGAGTTGTCTGTAGCCAGTACTGAGCTGAACCAGATGCAAACCAGCCACTTGGACTTGAAAGACCGAGCCACTTATCTGTCATAAACATTGAGAACCTATTGGCCTCATCGGCACTTATGAAATTAAGGCTTCTCCCCCACCATTCCCATCGCCTTGACTCATCAGGATGTTTTTACTTCTCCCATTTGAATTACAGTGAAATGAGACTGTGAGGTCAATATTGTCTTTTCATTATCAGTCACGCACAGTGCCAGTAAACAAAGACTTCCTTCCCTTTAGCCATCTTAGTGTGTTTAATACAATTGCCACCCGCTCTGTCGATGATCTCGTAGTCTTCTGGAACACCTTGTTGGCTGAGACCATTGACAGACTGGCTCCCAGGCGTCCACTGCCTTCCTGAGTCTCCCGCAGGTCTCCTTGGTTTACTGAGGGCTTGCGGTGTTTGAAGCGGGAGAGCAGGCGGTTAGAGCAACGGTGGCACCGGACTCGCGACCAGTATGATTGATCGCAGCATAAGAGCAGTTTAAAGGCCTATGCTGTGGTGGTGCAGGCAGCAAAGAAGCAGTTCTTTGCTGCCCTTATTGCATATGCAAAGTCATGTCCAGCAGAGCTTTACTGGGTGGTGAAAGGCTTGGTCAGTCCTGCCTGCCTCCACCTGGACTTGGAGCAATCCAGTGACTGCTGTGACTGGTTTATTGAGTACTTTGTAGATAAGATTGCTCACATCCGCCATGATTTCGGTACCACAGTTATTGCAGAGGATCACCTGTCCTGTTTCGTGGGATCAGTTTCAGATGGTGTCGCCTGCCGATGTGGAGTCCTTGTTGGGATCTGTTCATGACACTGCTTGTGAGCAAGATCCATGCCCGTCCTGGCTGGTGAAAGCTAGCCAGGAGACGTTACTGCCGTTGCTGGCTGGGATGGTTAGTGCCTCCCTTCTGGAGGGCAGGGTGCCTGATTGCCTAAAGGAGGCTGTGGTTAGACCCCTGGTCAAGAAACCATCTCTTGACACTGATGCTCCTGCCAGTTATCGGCCGGTCTCTAACCTTCCCTTTTTAGGGAAGGTTATTGAACGGACTGTGGCACTGCAGCTCCAGGAACATCTGGACCACACCGGTTTCCTTGATCCCTCCCNGTGTATGTAAGACCTGGCTGTTCCATCAGGCTTTTGGCGAGGGGTAGGGGTGGTGGTGGGGTTTCCCCACATATTGTATTTTAAAATTGTTTTAAAATTTTTGTATTGTTTTTATTGAATGTTGTTTGCCGCGCCAGGCTGCCCTGAGGGCGGGAGGGGCGGGATATACATTATAAATAAATAAGTAAATAATTAGAGCTTAGGAGTCACTGTACTGGGTCAGACAAATGAAATGACCAGTTTAGCCTAATATCCTGTCTTCCAACAGTGACCAGTACTGGAAGCTTTAAAGCAAGTGTACAACAACAGGGAGTACATGAAGTGATCCCTCCCCTGAGATTCAATCCCAGTTTCTGATAGTTTTGGAGGATACCCTAAAGATGATGTTCATCCCCTGTCTACCTTGGCTAATACCCATTAATGTCCCTATCTTCAGTGCATTTCTCTAATCCATTTTAAACCAAGTTATGTCATTAACCTTCATGACATACCATGGCAATGAGTTCCACAAGTTAATTGTGTGTTCTGCAGAAAAAGAACTCCCTGTCGTTTATTTTCAATCCGTTCCCTGATAATTTCACTGTCTATCCCCTCGGTTCTAATATTTTTGTACTGTAACCCCCTGCTTTGGGTTTAACTGAAATACAAACTGTTCACTGTACCTGCTCAGGGAGAAAATATCTGCAGTGTTTGCATAGACCATGCTAAATGAAAGCAAGAGATTCCCTCCTTTTCATGGACAGGAGGGATAAGGCCTACAGCAGGGGTGGCTGATTGATGATGCCCACAATCCACTTGATCGAATCAACCACGGGAGATTTACCGGGACCTCCCCCACTTGCACTCCAGGATGATCCCCCTCCCAATGGTTCCTAACTATAGGACGCTTCAGGAACTGGTCAGAGGTGCACTCTCCTTAGAGAGAGTCTTCCCCACACTACTGAAGGAGCTGGAGCTCTCCTCACCTGTTTTCTCCCCAGAGACACTCCCTGGTGACCCAGTCCTGCTCTCCTCCCCAGAAGTGATCTCTGACAGTGTCTTTAGACAAGAAGTAGACCCGCAAGATTGCAACTCAAAACACCAATTAGCTGCTTGTTTAAATGCTTCTCCTGCTAGCCATTCGCTAAAACTCCCAGATTGGTAAAGCCTCAATATGCAAGGTTTTACTAATCTGCATTTTAAATGTCCAGCAAGTCTCCCCGGCTGCCCTGACAAACAGCTGATGAGGGGAGGGGTGCGGGGCATTGCATGCTCTCCCCGGCTGCCCTGACAAACAGCTGATGAGGGGAGGGGGCTGGAGCATCACACGCTCTCCCCGGCTGCCCTGACAAACAGCTGATGAGGGGAGGGGGCTGGAGCATCGCACACTCTCCCGGACTGCCCCGACAAACAGCTGATTAGGGGAGGGGTGCGGAGCATCATACGATCTCCCCGGCTTCCCTGACAAACAGCTGATGAGGGGAGGGGTGCGGAGCATCGCACGCTCTCCCTGACTGCTCCGACAAACAGCTGATGAGGGGAGTGGTGCGGAGTATCGCACGCTCTCCCCGGCTGCCCCGACAAACAGCTGATACGGGGAGGGGTGCGGAGTATCGCACGCTCTCCCTGACTGCCCCGACAAACAGCCGATGGGGACAGGGGGCCCGGAGCAGCGCACACTCTCCCCACCGGCCCCGACAAACATGCCAGGGCAGCCAGGGAGAGTGTGTGTGCTGCTCCAGGACCAATCCCGCCCATCAACACTTTGGCGGAGAGTGTGCACGACGTTCCGGGGGGCCTTCTCCACTCCATCACTGGTGCACAAGTGGGCTGCTCATTTAAAAGCATGCCCCTACCTTGCCCAGTCGGGGGGGATTTCAGGAGTTAAAAATGCACTGAGAGGCTGCTCCCGTTTTCCAAACCAGGTGACTAGCCTGTGATCTACCAGTATCTACCAGATCACAATCTGCCTCTTGGTTACCCATGTCTAATGCGTGATTTTGGGAGAAGGTGTTACTTTTAGTATGTGCTCTAGAGAGTGATTTCCCACGGAAAAGCAGAAAAGTCACATTTTCAAAATACAAAAATTACAGATGCACTGAGAGGCTACATCCAGGCTGCCTCCCTTCCCTCAGAACAAGGGGTCATTAGTCTTTGGGATGCGATCATTCCCCTTTCTTTCATCACAGGGTTCCCTGCTCTATCTGTCTAATTAATGAGCCACTGAGCATGACTCAAACGGCCTGGCTGCTCCTAAATGCCCCTTAGTGGTGGCCACACCTGCTGGAGCATAGTGACTTGGTGAGACAAAACAAAGCAAGTCTGCCTGTGGCCCCTCTTCCCGCTGCCAGATACAGACCTCCTCCCCAATCTATGTAGGACACTTAAGCCATTTCACTGTTCTCTGGACTACCAGGTTTAAAAGAGTGAGCAAAGGGAGAAGGACAATCAGATATTTATATATGTTATACACCCCCGACCCTGCCCGTTTGCAAAACACTCACGCCAACCCCTTTAAAGATACATTAAAGGGTAAGTTCACTTATCTCAGCGCTGGAAACAGTCCTGGTGAAGAAGGTGCAGTGCCTGCAGCAGTGTCATCTCACTTAAACACAAGAATTAGCTTGATAGAAAGAGGGTGGAATTTGAGTGCTTAAGGAGAGAGGGAGGAGGGGAAATAAGGAGAAGAACCAAAGGGGTGGGGTGGGGGGATATTAGGCCCTACCATTTCTTTATCATTTTCTGTGGCACTATCTGGCCCTTTCTATTGTCGCTGACGCAAGTAGTCGCCCCCTCCCCCTTTGTTTGGTGTAAATGAGTTTTTCCTAGTCCTTCGCAGGGCAGAGTTAATCTTCAAATCCCTTCCATTGTTTGATAGTTAATTACCTGCTTGCTGGAGTCAGGCGTCTGGATGGCTCAGGTGAACAGAGGAAGCATTAATATCCCTCCAGCAGTAGGAGAGCAAGGGCACAGAGGTGGGGTGGCTCCATCCAGCATGTGGTGGCCTTGCGTGGGTACAAAGGGCAGAGAACCGTACCCCGCCAGCTCCCTTGGCAAGGTGTGGGTTTGGAGATAGGAAAGCCTTCAGATCTGAGGCTCATTCGCTTTGGTTTGACTTTCTCCCCTTTTGTTCGAAACACCAAAGTCCATGTAATGAGTTTTTCTTGGGGGAAGGGGGCATCAGTCCCTGTTTATTCAGAATAACTTTCCTGGCCTGATTTCCCTCTCTCTTATGCTGCTGGCATTCCCTGGTAGTCAGTGAAATCGCACTGGCAAACACAAGGATAGGAATGCAGAGGAGGAGGCCTTTCCTCTCTGAGCATTCAAACTCCGAGTCCTCAGAGTGACTTAGGAGGAACAGAACAAGAATGGAACGCATTATGCCGTGCCTGACGTCTTGCTAGAAACAAGGTGAGAAAAACCCCAGCATCCCCTGGACCAAGCTGCTGTGCGGCACAGCCGTTGCAGCCCAACATGCGTTGCTATGAAAAGCTTTACAACAAATTATACCACTGCTGTGCTGTGACGAGGGGTGGGAGGGAATCCCAAAGCCATGGGACCAGGTAGGGGTGGTCAGCAGTCCCTTCTCCACACCTCCCACGCCCAGATATCATTTGTGGTGATGGAGGAATGTGCCAACAGGTAAATTGGCCCCAAGGTTCTCTCACACACGCATTCAATGGTGCTGCTTATATAGCTGATTTGGGGGAAATGGAGAGTTCTCAGTTCCGGGGAACAGGGAGCAGCATTGGCTCCTAGGAAGATGCCACCTCTGCTGCTTGCTGTTTCTCGGAACCCAGGAAACAGGGGTAACCTTTAGACACAACGGAAAGAGGTGGCTGAATGTGTGTTGACACCATTGCATAGCCATGCGTGTTTCCCTGTGTTTAATACATTGCAGTACTTAGATGCAACAGCTTATTTTCCATGTCCAGGGGCATTGGAGTCCTGACTGCCCCTCACACCGGAAACCCTCCTTGCAGAAGCTGTCCCATGGAATTATGGGAGTTATAGTCCATGCAGGAGAGCAGCTGGGTCTTCCCCAAATCTGCTATATGCTGCAGCTAAACAGCTCATTCTTCACTCAGTGCTCACCCCCCACACCCGGGTGCTTTGGGAGAGCACAAAGACAGTGTGCAGCAAGGAAAGAGCTGTCGGTGTGCAGCAAGGACACTTGGCTGTTGGGCAGCAGTGCAGAATGAAGGATTCAGGGCAGACATGGAGGAGTTGGGGCAGAGCAGAGAGGCCGGAAATGGTTGTGAACAAACCACCCGATGTCTTTAGAAACAACATTATTCATGGGGAGAGGGAAGACACTCAACTGCCGCCCCCGAGACATCCATGCAACCAACAAGGAGTTAATGGGAAGCTAATGGTGCGGGCAGACCAGTGGCCAAAAATAGTGATAGTGCTTAGACACAATGCAGTCGCGAGGCAAAGATCTTAAACGCCCAATCCCTCTTGCGTCTAAAGACAACCAGAGACAGGTGGGGAGCAGCACCGCAGTGATGAATCTCTGCTTTTATGCCCTTCCCACTTGGAATTGCGGCGCGGTAACAGCTGCTGCCGCATCAGCCCTAGTCACATAGGTCAACGGATGCAGCCTCTGACTCTCAGGAGCTGGGAGGGAATGGCAGGGAATGGATCACTACATTATGGAACTCCCTTCCCTTGGCGATTCGTCTAAGCTAGGGCTGAAATTCGCCCTTGATTTCTTGCAAGATTGGCTTCTCGCCGAGATTTGCGAGAATGAGATTGAGTCGAGAATAACCTGATTCTCAACCTGTTCTCACACAAAATTCATGCAGCCGAAAATCGGCACTGTGCATGCACAACATGGCCCCTGTCAGCCATTCTGCGCATGAGCAGCCCCTGTCAGCCATTCCGCGCATGCAGAGAGTGTTTTGAGGGCAACTAGAATCTCACAAGATTCTCTGTACATGCAGAAAATGGCTGCCAGGGGCCGCACGTGCGCAGAAATGGCCGTGGGGGCCATTTTGTGCATGTTTAATGAGCACATGAGATTTTGGGTGAGATCTCGCGCGGGGGTTGCAAGAATCTCGTGCGTTCTCGCAAGAACACACAAGATCCTCATTCCCACTCTAGTCTAAGCCTGAGCCTGTTCATCTTCCAAAAACAGTGGCCAGGCATTTTGCAGGGTTGGCCACTGTCAGAGACAAGATACTGGATTAGATTGACTATCGCTCTGACCCAGTAGGGCACTTCTTATTTATTATTTATCATTTGTTCAAATGTATTTGTTTATTATTTATTTGTTCAAATTTATACACCGCTGTAGCAGGCCAGACTGTTGGGCCTTTAAATGGGTTTGCGCCATCACAATGAAGATGCAAGCAGGACAGCAGGTGCACCGATAAAGAAGGAATGGGGCTTGCTTAGTTGCACCTGGGAAAGGGTGTGGATCCAGCCAGCCCAGAAGCTGAGCCAGAGAGCAGCTCAGTAGGGTGGAGGCTGCTGAGGGAACAAGCGCCAAGGGCAGAGCTCTGCTCTGGTTAAGGGCTGAAGGAACTGGGCCTGAGAGAGCTGCAGGGAGCAGTAGTGAGGCTAGCAGGGATTGCCTGTATCTCGAAAAGGAGCCTGCTGGGAGAATACAGTCAGCAGACAGGGGCTACTGGAGGGTGGGGAAGCCTGAACTAAGGAACCTTGAGGAAGGGACTTGTGAACAGCCAGGGAAGGCTGGACTTTGTACTGGGTATAAGCCAATGTAAATAAATGGACATGGTGAACTAATTCCCTGGAGAGATTGTGTTGAGTCAGGCCCTGATCCTGACAAGACTTACTGGGTGTTTTTACACACACATTTCTCCTGCATGTTTCCTGTTACATCCTGAACTTTCTGTGTGTCTAAATCACTCACCCAGATCTTAAACATGTGGCTCTTTGAAGTTCTGCATAGAACTTCTCCCAGAATGTTCGTGTGTAAAACATTCTCCTGGTAAATGGCTTTGCTCCAGGCAGCTGGTTTTCTTGGTTTTCATGGCATCCTGTCACGTCTACACAGGGCCGGACATAGTAATTTTGCCCCCCTAGGCCCTTCGCAGGTTGCTACCCCCAAGCCCTGCCCCCCCAAGCCAAGCCCCCCAGGCAAGCCCCGCCCCACGCTGCAAAACAGATGAGCAGGTGTACAAAATATCCAAGGTATACAACGGGGATGGGGAACCTTAGACCCGGGGGCCAAATGCGGCCCTCAGCAAGTGTTTATGTGGCCCCTTTCCAGTGCCTGGATCTGACTCTTGAATCCAGTCTCTACCCCCAAGCAGTGAGAAACTGAGCTCAGGATAATGGAGCAGAGATGAGAACATTTACACAAGGTTAGAGGATAGATCCATGGCCCAGATCCATGATCTGGGCCTCCTTCTTTTTTCTTTTTTTTTAAATACACCTGTTAAGCATCCCCTACCCCCCAAATCTATGTGGCCCTTGGAACTTGTACTAACATTGAATGTGGCCCCCAGGACAGAAAAGCTTCCCCATCCCTGGTATACAGGCTTGAACACAGACACAGCATCATAAGGCACACTCCTCCTTGCTACCCAGGATAGCGGCCTGGTGCGTTGTAGGCCTAGCCTCCAGCCTCCCCTTACAGCCAGCCTACACCACCAGTAGTGCAACCAGGTCGTTCCCCACTAGGGGTACTAGACCATTCCTTCTGAGCCTTTCGCCCCAATACCCGAGTGTTCTCTCACTGTGATGCTTCAGCGATGGGGCTCCAGTCCTCAGCATCCTTCTTGCAGCCTGCTGGCTTGTAGGCTTGGACGCTCCTGCCATTTCCTCAGTAGGGTACAAAACCATTCCTTCTCTTCTGGGCCCTATACTGTAATACTGTAGCCTCTATTTAGTGGTGGTCATGAAACCTTCAGCCCATGGCTCCCTGGATGCCAGCCCATAGTGGTGCTGTGGTCAACCTCCCAGGCTGTGCTGTGCTGCTGGCCGCTTCTATGCTGCCTTGTTACAATGATGAAACTCTATAGTTGTTTGCGCCTAACTTTTGCAGCTGCAAAGTCATCAATGATGTCATCATAAGAGACTGAGTTGAGCAAATCTGATTCGATGGAAAGCAAATACAGAGCGTTCATTTGTTCTTGTGTTAATGTTGACCACAGGCAGTTCTTCACACATTTCAGGCATGAGAAGGAACACTCTGAGCTACGGTTTGTTGCTAGAGTGCAGAGGAACATTCACACTACAATGTCCACATTTGGGTAGACAGTCTGTAGTTGCTTATCTCCTATAAGCTTGCAGAGTCGAAGCATTGGCTACCCACATCTGAAGCTACTTTAGGCTGCCTCAGGGCAGTGTTTGTGTGAAGAATGCATCCAGAACTTACTTGTGGACTTGTAAACCCAGAAGATTGAAAAATCTGGAACTTTAAGGTGTGTGTAAATATGTCCACTGTTGGCAAGTCCACCCTGCTACAGCTGCCCTTCCCGCAGAGGCTCAGGGCAGCTTACAATCCATACAACAACAAGGGTAACAGATGAAACCTGCAAGAGGACGCTCCTGGCCAACCGAAGGGATAGATGTTATGGATTTGGATTAATTTGTAACTGCCCGAAAATGGCAGTTACAGATTAATCCATAAATTCTGTACTGATTACAGATTACAGATCTTTGATTTCCGGATCTCCATAAAGCTCATTGGAGAGGTGCCACAGGGATGGCATTGGCTTGGCACCGCTCCAATTAGCTTGAGGGTGGGAGGCAGACCGGGGACTTTTCTGGCTGATGAATGACAATCGGCCAGCAAAGCCTCTCTGCCCTCCTCTCCCTCCCCCACGTCAAAACTCATTGGAGTGGCACCACGCCAATCCCACCCCAGTGGCACTGCTCCAATGAGCTTTAAGGAGATCCAGAAATACAAAACCATAATCCGAAAATCCGTAAAATTTGAGCTACGGATCCGTAATTAATACAAATGTGTAAATTGATGTTAATTTCCCTCTCAACTGTTCAGACACCATACCATCCACATGGTAGTGCTTGCCCTGGCTGGTTGCCTGGGGTGTCTGTTCAGACCCACCGTATGGGGCAACTGAGTAGCCACTGCATAGCTTCAGAACTAGGGTTCATATATTAAACATTGTGTGAGTGTTTCCAGTGTGAAAGAATCACCTTGGGCAAGGATGGAAAACCTCAGGCCCAAGGGTCAAATGCATCCCACAACATGCTTGGATATGGACCCTTTTCAGTTACTGGATCTGGCCCTTGGATCCGGTTCCTACCCCCAAGCTCTAAAAAACTGAACTTAGGGTAAGGGAGCAGTGATGAGAGCATGGACATAAAGACAGGGGAGAGATTAGTGCCCCAGATCCATTACCGGACCCTCCTTTCCTTGACTCACCCCTTAGGCGTCCCCATCCCCAATTCCTATGTGGCCTTTGGAACTTGTACTAATTTTTAAAGTGGCCCTTGGAAGGGAAAAGTTTCCCCACCCCTGACCTAGTGAGTGTAATGTTTAAAAACACCCTAAACTCTGCAGCCGCCTTGGCTAGGATCTGAGATAGCAATGGAAAAGAGCCTAAGAGATGCTAACATCTAACATCTCTCTGTCCCTCTCTCCCCGCATGCTTCTATTCTGCCCTCAACTTTGTGGTAGCCGAGGGCCTGCATCCATCTACTGGGCACGCTCTTGTTCTGAGCCCTCAGGGGATCAGCCGCCGTAATCAGTTTTCCAAGTGGCTTCACCCGCACAGCGAGCTGCAACGTTCCTCGCGGTCGTAGTCTCCGGTCTTGCGCAACCTCAATCCGTTTGGGCTCGGTGCCAGCTGCTGTCTATGGCTTTTTGTTTCGCCAGTCCCCGCTGGTGCTGTTTCTATTCAGGACACCCTCTCTGCCTGTATGACCGGAAGGGAAATATTTCTATTCAGTCAGCAGGAAGCATGTGCGATAAGCTCCCTGAGGATGCAGTGGAAGCTGTGCATGCAAATAAGCGCATGACAGAGACACTGAGAGATGGGCTAGCATCAGGAAGAAGATGAACGGGATGTACCTGAGTGTGTGGCACAAAGGCCAGGGCCAAAACAGTACCCGCCTGGCCTGCAGGAAACATTGCAGCCAATAGAAGGGCTGGACTTATCCAGAGCGGACAGTAGCAGGGCTGGACTTATCCCAGGGCAACTGTCCTAGACCACACACTTTCCAGGGCCCCACAGTGGGGTGTGCAGGGTGGGGGGTGGGGCCCAAAACACAGCCACCCTTAGCATCCTGAAAAGGGTGCCCCCAATTGGGAAGTGGCCAGTAGCGACCCCACAGTTTACCTTCGGCCTTGGCCTCCACAAATTCTAAGACTGTCCTTGGCCAATAGGCCTAGGAGAGGGACATTTTATTACTGTGCATGCTACTTTGGGGCTTTGAGGACCCACTGGTTTATCATTGCATGCTCTCTACCAAGAGATAGTAAGAAAAGGGCTGTAAGGACAGAAGTTTACAAAGGGTGCCTCCACATGAGCTGCGGTGGGCTCAGTCCCTGCATACCCTGTGATGGATCACTACCACCACACCGTGCCACCACAAGACAGACAGTGCCCCTGCCCCCCCCCCCAGCAGCTGGGCAGCCAAGCTGCTGTCAGCTGGGGCATGAGCAGGCACCTGGCCCTACCACTCCCCCAGCCCCTACCCACTATTCCACCCCCAGCCATGACATGGCCGTGCAGAACTGGAGCTAGCACCTGCTGCTCAAGACCCCGCAGTGGACCTCACCATGCAATGGGGCAAACAGAGACCAGGCACACGAGCAACAGCACACTACCACGCCTTCAGCCGCCTTACCCAACTTTGGGTAAGGCTGCTACGCCCTGCATCCCCGGCCTTTTCTCAAGGACACAGCACGTAACAGCCACGCTGCCCGCCCCGCCATGCGGCAGGGTGATTCTCTGGTGGCTGTCAAGCACACAGTGCACTGCATCGCATGGTAGCCCTGCCTGGAGTGAGGTAGGACTGCTAAAGGCATGCGGTAAGCAAGGCCGGCCTTACTGAAAGCGGGGCCCTGGGCATGGAAGGAATGCAGGGCCCTAACTTCAGGCTTTGTCGGCAGCTTTGGGCTCGGGGGGCAGGGTGTTACCCGGGCCTGGGCTCAGGGATGGGTGGAATAGGGATGGGCGAACAGAACCGAGTTCGGAAATTCGGTTCGGTTTGGTTTAGTTCAGAAATTCGGTTTGGTTTGGAAGTTGGGTTCAGTTGACCGAACTATTCGAGTTCGGTCCAAACTCCGAACTTTTGGAAATTCAAACCCCATTGAATTAAATGGAATATTATCTTTTAGGGATGGGCGAACAGAGCCGAGTTCGGAAATTCGGTTCGGTTCGAAAATCGAGTTTGGTTCAGAAGTTCGGTTCAGTCGACCGAACTGGTTGAGTTCGCCCATCCCTAATGGTGTAGAATTTAACTCCAACCACCTCACACTGTCTTAGACTTATAGGGCATTGGTACCAGATCCTATTTGTGAAATGAGTAGAAATTTGACTCCATCCTCACAAAAGATCAGTCAGCAGACTTAATCTGTCTCATGAGATGAAGTAGGTAGGGATGTGTGAACCGAACACGGTTTGGATGTTTAACCGTTCGGTCGTTTGGTTTGAAAACAGAGTTCAGGTTCGGTTGTGCGGGTCGGCGAAGTTCGGTTCGGCTGAACATGGTCAAACATTCAAAATAGCGCTATCGGTACTGATATCGATACCGAATTTGAAGATTTTTTTCGGTATTGGTATCATTTCGCCCTGAAACCACCCCTGGTCTCCACCCCTGGTGCCAGGAAGTCTCCTCCTCAACTGCCTCCTCCTTCCAGTCACGTTTTCCCCACCCGAATGGGCCTTCCAGTCACGTTTTGCCCATCCCAAAACTCATCTGAACTCACCTGAACATGAGTGAACTGTTTGGTCATTTCCAAGTTCGGTTTGGACGTTCGGTTCGGTCGTCCGAACAGACTGTGTTCGGTCTGAACTCCAAACAGCCGAACTGTGTTGGCACATCCCTAGAAGTACTCTTTCAAGGGCTTCTTATATACTGGAGTGACTCTTTGGTTAAGGCAGCTTGCGCTCTCAGTTAACATGACAAACATTGTGCTTGTTATGAAATAAAAATAATTTATCCTATCATGGTGAAATTTTGTAGGGAGGCTTGATTGAGTGATGGGTAGATGCTTTTCAAATTTCAAGATCGATTAAGAAATAGCTGAGTTGTAGGACTTTGAATTTTGCAGGCAGAACTATTTTTTTCTTTCTTTTGCAACCTTTTCTGTTGATGTATGAAAGTTTGTTTTAAGTTATGTGTGTCAATATGTGTCTGTATCAGAAAATTAAATTGTACTCTGTAGTACATTCCTGAGCTTAGATTTTGAAAATCAATTGTGTAGTGTGTAAGTTATGATATTTTAAAGCTTTAATGTTATCCAATGGAGAGAGTGAGATTTTTAAGTTATGTCAGGATTGCCATGGATTATACATACAACAAACATACACACGTTTTATGTACATCTCTCTCTATGCTGTCATATACAAGACAGGAGAGTGGGTAACTGTACATAGCATATATGTGGAGAAATTATTATACACTGATGCTCCTGTACTCTCATAGGGGATCAGGGAAAGGGAGGGGTGGCGTTGCATGTTTGTGTGAAGAACACAGGATGGGAAAATATCCCAGACTTCATGTGACAGGCAGTCTCTCCCCTTTGCAGTCTGCTGCGAGCTTCACAGGTTCTGATGAGCGGGGGGAGGGGGGTCTGCCTCAACTCCCTTCACCCCGTCCATGATCTTCAGAGGCTGCCTTTCATGGGTGAACTGAAGTGAGCTGTCACAGCCCCTTCTGCAATCTGCCAGAGATCTGCAAGTGTTGGTGGGATGGAGGGGNCCTTTTTCCAAAATGGTGGCAACGGTGCTGCTGCCATTTTGAAAAAGGCCGTGCAAATGTACAGAATGGTCCGGTTGCCATTTGTTGCATGTGCAGTTATTTATTAATTTATTATTTATTTGTTGTTGTTTTTTATCTTTTAATTGATTTAAACTATGGATTCATAACACAGATCTGTAGCTAAATCCAGAACTAAAGATCTGAATCTGTAATACGGATACGGATCTGTCATTCCCTCCGGACGTCCGTTCCTAATATATACTTAAGATTTCAGCCACGTAACTTTTGATTTTTTTTAGAGTGGTCACTGGTTCGTTGCCCAATCCCATTTTCTGAGTGCTAAGTGAAATCATTATCACTTCCTCTGCTCCTTGATTATCCATTGTTCTCTGCCACACAATGAAGCGGGGGGCGTGGGTCATTGAAATGCAGCTGTTGTGTAAACGCATTGCTACAGGGCAAATGCAGATTAAGGAGTAGGTGGTGAATTTGCAAGGAAGAAAGGGGTTGTGTGAATGAGCCTGAAAGTTACAGCAGGCCAGTGATCAAGCTGGGAAGAAAAACGAAGTCCCCTATTCTAATGCATTTGCCAAACCCTTGAAGCCAGTGGGGCTATGCCAGCAAGAAATGTTGTCTAACGTGTTTGAACCCTCCACATTCACCCTTGCCTTTTCTCGTCAAAAAAATCACACCTAACGTCTCATGGGGTACATTTGTACCTCAAGCAGTTTTTCGCCTGTGGCACAAAAATGTGGCCAATCTTTTTACTTTTTATCACTTTGTCCTCAGAGTCAATGCTCTGCGCGCATGCGCGCACACACACACACACGCGCGCGGCAATCTCTTTTATGGGGAATATTTGAACTAAACGTGCATAACCAATAACCCACCAAAGTCAATTTCTTGTTTACAAGCATATTTTTTTATTCACACTGTAGAATATTGATTTATTAAACATTACCTATGTATCTAGCAAAATATCAAAATCATTAAAGACAGAAAAAATATATTAACCCTTTAAAATATATTAACCCTTTAAAAATATATATTAACCCTTTAAAATCAATTGGCATATACGAAGTGGTGTGGTGGCTTTTACAAATAAACTCGCCACATTCCTCGCATTTACTCCGGCTTTTTCTATCTACAGTTCTTGGGCAAAGGTGGCAGCGGACAAATGAGGGCCCAGCCTGGTCTGGTTTCACATGTGCAAGTTTGTAGCCCAACATGGCCAATGCCTGTTTTGTCTGATTTGTGGGATGCTGCGTATCTGCAGTTCTGTGCCTGATATGCACATCGATTAATTGCTCCCCTAGCTGGCACAGGAAAAGGTGCTGTCTTACTTTGGCATGCTTTAAGTTCCAGTTTGGGTTGTGCGACACCCACAAAAAAAAACTGGCAATGGAAGCCACATGAAGCATGTTATAAAAGAGAGTCACTGGCCACCGGTTTGTTCTTCTCTTGCAGCTGTATGTATTAGCCAGATGGTCCAGGTTATCAACACCACTTTTTGTGGCATTATAATGTAATATTGAAGTGGCTTCTTCAGATCTCCTTACCCCACCATGTCGTGATGCGTGGTGGAGTACCGCCTTTCCTTTCCTGGGGACATATGAAACCAAAGTTTGTTGTCCATCAAACCCAAATTGTCTACGTGAATTTGGCTGCATTTCCTGTGGCATGTCAGGCTTATTCCTACGAATTGTCCCAACATAGGTCAGGTTTCTTTCCAGAAAGCTTGCTGCCAGATCAATACTCGTGAAAAAGTTATCTCCCACCACATTTCTCCCAGTCTCATAGGAGGGGCACACCAGTTTTAGCTCCACATTGGTGCTCACCTGCCCTTCGCGTGGAGCCCCTACTTGTTTTCCCAGGTAAATGTCTCCTGTAAGAGGGTATGATGTATCTGCATCGCAGCACCACCATATTTTCACAACGTATTTGCTGGTTTTGCTGGGCATGTACTGTCTGAAAGGGCAGCGCCCCCTAAACCCAACAAACTGTTCGTCCACTGTAAGGTCAGTGCCAGGGATATAATGCAGTTTCAGCTTCTGGACAAACAAAGTCCAAACATTGCGAAAGGCAGCCAGCTTATCGGTTGCCGTTTGTGCCTTCCCTGGTGGCTCTGTTATCAAAACGCAGAAATTGGCTTTTCAGAAGGATGCTCTAACGGTGATCAACGGTCAGTTACATTTTGTTATACATGTTGCAGGACTGCAGGTGTGCTCGATAGGTTCCCTGCAACATGTATTTGCAAATGTAACTGCCAGTTGGTCACCATTAGAGCGTCCTTCTGCAAAAGGGCCATAGAGCAGTGTCCTGACAGTGCAGGGCAGGGCAACTGGCATTGAAGGGGTTAATTTAACTTCATCTTCCAGTGGGGAGTGGCTGTGACTTCCAGGTCCACCGTCATTGTGAACTGGCCTTGAAAAGTGGTCCGTTTGGGTGACAAATGTACCCCCAATTGAAATGCATTGGCTGGGGTACATTTGTACCCAGTAGCAAAAAGCCATTGTCAGCTGGGGTACATTTGTGCCCCAGCACATTTCTGGACATAGAAGACAGATGGAATGAGGTCTCTGGCCGAAATTTCACTATGTTGTGCGTAGAGGTGCTAGTGACAATGTCGTAATTATTCAAACTTGTAGAACCACTAATTAGCTTATTTTACATGCATTTTTCACTCGGGGGTACACTTGTATCCCTGAGGAATAGGTAGAGGTTCAAGAGGTACTAACCTTTTTAGATAGCGAGGGAGGGGAATATTTTTAGATGAGAGGCTGCCCAGGGTGTAGGTCAGGACCCAGTATGGGGTGATTTCATCTGCAGATGGAGTCCTGATCTCAACTGATTTGTGGGGTACTTTTGTGCATCTTTATTGCTTTCTGGGGTGGTAGGATTATATTGAAATTTCACAATGGGGGTCACAAAGACCAAAAGCTTGGGAAACATGGCTTCAGGTTGTACCTTCCGCCCAGGGATGGCCGAGTCATCGGAGAAATTTTGATGGAGATAAGATTCAGGGTGGTGAAGCTAAATGCCGTGCCTCCCTTCAAGCAAACTCTGTTTCTTTTTTGGAATGTTCTTCCTTCTTTGTCTGTCTGGCTATGGTTTTAGATTAAGCTTACCACAAGGAATCTGAGCACACATTAGAGTTATCAAATCCCTCTGGGCTTTCACCCAGAGGGGCCAGAGCCACATGATCTTCCTTGGAGGAAAAGGGATGTCCCTCCTCTTTCTGGTGTAACTCCGCCCCTAACAGAGTGTCATGATTTCATGGTGCTCAGCAGCAGGTGGAGCCATTTCAGTGTCATGATGTAACATTCCATAGGAGTAGAGCCATGCCAGAATAGTAGGGATGGAAATTTCTGATTCAGCCCGAAAATGGCAGATTCAGTTCTCCTAGAATTTTGGATCTCAATTAAGTTTTGAGCGATTCAGGGGTTTTGCATTGATGATGTGTGTTTTTCCCCAATTAAAAAAAAATTGAAAAAATTCAGTGCAAAAATCCCAAATCCAAAACCGAACCGAGAACCAAATCCGGAAAAAACAAATCCGAAATTTGTCCCCGAGTCCCATTCCTACAGAATAGGAAGTGGGATAATATGGCCCCCTCCTTTTTTATGTGAGCACCTCCTGTTGCCCCCAGAAGTACCAGTTTCTCTGGGTTACTGGGGATGCCCCTGAGTGGCCCGGAACAATAAGGGCTTTTGGACTCGAGGTCAAAAGCTGGAATGACTGGGTGAAAGCTCGAAAGGTGGAAACTAGAGCTGAACCTGCAGGTAATTAGTACCTACCTGCGGGTAATATCTCCCTTTTTGAGTACAGTGTGGGGTACCTGACAGGCTGCCAATCGGCCAAACATGCAGACCACATGGAAAATTGATAATTTCCTTTATTGATCTTCTGGTTACCGATTGGTAAATCAAAATGGAAACCTGAAAAATCAGGAAGGAAACTCAAAATTCTGGGACCATAAGTCAGTGTTCCGTGACGTCGGATACCGGAATGGCACACCCATTGGGTACTGATTGGTCCCAGAAATGTTGGGGTCAGTTCAGGTATCAGAAATTCAAGGTGTATATTTTTCTTTGCAAGTACTTGTTCCAGCTCTAGTGGAAACCCTAGACAACAGTCTTTCTCTCTATTGGTTTCTGAGTTTGCTTCCCCTTGCTTGCTGTCCTTGCTCTTTATCGATGCCTGTTTTTCAGTGTTACTCCCTTGCGGTTTGCTGCTGTTTCCCTCTCTAGGATTTGCCCTCTCCCCAACATACGTTATCCTCCCAGGCAGGGCCGTCCTTACCACAGGGTGAATGGGGGTGACCACCCGCGGCCCTGCTCTTTCCAGGCCCCCCTGTTTTCATCAGGGCATGATGGGGGCCCTGCTGCCTTTCAGCTGGGCCATGCATATGACCACCTTCAGGGCCATGCAGATGGTGGGGCCACAGAGGAGGGGCCATCAGGGGCCCAACATTTTATCATTGCCCTGGACCCTACAAATGGTCCTCTTCCTAGACTTTTCAGAGCAGCCCATGCTCTGATGAGCACCAGGTTGTCCCACTTATATACTCAGCACCTGCCACTGTACCGTGATGAACCTGCCATCAGATAAAAACAAGATCTTCAAAAGTAGCTTTTTCCTTTCTCCCCTCATAAGTGATTTCAGCAACTGAGCTGCTTAGTATGCAACCAAAGAAGGCCCCGCCACATCCAGGATTTCTCTTGCAGATCCAGCCTTTCCCCTGATTTAAGCAGCCTTTTCCTCTGGCACCTGGGCACACGGCTGGAATCACATCTCTTTTGCTAATGTCGCAGTGGTTTACCATGCGCGTCACTCACTGCAGTGGCAGAGATGGAGGGAGGCCACCGCCGCCGCACTTGCTCTATTGGTTTAATGGGATTGTAATGGATGTCAGGGCCACAAAGGTGAGGAACGCTGTGAGGTCAGGGGGTTCAACAATAGGTCGTGTGACCTACCAGAGGGGGTACAGAATGAGAGTTAGTCAAAATGGCTGTCTCTTCTGCACCAATGTAGACATCTAATTAACCTCAGCTAATTCTCCCCATGAGAAGGGCTGGTAGTTAAAGCCTCATTATTATGCATGACTCTTTCAGATGTCTTTGCCCAGCCTGAGGTTCCCTTCAGGCTGCCATGGAAGCAGAGCTTATCAGTTACCCAGCCCTGCCTGACTCAATCTCAGGTGTCAATACAGAAATTCCCTTCAGAGGAGCCTAATTGGGTGTCATGAGCTGCGGGGTGGGGGGTGGGGGTGTAACCCAGCATTCAGAGGGACTGGATCTCTGGGCTGTTCTCTTTCCTGCCGTGAAAGCCATCTGGTGCTCTAAATTCTGAGCTTTTTTTATTTTCTTTAAAGCAAGTCTCGAGCCCATCGCCTTTCGAATGTGAATTGGTGCAGAGGCAGCCACCTGAATGTGCAGAAAGCCTTTCTGTTAGGGGTGTGCATGTCATTTTCATTATTACAATAATGATAATGAAATTCTGCAATAACGAAAACGGCAACCGAGAATACCGAAACCGACAACTGGGAATGACACTATCAGTAACGATATTGGTAACGATATAAAAAATGATAATGAAAATGATAACTAAAACTATAACAAAAATGATAACGAGAAACAAAAACGACAATGTCATTATTAGTGCTGTGGCAGTTGGGGTTTGGAGGGAAAATGTGGAGAGGGGAGGAGGGAGCAGACATCTCGGAGTCTTAACAGGGCTGAACTCTTGAAACCTGTTGACGTTCCGGCGAAGTTGTAAAACCTGGCTGTTCGCCCAGGCCTTCGGGGATGGGGGGGAGGGGAGGTTAATGGGTTTTTATCTCCCCTGCCTTAGTTATTGTTTTAATGTTGCCCGGGCCCTGTATATTGTGTTGATGTGTTTTAAATTATTTTATATGTATTTTATGATGTTTTATTGTTGGAAGCCGCCCCGAGCTGTTTTCTGGAGGGGTGGGGTATAAATTTAAGAAATAAAAATAAATATAAATAAATAAGAAATATATATAAATAAATGTGTCTGTTTTGGGAGGGTCGAGCAGCTCAGCAGTATCTGATGGATGTATCGCTGGCCAATGAGCAGCGCAAGCCGGCCCCAGCAGTCTCATGGCACTCTGTGATTGCTCAATGCCTGCTGTCTCCCACAACCAATCAGGGGAGCTCTGGGGGAAGGCACTGCAACACTTTATAATGGGAGGGCCAGATTTTTTTCTCCAGTTCTGTGAGAGCTCTGCTTGTCAGGTTGCATTTACAGAACTGTGGTGCTTGCACACAAAAAATCCTCCCTAGCCCTCATTGTATTACCGATACCTTTCCTTCCTCATACCCTACATTTTACCTTCTCCCTTTCCCTGCCCTTCTCCCCCCTGTACATTATATATAGATATAGATAGGAAGAATAGATTAGATATAGATATAGATATTATAGACATATAGATTAGATTAGAATAGTTATATAGAGAATTGATTAGATAATAGATAGTTTTCCTTTTCCCTTCCTGTCTCCCTTAGATTTAGATAGATATTAGTTGTGCGTGGGAATCGATACCAATACCAAAATATTTTTTTTTCTTTGAAACAGTACCAATATCAATAATGAATCCGATAACGAATATCGATAACGATAACAAAAACGATAAAAAATAACAAAAACAATAACAAAACAAAAAAAACATTGTCGTTAATAACGATAATGAAAATGACATTTTTGAATAACGAAAATGAAAACCAAAAATGGCATGGGGGCCTGGTGCACACCCCTACTTAACATAATAGCTTTGTGTGTGGAGTACCAGCCACCTCATTTGCACTAGAAATCCCCTTATTTAGATCTCTTTAATCAGAAACCTTCCCAGACCCATTTGTCTTGCATCCCCCACAGCTTTCAAACACACTGTATTACTGTTACTAGAGGTAGGACCCTGGGCCCATTACCGGCTACCGGATTTACCGGTTACCGGTTCTCTGAAAACCGGATTCCCGGATTAAATTCGGTATGCCGGTACCGGATTTATTTCATTGATTTCAATGGGGCGCTGTGTCCCCATTGAAATCAATTAAATAAATTAATTCCCTCCCCCTCCCAGGCTGCGCGGGTGGAAGGGGGGACACCCCCCACCCACCCTGCCCAGCCTGGATTTTTGTTTAAAAAAAGACTCAGAGGCGAGCCCACCCCCCAGCACCAGCGGCCGCGGCGTCCCCGCAGCCGCCGGTAAGTATGACCCGATCCCTGGGGGGGGTGTTTAACACCCCCCCAACCCCCCAGGGATCACCCCTACTAAAGTTCAGTGCTTGCTTACCTTGCGGAGCTCCGGGTGCGGCGGCGGCGGGCGGTCCGGCGGCCTCAGCGCCGGCTGTGGCTGCCGGCGTCAGAGACGCTCTAGGCCTTCCGGGGAAACCCGGAAGTTCCCCGGAAGGCCTAGAGCGTCTCTGACGCCGGCAGCCACAGCCGGCGCTGAGGCCGCCGGACCGCCCGCCGCCGCCGCACCCGGAGCTCCGCAAGGTAAGCAAGCACTGAACTTTAGTAGGGGTGATCCCTGGGGGGTTGGGGGGGTGTTAAACCCCCCCCCCAGGGATCGGGTCATACTTACCGGCGGCTGCGGGGACGCCGCGGCCGCTGGTGCTGGGGGGTGGGCTCGCCTCTGAGTCTTTTTTTAAACAAAAATCCAGGCTGGGCAGGGTGGGTGGGGGGTGTCCCCCCTTCCACCCGCGCAGCCTGGACTCGGGGAGGGTTTGTTTTTTTAAACTTTTTTGGTGGGGCTTTAAGTTTTTTACATTGCAGCCATTTTTAAATGGCTGCAATGTAAAAAAAATCCGGTACCCCGGAATCCGGTACCCGGACCGGATTACCGGGTTGAATCCGATAATGCCGGTACGCCCGGTACCGGCATTATCGGATACCGGATTTACCAGTTTTCCCGCCCCTAACTGTTACAATTGAGCACCCTCTGCAGCCCTCCAACCTTGTGGGTCTCAAACCCCACCCGCTGGGTCCTCAGCTAGATCCTCTGGTTCTGTGCCACCAGGAGAGGTGTGCACCAGGGACCCATATTGTTATTTGTTTTTCAGGTTTTGGTTTTGTTATTTGAATCTTTCGTTTTTGTAAATATCATAATTTCATTTTCAATTTTGCGTTCATTTTTGCTTTCCATTGGTTTCAATGGAAAACACATTTTCGGCTGTAACATTTTTATTTTTCATTATATTTGGATGAGACCTGGAGGGATAATACCTCCAATAGAAGGCATTATGTGTTCCAGATTTCAGAAATATTGGATACATGTATCCAATTGTATAAGCAGTTGGAATATGCTATTTTGCAAAAATCTGCATATATTTTCCAGACTGTAGCTTCTTTTTCTCCCATGGAATGTGGATGAAGCATTGCACATTTATACCCCTCTCCAAATTTACTATATATGCCAACTTTCAGAAGTATTTGATCAAGAGCCCTGGTGGTATAAGCAATTAACTTATAAATGTATGTCTGACTGTAACACTTTTGTAGTCCAACAAGTGTACATTAAGGTTGTCAGGACTGTATTTCACACCTTCAGGATCATATCTGCCCAAAATTGGAAAGATGTGATAAAACATCCCAATTTTATATGCCTGCACAGCATATGCAGAGAAGGAGCCTATGCCAGGGATTCTCTTCCTTGTCACTGTGGTATAAGATATGGTTGTGATGTCAGTTGGCCAGCAGAAATGTTAATCAAATATCCTCATTCAGTGCTGTGACCCTCTCAGCTTCAATCTCCCACTTGTTACTGGGAAGTCGGAAGCATCTATTTAGAGCCAATAGAGATTCTCGTATGCCCTCTGTCACAGTGCTGCGGGATGGGATTGTGATGATAATTGGCCAGACTGGATGTGTAAACTATGTCTGCTGATTGCTGGGATACTATCCCCAAAGTCACAGATATGTCCCTTCTATGCCTGCCTCAGGGCCACCCCCTATGCCCACTTTAAAGCCATCACCAATTGGTCCTCTAAAGCTGGAAGCTGGAAGCATGCAATAATTGGTCAGTGAATGTGTCTGACAGTCTATTGAGTTGCTCCCCATCCTCCCTTCTTGTTGTCAGGCTCCGGGGCAAGGAGCCAAGCGGAAGGGGGAAAGAGAGGGGCAGATACAAGAGAAAAGGCGGTTCCCCAGCGTCCGTACTAACCTTTCAGCCGTTCCCCAACACCTGGGGGACTGAACGTTCAGCATGGAACCAGACAAGCTGGCCTAAGAAGGCATACGGCTATGGGGCTCATCATCGCGGCCACAAACCAGGAAGCTGGAGGGAACGCCCAGCGACGGGGGGAGCCGGCAGGGGATAACCAGCGACGGGGGGAGCTGGCAGGGGATAACCAGCGACGGGGGGAGCTGGCAGGGGATAACCAGCGACGGGGGGAGCTGGCAGGAGTTAACCAGTGACAGGGGGAGCTGGCAGGGGATAACAGCAATGGGGGGGAGCTGGCAGGAGATAACCAGTGACGGGGGGAGCTAGCAGGAGATAACCAGCGATGGGGGGAACTGGCAGGGGTGACCAGAGATTGTGGGGGGGAGCTAGCAGGGGTAACCAGTGATGGGGGGGAGCTGTCAGGGGATAACCAGCAAGGAGAGGAGCTGGCAGGGGTAGGGCAACAAGGCCCCAACACACGAGGGGAATAGGGATCACAAGCAACAACAAGGACAGGGATGACACACAAAGGGATCCATGGGACAAGCAACTCACATACAAAGACAACAACCATAAACACAGGGGAAGGGACAAGACAACACTGCATCAATTCAAGGCAGGCACATGAACCAAACCTCAGGGAGAGCAGTTGCTCCACCAGTTTCCTGAGGCCACCAGAAGGACCTAAAATACTCCCTGGTGGCCAATCAGGAATCCAGGGGGCAAGCCCCAGAAATGGCAGACTGGTGAGCAGGGGCGGGGCTCACACCAGGCGGGGGTGCAGAGGAAGACCTATTGGGAAGGATGCAGGCACCGTCCACCAAGGCACCTGGTGGTGTAACTTGCTACCATGCTGCCCCCGTAACCCCCATGGTTGCGGGTTCAAGACCCAGCCATGACACTTGTCATGGTCCAGGCTTGAACCTGTGACTCTGACCTTGGTAGGTAGAGAAGTTTCTCCAGCACCATACGGTAGCCAGGTTTGATTACAACATTCCCTCTTTATGTCTGGTGCCTTGCCTTGCTTGACTCTTCTCCCAATGACCCCTCATTGACTCCCAGAAGGATAAAAGGCATGATGGGATCAACTGCAGGTTGTGGAACATCAGCTCTTATCTGTGATCCTGCCTGCAAGCTGGCTGTTTTCTAGCAATCTTGTCCCTTGGTCTAACTGCACTTCCCCCTGCTTCTTGTCAGAGTTTGGACTGAACTCGAATAGTTCGGTTGACCGAACTGAATTTCTGGACCAAACCGAATTTCCGAACCGAACTGAACTGAACTGAATTTTTGAACTCGGTTCTGTTCGCCCATCCCTAGAGGACATGCTATGTATTTGCATTAGTGTCAGGAAGTTAC
>QEPC01009472.1:17508173-17527840 GCA_003113815.1 Sphenodon punctatus | reverse complement strand
CCCCCCCCCCCCCAGCTGTAGAATGGCATGACCTGGATTCAGGGAGCAGCATTTGTAGCAGAGAGCAGTCTAATAGCCATGACTAAGAGCCATTTAAGGTAAGCAGAGCTTAGAGCAGGCATGAGGAACCTGAGGTCTGTGGCATGGGCCAAATCCAAACCACAGCTGTTTGGGTTTTTTTATTTGACCCCTTCCAATTCCTGGATCTGGCTCGTGGATCCAGTCCTTACCCTCAATCACTGAAAGAGGGAGCTCAGGGGAAGGGGTTGGAAGAGCATGTACTCAGTGACAAGGAATGGATCTCTGGCGTAGATTCACGATCTGGACCCTCCTCTTCTTTCCCCCATTCCTCCCCCAACTCCTGTGTGTCCCATGGAACACATGATGATTTTCAAAACATTGCCACTCACTCTAGGCCAGGGATTTGCAGAAGGAGACTGGCCAAACTTTCTCCTTCTGCAAACCATAAAAAAAACCCCGTAGATCTCCCCCACTTGAGCAAGAGAAGAGCTTCCTTATCTGACAACAGCAGCAGGCGGATGAATTTGACCCTCTATCTGTTGGACGTATGACCGGTCCTCCTTGTCTCATCTAACAAACCCAAGGGAAACAGACTCGCCGTGTAGCACGGTGCTGCAGGTTGCTTTGAATCCAGGTTAGTGGCCAGTGCAGTTGCCGCAACTTCCAGTGGAGGGAGATGTTGCTTTTAATCTCTCACCAGCCAAGAGTTGGATTGCTTTTCGTCAGTGAACTCCCACAGTCAGAGCTGACTCTGCTTTTGTTAGATAGTTCACATTGGCAGGGCCCGAGGATCGGTGCAGCCTTCGGTGCCACTGCCATTGTAAGAACATCCTGGCCATACTCTCATGGACTTTGAAGTGGTTGAGAATGTCGTCTTCTTGGTCCAATTCCCGTATTCAGAGTCAGCCTCAGCTGATGATAGATTGGTGTAGCTTCATTGTCAGAAACGTGTGGAGGGGTTCAGCTGACTCGCAGCAGCTGAGGTTATCTGACCCATATTGCTAACTGTTTTTGTAGTTAGGAAGGGTTTTTTAAGTACTGGCAATAGATGCTTTCAGATGCTCTCCAACCTTCTCACCATTCTAGTGGTAGACCGGTGAATTGCAATCTTAGAACCTAGAGGGTTGGAAGCACGGACCTCAAGGATCATCGAATTCAACCCTCTGCTCCAAGGCAGGATGTCCCATACCTACAGCAGTGCAGACAGATGCCTGTCCGGCTAGTTCTTGAAAAGCTCCAAGAATGTAGGGGTGGTCCTTTAGATGAAAATCTGGTTTGGTTTGGTTTTGTCCCCGTCCCCCCCGCAAGTTAGCGGATTTAATAAATTTAAATCAATTTATTGAAATCAATTAAAAAATTTAAAAAATATTTTTTTACTGCACACGTACAAAATGGATGCCTGATCATTCTGCACATGTACAACCTTTTCCAAAATGGTGTTATCAGCATTGCTGCCATTTTGGAAAAGGACAGCTGGTCTGCGCATGCAAGAATGGCCACCACACATGTGAAAGCCCTTTTCCAAAATGTTCACAATGCTGTCGCCACCATTTTTCAAGAGAGTGCGTATGTGCAGAATGGTCCCGAGGCCATTTTGCACATGCACAATATTTTTAAAAAATTTTGAACCAAAACAGGTCTGTTGTGCTGTTCCTGTTCAGTTCAGATTAATCCATAATAGCCTATTCTGTGCGGTTACGGATTAATCCGAATCCAAACTTCCCGCCCCTAAAAGGAGGTGAGTCCACAACCTTCCTAAGTAGCCTATTGGCCAACTGCTCTTGCAGTTGGAAAGTTTTTCCTAATATTTAGCCAGAACCTAATTCCCAACAATTTAAGCCCATTCTCTTTTGTTCCCTGGCATTATTATTATTAATTATTATTATTATTATTAGCATTTATATAGCACCAGCGATGTACCTGGTGCTTTACAGAGAATAAGATAGACACGGTCCCTGCCAGAGAAATTACAATCTAAAGACAGGGGGAGGGCAGACAGGGAAGGGGGAACAGAGGGAGAGACAAGGGATGCAACAATCATGAGGATGCGAAAACTCAGGTACACGTTCTTGATTTGGTTACAGTACAATGGGAGTTTGCAGATAACAGGTGGGGGATAATCCTGGGTGGGGATGATTAGCAAGAGTTAGGAAGGGCAGAGCGGAAGAGGTGGGTTTTGAGGCGGTACGAAGGGAGGGGGCAAGGCGGATGTGGGCAGGGAGGGAGTTCCAGGCATGCGGGGCAGCGAGGGAGAAGGGGTGAAGGCGATTTGGGGAGCAGGGGAGGCATGGGAGGGTGAGGGAGGGGATGGAGGAGGAGCGGAGTGCTCGAACAGGGGTTCGGAGGGAGTTTAGGGCTGAGAGGTGGGGAGAGCAAGGTTGTGGAGGGCTTTGTAGGTGAAGACGAGGAGCTTGTTCAGAATACGCTCAGGAAGGGGGAGCCAGTGGAGAGAGGAGAGGAGCGGCAGGACATGGTCAAAGTGACGGGCTAGGTGGATGATCCTTGCAGCAGAGTTTTGAACAGAGATGAGGGAAGAAAGGTGGGAGCGGGGAAGGCCAGCAAGGAGGAGGTTACAATAGTCGAGGTGTGAGATGACTAGGGCATAGATGAGAGTTTTGGCAGAGGAGACAGACAGAAAAGGGCGGATCTTAGCAATGTTGTGGAGGGAGAAGTGGCAGGATTTGGCCACGGAGTCAATGTAGGTTTTGAAGGTAAGGTGCGAGTCGCAGATGAACCCCAAGATACGGGCTTGGGGGACAGTGAGGATGGAGACCCGGTCAATGGCAATTGACAGGGAAGAGGGAGAGGAAGGATTGGGAGGGAAGATAAGGCGTTCAGTTTTCGCCATGTTCAGTTTGAGTTGGCGTTGAGACATCCAGGCAGATATATCAGAGAGACAGTTGTTGAGACGAGCTTGAACAGAGGGGGAGAGGGAAGGAGTGGAGAGACACAGTTGAGTGTTGTCAGTGTATAGGTGCTATTGGAAACCGTGGGAGGCAATGAGTTTGCTTAGGGAATGGGTGTAGATAGAAAAGAAGAGAGGGCCAAGGACAGAGCCTTGGGGAACCCAGACCGAGAGGGGTAGGGAGGAGGAGGGGGAGGAGTTAGGAAGAGATACATTGAAGGAGTGGTCAGAAAGGTAGGAGGAGAACCAGTCGAGGACAGAGTCCTGGAATCCAAGGGAGTGAAGCGATTCAAGCAAGAGCGAGTGGTCAGCAGTGTCAAAGGCAGCAGAGAGATCAAGGAGGACAAGAATAGAGTAGAGGTGTTGGATTTAGCCACAAGAGGATCGTTGGTGATCTTAGCCAGAGCAGTTTCAGTGGATTGAAGGGGGCAGAAGCCAGATTGGAGGGGGTCAAGGGAGGAGTTGGCGGAGAGGAGGTCGAGGCAACAGGAGTAGACAATGCGTTCAAGGAGCTTGGAAGCAAAAGGGAGGAGCAAGACAGGACAGTAATTAGAGGGTTCAGAGAGATCCAGAGTGGACTTTTTGAGGATTGGGGAGACAGTGGCGTGTTTAAAGGCAGAGGGGAAGGAGTCAGTTGAGATGGAGAGGTTGATGATGTACAGGAGGGGAGGGGCGACGGTGGAAGCAATGGAGGTCAGGAGGCAGGAAGGAGAACAATTTTTCCTCCATCATTTTGTAGCATTTGAGACCTGCTCCTGGAGCCACACACTGAGATGGGGATCTACGCTCAGAAACCATCCACTGTTTGGGGATCCCACTATTGTTTCTTAAGTAGGTGGGTGATTGATTCAAGCCTTTGTTGTGGCGGGCCCCTCAGTGTGGAACTCACTCCCTCAACATGTCCATCTTAGTTCCTCCCTCCTTACCTTACCTAAAGGCACCTGAAAACTCATTTGTTCTCTAGGTTTTCTCAGGATCCACTGCAGGTTCCCCTTAACTCATGAAAAATACGATGATGTTGGTCTCATGGGGTAGATCTTTTACCCTGGTCCTTCGGCACTTAAATTGCTTGAACTTTAGGAGTGTGCATTTCATTTTTGTTTCTCTGGTATTAACAACAACATTTTGTTTTACATTATTAATACCAGAAAAACTAAAATGAAAAAAAATAATAAAAATTTGAAATAAAATAAAAGTTTTGGATTTTTTTTAAAAAAAAATCAAAATGTTGGGACATAAATATCAGGCTGTAACTGCTTTGTTTTCTATCTGAGTTTCATGGAATGTGGAGGTAATATACAGCTTATCACGGGGATCATTCCTGCCAAATTTCAAAAGGATTGGATAAAGAGTCCCATTTTATAAGCCTTATGGTTTTTGAGGCATTTCCGGCAATAACATCTTTGCTTCCAATTCAATTTGGATGTAATTTGGAAATATTGTACCCTTCATCCAAAGTATCATTCCTGTAAAATGTCATAAAAACTGGATAATGGGTTCCTATTTTGTAATATTTGTGATTTGTAGACACATTTCCAGCTGTAACATCTTTGTTTTAAATCCAATGTGGATGGAATTAGGAAAATGTATATCCATCACTGATGTGATAATCCCTGACAAATATTTGAAAGATTGGATAAAAGATCCCAATTTTATAAGCAATCAAACATTTGTTATTTTAACAGAAGTTGTGCAAATAATAGTCCTGAAAATTTTGTGACAAAGACAAAAATTTCAGGACATAACCTGGACTTGAGGCAGTAAGACAGAGGGGAGGGGGAGGCATCCCAGCAATCAAGAGACATGGTTGACACATCCAGGCTGGCCAATTGGCATCCCAAACACATCCTGCAACACTGTGACAGAGAACATGATAGACTCTCTTATTGGCTCTTTCCTAAGCAGATGCTTCCAACTTCCCAGTAACAAGCAGAGAGGTTGGGGTGGGCACATCACAGAATATGGATGCATCATTGACATTTCTGCTGGCCAATTGGCATCACAAACCCATTTTGTACCACTGTGACAAACATAAGAGAATCCCTAGTATAGACTCATTCTCTGGAGATGCTGCCCAGACTTTCAAACTCGACAGTACCCAATCACTAAAATCAGGGAGGTTTGAGGGTTGACATTGGGAAGCAAATATAAGCTTCTGCCAAGCTGCACAGCCCCCACCATGGCTAGATTTTAAGTGCCTCATAGGCCAACTCAGTGCTCTTTGTGTGTGTCTGTGTGCTACAGTCTCCAGCCTCACTGCAGGTGCTCATAAAAGAAGAACTCTGCACCTATTCTCCCCCATGTATGACTTTACAGACTTTGGGGTGCCAATGACTGAAGTCTATGCCAGTGCCAGTCCCTCTGGCACCTGCTCCTCCTCTGCTCTGTCCACCTCTTCCTGTCTTCTTCACCCTATCTAGAAATGCTCCAAAAATCAGATCTCTGCATATAGTAAAACCTTTATAATTTAAACAGAGGCAACGCCTACAATTGATTAAGGAAATGTGCAGCTTCTGTTAAAATCATGAAACTTTCACTGCTTAAAAAATTGGGAGGTTTCAGGAGCAGGTCTCAAATATAGCCAGCATTTGAAGGTAGGATATTTGAGATTCTACCTGCATTTTAATTCCTTGTACTTTAAAAAGACTCGTCCTTCCCCCAGATACCAGCACTGGGATCAATGGGGCTGCTACCTGCTGCGTGCCAGTTCCCCATGACAGTCTGGTATCGGATCCACCCTGCCAACGTAATCTCCTGCGGGAGTTTCATGTTTGAAAACAGTGCAGCAGCTTCATCTGCCGTTCATTGTTTTTCTCCATCATTTGCTTTATTAAATATTGATTTTCTGTTGCATTATTAAAACTTTAGTCTTGAGTACAAATTCTGAGCGGATACTTTAATCTGTCTCTTCTCTCATTCTCTCTTGCTCTCACTGTCCTTTAGATCTGCTTTCCAGGCCAGCTCTCATGGGGAGTCTTGGCGTTAACTCTAGGGTCAAGCAAGGAGCCTGTTGCTTGAGGCAGTGATGGAAATGATCCCCACTCGGAAACGGTTTGATTTGTTAAAGTGCTGTACCTGCTGCAGGGTGCATTTGCACTTTAGCGTTCACAGTTTCACTGCCCACAACAGAACGTTCCTGCAGAGAGTGTGCAAGTTTTAGTAATGCGAACTGGTGTCCTTGGAGGTGGTGCCAGCCATGAGATCCCAGGCTGGCTTACTAGACAAGTTATTCATGCATGGATTCCCCGGTTGCTGTCTTGCTCAGGTCACAGGAGTGAGACATTTGGTGGAGTCTCATCCAAGTCCGAATGGGATCCCACCCCCTCTTTGCATTACATGTTCTAGCCAACAGATCACAATGGCCATTGTCCTCCCAATCTCACTTTGGTTCTTATATTTGCTTACTAATTCCAGCATAGGTAATTTCAGACGTTACGCGCTCCTGGGTCACCACAGTGGATTCCCAACCTTGGTGAGCCAGCGAACCCCTTCCCGTGGTCCAGGAAATCCCCGAACAGACGTGACGGGAGTGGGGCCACGGCAAGGAAATGGACGAATGGACCATGGCCCGGGCCAGCGCAACAGACGTTACACTGATTCTGGACCATGGTCAGAACACCCAGAAGACACCGGGGCAGGAGGCAGACATGGCCAACAGAGGACAAAGGAAGCCAAAAGTGCCAANATGAGTAAAGGACAGCATTAGATTTAACTTTGTCTTTTGCTGGGTTGGTTAGAAAATTAATGTACTGTCCACCTAATCTTTCTGTCTCTCTATATTATATATATTTACATTAATCTATTGTGAAATATTATATATCTCGCTACATACAATTAACATTTCATATAATAATGCTGGAAGGGATGGAGTCTTATTAGGAAAATGGAAGCTGTCACCATGATGCTGCATGTTTGTCATGCACCCCGTTCAGCTTTAACATAGCAATCACTGTAAACAAGCAGTGGTACTGCATTCATTACAGATCAGCTTCCCTTTCTGAGTCATCTTTCATCTTCTTCAATAGGTGTTCTCCATCATAATTTTGTCTGTCACTTATTACAGCTGATGTTAAATGGCTTTTCAGCTAAATGCCTGTTTGGGTTATTTATTAGCTGGAGCATGTTTGCAGTGGCATACTTTGATGCTATAAACCAAATGGAGGACCCACTTGTAGACTATTGTGGATGGATCAGAAATTTTAAGAATGGAATTCAAGAGGATTAACCCATAGGCTACCGAGTTCCTTGAGTGGGAGAGTTCATTACATATTAGGGTTAATTAAGAGCTAAAGAAATAGAAGTGGTAGCTAATATGTACATCTTTATTTAGGAATTTGTGTATTTTTAAGGCCATAGGGTCCAGATAGGTTAAATGTAGTCAATTTATATAGCTCTTTCTGATTGATAAGATTATTATCTTATCTAGGAACCTGAAGTCAGATGACCTGAAGAGAGGATCTGGAGCCTGCATTAGCAAATTCTGTTTTAGACAGAGGCTTGGAATGAGTGTATATACATTTGTTTTGATGGATTCACTCCTGGAAAACTGGTAGTTGTTACTGGATGTCAGGTCCCGCCGCGGTTACCTGTGGGGGCGGGGCTGGGGCTGGCGCCCACGGCTGCTTCATGGCCGCGGCAACACAACGGAGGAGGTGGGGTCTGTGGGGCCGGTGGAGCCTGGCCCGTGCACAACCGCCAACATAGAAGAAGCCCCTCAAGGCACACAGAGGGGGCCTGGCGAGGCGGGTCTCCAGTTGAGCTTTGTCGCTCAACACGCCTGCACACACAACGGGGCGGGGCTAGCCCAGCATAAAAAGGGAGCCGACAGCAAGGAATGCTGCCTGTGACCCATCCCTGCACCAGCTGTAGTCTCCGAACTGTCACCAAGGGTAGCCAAGAGTAGCCCCACATAGGACACATTGCAGTAGTCCAGTCTTGAGGTAATGAAGGCATGGATGATGGTGGCCAGTTTAGAGTCTGAGATATACGGTGAAGCTGACGTTATCAGATGTAATTGACAAAAGAACCGGTACTCCTTGCCACTGCCACCACCTGAGCATCTAGGCAAAGCCGTGCATCGAGGAGCACCCCCAGACTCTGAACAGGAGCCAGGGAGGGACGAAGCTCATCAATGATAGGAGTCACCAGCTCCTGAGCCCCTTCCCCCAGCATCACCTCCATCTTGTCAGGATTCAGCATCTGACAGCTCTCCCTCATCCAGTCCCTCACAGCTGCCAGACACCAAGTAAGCACTGAGATTGCCGGGCCTGGGTCAGCTGAAAAAGTGAGGTAAAGTTGGGTGTCATCAGCATAGTGATGACACTGAACATCAAACCCCCTCAGGACCTCCCCCAATCGCTGCATAAACATGTTGAACAAGAGAGGGGACAGAATAGAACCTTGCGGAACCCCACTTAATGGGGAAACATCTGAAAATACAGTATGGATGAGAAACGGTCCTTTGAAAAATAATTCTGGGCCATACTGAAGACAAGAATTATCAGGGCAAGAAAGTAATATGAGATGAGGGTAAATTGGATGCACAGAAGCTTTTAAATTTAATTTAAGAATAAACTATGGAATATCGACTCCATACAGGACAATACCAAACCTCTCATTGATTTCAGTGGGGGCAGGGTTTCACTCAAAGGGTAATTTCAGACGTTACGTGCTCCTGGGTCACCACAGTGGATTCCCAACCATGGCGAGCCGGCTAACCCCTTTCCATGGTCCAGGAAAGCCCCAAACAGACATGATGGGAGTGGGACCACGGCAAGGAAATGGATGACTGGACTACAGCCTGGGAAAGTGCAACAGACGTTACGCTGATTCCGGACCGTGGTCAGAACACCCAGAAGACAGCGGGGTGGGGCAGGAGGCAGACATGACCGACTGAAGGCAAATGAAGCCAAAAGCACCAAAAGGCAATGCCCACACAAGGGAAATGAGAAGGGAGGGGGAGGAGAGAGAAGAGTGGCTGAGGTGGCACACACAACAGGCACAGGGAAGCCAAGGACACTGCAGAACACAAAGCACACACACATGCCCAGGTGCAAACACACCCGAACGGGAAGGGGGGAGCACACCGGGAAGGTCAACACACACAACACCACGGACATGGGGGTGGTAGGGACGCCCCAGGCCAAGGAAGGGGAGGGGACTGGGAAATGGGGGCCAAGGAAACAGCCGGCCGGACCACGGCCTGGGGCACTGCAGCAGACGTTACGCCAATTCTGGACCATGGTCAGAACACCCAGAAGATGTGGGGCAGGAAGCAGACATGGCCGACTGAGGGCAAACGAAGCCAAAAGCGCCAAAAGGCAACACCCACACAAGGAAAATGGGAAGGTAGGGGGAGGAGGGAGAAGAGCTGCAGAGGCGGCACACACAACAGGCACAGGGAAGCCAAGGACACTGCAGAACACAAATCACACACACACGCCCGGATGCAAACACACCTGAACGGGACAGGAAGGAAGGGGTGAGCACACTGGGAAGGCCAACACACACAGCACCACGGACACGGCGGGGGGCGGGGGGAGCCCCAGGCCAAGGAAGGGGAGGGGACTGGGCCGGGAACAGTCCAGGACATGGTGAAAGGCACCCGGAACCCCACTGACAGCACAGGGAGCATGGGCCACCCAACAGCAACACAGGCAGCCCAAGTCACAAGGATCCTCACGGGGATGAAGCAGGGTCACAGGGGAGAGCAACCAAGCCGGGGAAGGCACCGGGGTGGTCCAAGGCAGGTCCAGACAGCAAGATCCTCCTCACTGATGCAGAAGCATGGCTGGGGATGGAGGTAAGCTGGATCCTGCGGGCAGCACATGCACACCCCCTCCCCCACCCCCGGAGGAAGCTGGGAGGCTCTGTCCAGGGGACTCAAGTCCTGCACAGTCACGGAGGCACCCAGGGGGTGGGGGGGGCACAGACACAGGTGCACGGGCAGCCGTGCAAGGGAGGAATACACCATGGGGAATGCTGGTAAAGGTCACAGGCAGCAGGAACCAGTCAAAGGGGGGGCTGGCCACGGAGAGGCACACCACCAGCAGCGAAGGACAAGGGGTCCCCATGGAGGGAGCACAGCAACACAGGTGAGCGGAACAGAGGCAAGCGAACCAGCCAGAATAGCCGCGAGGCCGAAACGGCACGGAGAGAGTGGCCAGTGCCCCGAGCTGGCAGGGAGGTTCAGGGTGCACACGGTGGGGCTATCACCCATGACACCGAAGACACAGGGGGCCTCACAGCCAGCTGCAGTGGGTCACGAAGGGGGCTGGGATCGGTTGACCCACCAGATGCACGTAGTGGGGCCATTGAATCATGTCCTGGTGGTAGCCCAGCCCCACCATGTGGTGGGTAATGAGGTAGTAGACCTCAAATGGATCCGGCCCGGCGAGTCCCACCTGAGCATCAGCACGGGACCACACAGCAGTCAGTGCCACCAGCTCTGGTTCAGTGGGTTCAGACAAGGTATAGTCAGCAGCAGGGGGCCATGGCAGGTGCCCAGGCTCCAACAGGCGGTAATACACTGCCCCACGTGACCGCTGGTAGCCAAGGGGCCCTGTGGATGCAGCTGAAGAAGGAAACAGCCAGGGCAGGGCCCCCCTCCTCCAGACAGCTCATAAACCCGGCCAGGCTACAGACCAAGAGGGCAGACATGGTCTCCACCAGGGACCATGCCACATGCAAGCACCGCATCTTCGGAACGCGCCCATCGGGAAAGGGATGGAGGCCCATCGCCTCCGCATGGAGCCGGCAACCGCAAGCACTGGCCTAATAGCCAAAGTAGCGAAGGCCGGAGCTTACACTTGCATAGGCACCAGAGAGGGTATCCGGGCAGCACAGGAGCAGTTGCCCAGCTGGAGAATGCCACAGGTAAGCTAGGGCCATGGTCTCCCAGAAAGTCCAGCTATGAGGGGGGCCAGGTGATCCGGGGCACGGGAGCCCCGGGGTAGCACAGTTGGCCATGGTCCAGCAGGCAGAGGGTCTGCCCAGCAAGGAACAAGGGGCCCCACATTCCCATGTGGGCTGGGGAGGGAAGCAGGGGAACTCCAAGGACACACGATAAGTCCGCAGGCCGCACCATGGGATGGTTAATGAGTAGGGGTGGGGCACTGGGGAGAATACTGGATACCGGATGTACCGGTATCGGATCTTCCAGGTATCGGATTTACCAGTATCGGCATACCAGATTTTTAACATTGGCTGCGGTACCTGATTTTTTACATTGCGACTATTGACTTCAATGGCCGCAATGTAAAAAATCCAATACCGCCAATGTTAAAAATTTGGTATGCCGGTACAGGTAAATATCGGATTTATCGGATTAAGACAATACACCCAAATACTGGCAATACCGGATCTCGGGAGAACCGGAATTCCCACCCCTACTAACGAGCAATGCATGGGGAGTGGACCCAGCACAGCTGCAGGAACCAAGTGCACAGACAGCACAGCTAGCACTGATAACAGGGAAGTGATGACAACAGGCAACCGGCTGCAGGCCACAGTGACGGGCACATGCGGACCCAGGGCACAAGCCCCCATGGCGGGAGCGCAGGTGCACCCAGGGGGGCATCCTCAGTAGCCACACACTAGCTGCCGGCCAGCTGGCAGTGAGTGGGTGGCTGCGGGCAGCCATTAGGGGTGTGCAGGGCCTCGCCCCACAGGGGCAAGGGCAGGGCATGGAGCAGGGGCAGGCGCGGGACAGGGGCAGGAGAGCCATGCACTGGACCGCACCATGGGCACTGTCCGCCATGGACACGGGCAGGAGGGGTGCGTGTTGGTTGCACCTGTGCCTATGTGCGGAGTGGTACCAGGCACACACCGACCTCCTGCGGCTCTCCACTGATCTGCTCCACCTGGCCGCCCACATCCGGGGGTGCCTGGCCAGGGGCTCTGTGGCCGCCCGGCGCTCCCACCACAGGCGCCAATGATGCCTGGCCAGGCTCAGGGCCCAACAGATGTCCAGGGTGTAACAGTGGGCCCTGCGCCTCGCCTGAGGTCAGGCAGCTGCTCTTCGGGAGGCAGCTGGGTGACACCACTGGTGTCAGACTGCCATGGGACGTGCTGCCATGCTCGCCATACCCACTCAAAGGTGGCTGTGGGTCACCGATCAGGCACAGGAATGGTGGGCTGGGGCCCTGGCATGGTGAGATAATGCTGTGTGGAGGACACACTTCCGCATGGACAGAAGGACCCTCCTGTGGCTCGCAGAGCTGTTGGCACCGTGGCTGGAGCAGCAGCGCACCCCCATGTGCACCCCCATACCCGTGGTCCAGTGCGTGGCCATAGCTGTCTGGACACAGGCAACACCAGATTCCTGTCGGTCTGTGGCGCAGCACTTTAGTGTGGGATTGAGCACCATCATGGGCATCCTTCGGGCCTTCTGCGAGGCTGTGGAGGGTGTGCTACTCAACCGAGTGATCCAGCTGGTGGACCAGGAGGCCGTGGTGGCTGGCTTCAAGGCTGGCGGGTTCCCCAACTGTCTGGACACTATGGATGGTACCCACATTGAGATCCTCTGGCTCCCCATTGGGGATGCTGGCAAGAATATCAACAGGCATGGGTACCATTCCTTGCAGCTCCAGGTGGTTGTGGACCACTGGGGCCAGTTCACAGAAATTTTCATTGGCCACTCTGGCTGCAGCCACGATGCCTGTATCCTCGCCATCTCACCCCTCTATGCAGGGATGTATTGGGGGGACTTTGCCGACATGAGGATGTCAGGGATCGAGGGGTGCTGATGCCCCCCTGCATCCTGGGGGATCTGACCTATCCCCTCCTCTGCTGGCTCATGAAGACATACCCGGTCCCCAGGAACCCTGTGGAGGCGCTGTTCAACGCCAGGCTATGTGCTTCAAGGACCATGGTCGAGAGGGCCTTCAGTGCTCTCAAGCAGCTCTGGAGGAGCCTTGCTGGTCAGAGGGACTTTGCTGTGGAAACCTCGGCCCTCGTGATCGGTGCCTGCTGTGTCCTGCACAACATCTGTGAGACCAATGGGGCTGCCTTGGTGTTCCCCATGCCCCAGTGGCCACCAAAACCCATGCTGCTCTATGTGAATGCTGAGAACCCGTGTGAATACCGCTTTGTCAAGCGGATCCGCGCTGCCCTGGCAAGGCATATATCCAGTGATGCCAGAGCCTGAGCGTGCTGGGTCGGCCCCGGGACACACACACACACCCAGGGCTGCCGCGGTACACCTCCGGTCCCCAGGTCCCCACCCTGTCCATACAGGCGGGTCATAGCACCAACCGTCCCGGCACCTGTGCACACCCACAGCCATGTGGGGGCCTCCCCCTGAGCCCCAGCCAAGCTGGTCCTTTGCACCCTTCCTTGTACCATGAAGCTGACAATAAAGCTGTTGTTGATGCTCACCCATGTATTTATTGTGCATACAGTGACCCCTGTGCCCTGCCTCCCCTCCCCCTTCTCCCTCTTCCTGCTCCATGGCCCGCCCTACCGCCCCCCCCCTGCAGCTTCCTGGGCCATCCCTTCGGCCGCCTTACGGTTACCATGGAACTCTGGGATCTCTCTGTCACACAGAGATACTGGACTACAGGTCTAACAAATATGTAAAAGTAAAGGTTAAACATATATGTAACGTAAAAGCTGAGAACTTGAAACTCATTTCATGCAATGGAGAGAGACAAAGCCAGGCTGAGTGTATATCGGATAAGCCTGGCAACACCTCTGCAGGAGCCAGACAGAAACCATTCAGTTGCAAATGGAATGGCAACGAGCAACACACAGACTGGGTAGGGAGATTTAAAGGGCACACAGCAACCTCACCCAAGAAATTTCACCTGGAGCTAGATTCCTATTAGAACTGAAATGGCTACCTAATTTGGTACCCACTGCTAATACCTGCATTTTCAAGTACTGATTCAGTTATCCAGTTGGATAATCAAAAACATTAATCTCCAGTACCAATTAATCAATTTTCTGGTTACCAACTGAAAACTTGCGATGGAAAACTGAAAAATGGGCACCAGAAGTTAATATTCTAGAACTGAGAGTTGATAGGGATGGGAAATTATATTGAAAATCAGTATCGGTTCAGTATCAGACCGACCGAACTTCAATTCAAATTTAAATTGTCTTAATCGGAATCAGAATAGAATTCCAACGAATACGGTTTAAAACGATGTGTCTGCTCCCAGCTCTGCCTCCCCTGGAGCTCTGGGCGGTCTGGGCAGGAGCCATGGGGAGGCAGATCTGGAGGTAGAGAGGCTCGGCAGGTGTGGCAAGGGGATAGAGGGGATTGACAGAGGTGGGGAGGGCGGTACTTTGCACTCACCTTTTCTTCCTAGGCTCCGGCGATCTGCACGACTCAGCCTTCTCAGGGTTGCGCCAGGAAGAAACTGCCAAAAAAACACACCCAAAAAACCCAAGCACATGTGCAAAATGGCCACCATGGGTATTTTGCGTATGTACGATAGCAGCACTGGCACCATTTTGGAAAATGGCATCTGGTCTGTCCGTGCTCAGAGTGACCATAGTGGCCATTCTGTGCATGTGCGCTGCTTTTTTTGGTGCGCGCAGGTCACCAGAGCCTCGGAAGAAAACACAAGTGCAAATTACACCCCTCCCTACACCTGCCTAGCCCCAGTACCCCTCCTACCCACTCCTGCCCAGCCCCTCTATCCCCATCTCTGCCTCCCCTGGTCCCCTGCTTGTGCCTGGTGCTGTCCTCCCTTAGAATCCTACCTGCTCGCCCCAACAGCGTTGCTGGGTCAGGCGGGACATGGGCAGAGACTGGGCAGGGGGCCGGGGGAGGCAGAGCTCTGGGGGTAGAGGGCTGGGCAGAGAGAGGTAGTTTGCACTTACTTTTCTTCTTAGGCTTCTGGTACAAGCTGAAAGCACCAGCAATGCTCCAAGGACTCACCAGGGGATCTGATGGGGGATCTGCAAGGAGATTGGATCTCACATCAGATCAATCCGATTCACCCCAAAATAGGGTAAATCGGATTCATCCGATACTGATCTTCCCATCCCTAAAAGTCACTATTCTTGAAGGTTGGGTACCCAAATTGGGTACAGATTTGTACTTGATATTTCCAAATTTATTTGGGTACCCAAAATTCAATAGGTATACCCGTTTTTGCAGGTACTTGTTTCAGCTCTAGTGCGTACCTCGTTGCTTTTCCAGGGTGGTGCAAAGCATCCTGACCACCTCCCTCTATCTGGCTCGATTGGTGCTATTTCCTCCCGCAGAGGTGGTTTTGAAGTAATTAAGACGCTTTACTTAATGCAGAGAAGGTTGTAGGGTTGAGCCTTAGAGTTATACTGTGTTATGGAGGCTCAGGGAGAAGAAACAAGAGTTCATGCAAAATCTCATACTGGAATCTTGACGTACAGAACCCATAAACTATGCCCTCGTTGGATTTTTTTTTTTTAAAAAAATTGCTCATCTAGGAATATCATCTGCCCCTGCCTCAGTCCTACTCCTACAATGGGGAAATAATCTGCACACATAGAGGAGTATAAAATGCCAGTTGCTAGACAAAGGTAAGAATCCACCAACAAATTAAATGTCCATGCACAGGGAAGGGTTAAAGAAAAGAAATCCCCAAATAAGCCAGAAGTCAGAATTTGCCAAAACATCAGCTCAAGCAAAGAGGACACTGACTGGCTGGAACCTTGCCTTGTTATTGGCTTGAACGGCTGCTGGCACAGCAGAGAGCTGTGCACATGGACACTGGCAAGTGCCCGATAGTCAAGGTGGATTGCACTGACCTCCCCTGATTGGGCTCTGATCACCCTCCCTTTCCTATCTGAGAGCTGCATATAGGCAGCCTGCGCCAAGGTCTGACACTGCCAGAAACCAGGTGTCTCAACATGTTTCCCGAGCCAAGCTGTGCTCGGGGGCCAACAGGAATTAAAGAGAAGCCAGTGTGGTAACATTGGCAAGGAAACACGCTCACAAGCTGCCTCCGGACGCCTGTCCAAATGCGACACATCAGGAGGCACGGAATCTGCACCTGGCAAGCTGTGCAGTGATTTAAAAGCAGGCTCCCGGCGATGGGCAAGAATCAACGTGGGAAACAGATGTAAACACAACAATGGAGACAAGAGGAGTCCAAAACAATGTCGGATTATTCTATATTACGCTCTAGCTCCAGATGAACCATCATACCTGCCCCTCATCCCCGCTCAACACACATCTCAGTTCAGATACAGAAAACGTAAAACCACATACCCAAACCCCTGCTTATAACTGAACCCATATTAATAATAAGCCCGTTGTCTTTAAGAACCACATCTGTCAATTGCATGTTAACAAAATCTTTTCTATCAACTACCTTGAGATAGGGGGTGTGGCTTGCTCCCTCCCTTTCTGTCCACATACCATGGCATGGCTGTGTTGTCAGTTGTCAACTGTACCACTTTCCGGGCGATGTTTTCTGTGAAACATCTACTTTTTCTCTGGCTCTTTGGGGTTCGCTGTACTGACGTTAGGCCATATCTATCTGGTCAGGCAGTTGAAAGCAGTTTGGGGGTCTGGTACACTCTGCTATCTGCTGACCACCTACTTTCCATCACCCACCACCACTTCCTCATTGCCTAGTAGCTAGTCAAGTGAATTTTTGGAGAGATGGGGGCTCAGGCAAGTAGGGCCCCTGATCTGAAGCTGATGTTGTATAATGCAAGGTCAGCGGGAAATAAAACATCTATCATCTTTGATCTTATTCAGGATGAGGCCGCTGACCCACCACATATGCATTACAGAGACCTGGCTGGATGAGGCATCTGGACCTATATTTTCCCAGATGGTGCCAGCTGGGTACTCGGTGCAGCATCAGCCAAGGATCAGGGGCCGAGGTGGGGGAGGTGGAGTGGCTGTGTGATCTGTAAAGAGACCTTGGTCTTTCGAAGGCATCTGGTGCCTGACTCATCCAATATAGAGTGTGTCCACCTTGTGTTGGATTTGGCTGCAGATAGACTGGGAATCCTCTTTGGGTACCACCCACCCCGCTGCACAGTGGATTTCCTAACTGCTCTAGCCGAGTTGGTCTTAGAAGTAGCGTTGAGGTCACCCAGACTTATTGTCTTGGGTGATTTCAAAATACATGCTGAGGTCAGCCTTTCAGGAGTGGAGCAGGTGTTCATGGCTGCCATGACAACCATGGGCATATTCCGGATAATATCTGGCCTGACACCCAAGGCAGGGGCACACGTTGGATTTGATATTTTGCACCAGCCTGGATACAGGGGTTCCAATTATCTTGTGGTGGTACGTGACCTTTGTTGGGGTCAGACCTTCTGGAAGTCCAGATCCCAGCCCTCCTATGGCCTTGTCAGGGTGGATTCACTTCTGAAGGCTAGTGGATCCGGTGGCTTTCCAGAATTCTTTGGGGGAATTTACCTAGTGACCTTAGCGGCTACACTGTCAATGACCTGGTCGTTTTGTGGAATGACATCTTGTCCATAGCCATCAACATGGTTGCAACCAGGCATCCGCTGCCACTTCTGCGGCAACCCGGCAACATAGGTCCTCCTGGTATATGGCTTGGGACGGATTTCAACCCTGTTATTCGTATGAAAAAAAAAGTTGCAGGACCCAGCTGATGATGCTTTAATCCCCGTGCCCACATGCAGAGTTAAATGTAAGGTTGGGAGATTTGCCGCCGGGAGAATTGCCACTCTAGGTAACGTGGGCAAGCAGCCTAAGTTCCATGCCCTTGGCTAATAAGCTCCTTCTCTCAGCAAACAAGCACGGCCCCCTCACGCACTTAACATTTCCAGTGTATAAAGAGGGACAGAAACTCTCCTGCTTCTCATTGCACTTAATGTCTTGTCATTCCATCATCGCCCCATTCTCCTCTCAAGTTCTTTTCCTGGAAGGAAACCAGGAAAAAGCTGGCTGAATCATGAGACCCGGTGTTGTTGTCTTTCTCCTGAAAGAGGGACTTTGGTTCCTTGAAAGAGGAACAGTGGGATTCAACACCCAAAGAGGGACTGTCTCTCCTTATACTGACTGTTGGGAGAATGGGTTCCCATAGCCTCCTCTTCCTCCTCCTCCTCCTTTACTTATCATTTCTAAAGCGCTACTAGTCATATGCAGCGCTGCACAGATACACATAACATAAGAGACTGTGGGGTTAGGACCTCCAGTGTGGGTCACGCCCTCCAAAAGAGAGGTCACTATTCAACAGATTTTTGCTACATTTTGCATATTTCTGCTGCTGTCTGAAGTCCTGGGGTTATATTTAAGTCACAAAATTGGGCCATACAAGCACATTTTATGGAAACCATTTGTCCAGTGGGAAATGCACTTCTTGATGCATTTGTCTATAAGTGTATTTATTTATTTATTTATTTATTTATAATTTGTTAGCCGCCCCCTCATGCCTACGGCATATTGGGGCGGCTTACAGCATAAAAAAAAAAAAAAAAAAATTCATTAAAACAATGTTTTAAAAATACAATCCCCCCCCCCCGCCCGAAGGCCTGGGCAAACAGCCAGGTCTTGCAGGCTCGCCGAAAAGCCAACAGACCTGGGGCCAGACGGGCTTCCTCCGGGAGGGAATTCCAGAGCTTCAGACCGGCCACCGAGAACGCCCTCTCCATTGTGGCCCCCCGCTTTACACGGGGGACCTCCAAAAAGGCACCCCCGGGGGACCGCAGGGATCGCTCTGAGGCGCGGAGGGTGAGGAGATCCCCAAGGTATAAACAGATGGGTATTTGTAGGTGTCGGCCTTTCACCTCTGCCGGTAGGTAGGGAGCAGAATTTGGGGGAGGGGGAGGCTGTTAATCCTTTTTTTGCTGAAGAGGCACTTCTCTGACTTCACTGGCGCGTCAGTATCGGGCTCTGGTGGTGTCATCTTTTGAAATGAGTTTGGTGTGTTTCAGTCTAGATCACAGATCACTGGTGCGCAACCAGAGGACCAAAACTCTAGCCCTCAGACGCTCCCAAGGGCTGCAAGACCCCCTTTGCCACAGGGAAAATGCCCCTAGGAAAGTGCCGTCCTGCTTCTGCTGGACAGTGCAAGCCCAGTGCCCAAAGAACTGTCAACTCCCAGCATGTCGACTGGTCCAGGAGAGGAACAGGGAGGAGTGAGGGGGAAAGCACTTGACCACAGGTCTCCTGCTGTGCCTGTCTGATGAACAAAATGGCATCCGGACTGAGGCAGGAGACCAATACCCTGGAAGTCATGTGATCCACCTGGTCACACTTTCTGAATCAGTCGTAGTTGTGGCTGCCGCGGGCGCATGGTGGGTCTTGAGGTTGGAGGGGCAGTAAGGCTGGCGTGCAACGGTGGGCAGAGCCAGGGCAACGGTGGGCGGAGCCAGGACAACCGTGGGCGGCATAACCCAGCAGCAAGGAGTTCCAAGGGTTAATGTTGGATGGACATTACATTACTTAATCCAGCAATTTCAGTTGGTTAGACAGGTTATAATCACCTCCTCTGCCAGGTTTAAAAGCAGACAGACAACCTTAAACTTCACTTACAAGCAGTTTTAGCAAAGACACACACACACACACACAGCAGAGGCTAAGAACGCTGCTTCAGAAAGAAGGGACATGCTGCATGTATGTTGGAGGGACCCCAATTCCTGCTTCAGAAGTCCCTTCTGAAGCACTATTCTTGCCTTCTGCTGCGTGTGTGTGTGTTGGGGGGGGGAGGGGGGATTTCAAGGCCCATGAATCACCAGACTCACAGCTACATCTCAGGATTTAAAATGCATCCCATTTCCAGCATTGTGAACACACACCTAAAGATCTCCAGACTCACAG
>QEPC01009472.1:17476338-17507427 GCA_003113815.1 Sphenodon punctatus | reverse complement strand
AAAAAAAAAAAAAAAAAGGTCCCAATCCCTGCCTTGCTGTTATCCCCACCCCCTGCCGCTCTGAGCGGCAGATTGGGGGGGGGAGGGGGAGTGGCAGCGGCACGGAAGCAAGCGGCTGAGGCTGGCACAGTGCACCGCCAGCCTTGTCCTGACCTGGACCCTGAGACTCCACATGCGACTGAGCCAGGGAGCAGTGCGCATGCGCACTGCTGCCTACCTCAGCCGCCCGACTGAAAGCTTCTCGCTTGGGTGCTTTCATCAAGCACCCAGGCGAGAAGTTCCATTGTGCCCATTAGGTGCAATGGAAGAAGGGTAGTCCCTCCCTCCACAGCACGTCCTATGTGTGCTGTGGACTGAGGGGCTCAGCCTTTTTGTCCCTTCCGGGACCCACTCTCAGAGCGGCTCTGAGAGTGGGTCTGACAGCAGCAGCAGCCTGATAGAGCCTGACAGCAGCAGCAGCCTCTGAAGCAGGTCAGAGGCTGCTGCTGTCAGAAGCGGCGGCGTGGGGTTTTGTTTGTTGTTTTTCTTCAATGACGCCACAGCGGGGGTCCCCCACGGCGCTAGGGGGGCAGTGTCCCAAACGCCCTGGGGGGGGAGTCACCCCTGGTGGCTGCCTCTCTGCATCCTCTGGTCCTTGCTCTGTAGCACCCCTAGGGGTCGTTCAGGCTGGGGCTCCAAATCTCTCCTACTACCCCTGTCACTCTCGCTGACTGATGCATTTTCAGAAATATCTGAAATTGCAAGACACAGGGGGGGAGTGTGTGTGTTTGGGGGGGGGAGGAATACAAGTGTTAGCATCCCTGAGGGCTGATGTTCCCCATTTTTCAGATGAGGAACTGGAAACCTGTGGATTGGGGCAGAAATGAGTAGAACAGTATTTATTCTAAAGTATGTCTGAGTAGTTGAGGATCGGGCTCACGTTTCTGGCAGCTCCTCAGTAATGCGATGAATACTCGGTAAATGGTACTCGCTCCCGTGGTATTGTCTGTTGGTTGTTTACCACATCTGATCCAATCACAGTTCATCCACCTCTTCCTCTACCCCTTCCCCCCCACAGTATAACAATGGAGCCTGCATTTTCCTTCTCTTTGTGGGATGTAGGAGGTAAGCATCAGGTAAGCATGACTTAATCAAGGACATTACCAAGTATTGAATACCATGTCCATTTTTCGAGTTCAACTTCTCAGTACCCGGTAAAACCGAGTTGACTATTGCGATGCATGGCCGAAACCAAGTAAAAACAAATACTGAGTTTCAGCCCTAGTACGGAGAGAGTAAAAGACTTGCTTGAGGTCACACGTGGAGTCTATAGCAGAGCAGGGAAATGCACCATAACTCTCAAATCCCAGGGTAGAATCCTGCCAATCGGACCATCCTTCCTTGCACCAAGTTTAGTGCAGTGGGAAGATCAGACCTTGGAGACCCTCTTCCTTTTGCAAACACTTCACTTGAAGGTTTATCTTTTTCTTTTTGATTCTTGCTTTTTCTTCCCTGGTGTTTTTCTTGTCTTTCTTCTTCCCTTGGCAGAGCCTGTCTGAAATAGTATTATTATTATTAATATTATTATTATTGCTCTTCCAGCTACGGGGCTGTATAAATGATGGCCTCGCCAGGCTCTCAGAGCTGAGCATTAAAACCTCCCTTGCCTTGGCTCCGGCACGGAGTTCATTACTTTTTGAAAGGCTGCTTCATGTCTGTTTGTGCTCAGATTATTGTTGTTCTGAAGAGGGGAGGATATAGTCAGGCAGAGAGTTAGGAAAGCAGAGGTGAACTTAACTAGGGCACCATTGTAATCAAACCCTGCTCTCCTTCGTGAAGAGAAATATTCCAGAGTTAAACAGCCTCCCATTTTTTCTGAAACACTGTCGCTCTGCTGAACCTGGGGACTGGAAACCTTGGGTTTCTTGATGAAAGAATATCAAAGGGAGTTACCAGGTCTTGAACAGGAGGAGGCTGTTGCTTTTGCAAATCTCTTGCACTAATAATTGTTCTGTCCCAGAGCTGCGCCTGAAGACTACGTCAGTTCACAAGATATATCCTTACCGGGCTGTGTTAAAATGTTTGGGGGGTGGGGGAGAATTGCTTTTCATGGTCTGCTTGTGCTGTCTCTTCCAGAAAGCCTGTGGCAGTGCATGTTTCTCCTACATAGCTTTGTCTGCCAGCAAATCTGCACACTGACCTGCAAACCCCACTGCTGTTGCAGTCCTGACCCCCAGCAGAATCCTGCCAACACACACACTCTAATCCTGTCTGTCCTCTGAAGAAGAACACAGGCGGATCATTTAATGCCATAGAGAACAGCTGCTGATAGCAAAAAAACTGATTCCTCTCCTGGCTGATGCAATTTTTAAACCCAGGTCATCAGGGCAACTACTCTAACCCACAGGCTCTCCACTGATGATGGCCAGGAGTAGCCAAGGTTTTGGTGGTCTGGGGTCAGGCTGGATTTGAAACAGGTGCCCTAACTCCACATGTTATCACTTCCCTGCAACCACTGACCTATAGTTCTCTCCTCCAATGGGAGGATAAGGTTTGGTGGCAAGAAATAAGGTGGGGCTTCTTCCTCATCTTCTGGCCAATCAAGGCTTTTGGGATCTGGAAGTGAAGAGGTCAAACTTGTCTATTTTAATCAGAGGGCAGGGCTGGCCTTCAAAGCACTTGTATTGATATGGGGAGTAGACTTTTCTAAGAATTCTTTTCTCTCCAATAAAAGCCTGTGTCTTTTTAAAAGTTATATTTGGCCTGTTCACATGCAACTGATGCAGTTGGCCACATCCCCGGCTCTCCACATCCCCCTTAGGAAGCTGAGAAGCTAAACACCTCTGCCTTAAAGGTACAAAGCCATCTTGGATATTCTCCCTGGCTTTTTTCTGATGAAAGCAATTTGAGACAAGTCAAGTACCAAACACCCAAACTCATCATGCCTGGTTCCTTAAGGAAGGAACAGTATTTGGTGGGAAACAGTGAAATATTTTTGCTAAAAATCATCCATATCATCCCTTTGGGTGCACACACTGCTATGAAATTTTGGATCCCTTCTTACTTTGGGGGTCTTCTGTGCTGGTGCCAAATTTGGCTGAAATTGGGTGGTGGGCTCCAAAGTTATGACAGAGATGTTCATGCTGGAGTGGAAATGAGTTTGGCTTTTCATATCCTTGAAGAATAACTTGTATGTTCATTCCCACGAACAAATATCCAAACGGGTCTTTGTCACCATTGTGAAATTCATAATGCTGTCTATTCAGTTAATTCCATCTTTCGGTACGTCGTTCAGTCTGGTGGTATTATTTATGCTAAATAGCACTGCCTATGCAATTAGAGTACCAAATACTGAAGTAACTGAATCAACGGACATGAAGTAACCAAAACGAATATTCAAACCCTCCAATGAGAGGGGAGGGGTGGGACAAATGCCCCAGCCACTTCATATTCACTTTATTTAACCAGATACAAATACCCCAAATTCCTCAAATTTTACAGGCATGCTAAATTTCACTTCAGTACGTGTGTACACACATTGACCAGAGGATAGGGAGGACAGTTTCTTGCTCACAAGCTGCTGCTGAATTCTAAAACCATCAGAGGCTGGAATTGTCTTTGCGTCACAGAGAAGGGTGGTTTTTTTTTTAGCATCTTCTACCCCACCCCCTCGCGCTCATTTTTCCTTGCCTGCTTCTGTGTTTTTTTCAGTATTTAAAACACAGCAAGGCTGAGGTGATTACAAGGATTTGGGATGCTGTGACATTTTCCTGCCAAAACATAATTGATTTATTAAAGACATTACAATACATGCATGGCTCAACATAAGAGCTTGCTTTGAACTCACTCAGTGCAGACTCCTAAGAGATTTTGTTTGCTCTTAGTACCGTGGACAGAGCAACCTCCCGCCTTCCCCTCCTCCTCCTCTTCCTCCTCCTCCCATCACCCTGCTCCAAACCCATTTCCCTTTGACTAGTGTCAGTAAATATCGCAGCACAGTGACTCCAGCCCAATGATCGCAGTGCGATCCAATTTAATAGCATTTAAAAATTCAAAGCGATTGTTAGCCAAATGGAAATGTATGATTTCACACCCAGCCTGCCTTGGGGAGGAAGAGTAAACCAGAGAGAAAGGAGGGGGAAGGGGCAGAGAGGATAGATGAGGAGAACAGAGACAAATGGACTAGATAAAAATAATGGAAAGTAACTTAATTAAAGAGACCCGGACCAAGTTAGAAACAATAATATTTTTTTTAATTATTAATAAAATATTAATAAAATATATTTTTTTTCCATATAACTAACCAAACAACTGTGAACAATTACTAAACCATAGTGGACAATAATCAGGGAACCCACAGTTGTTGTTTTTTTAAAAAAATAGGGTGGGAGGAAACAAAAGGAAACTCTGAATCTAAACAGACTCAGTAATAACTGAATGGATCAATTGTGAGGAGGAAGAAGAGGAGGAGGAGGAGAAGATAAATCTCCTTGAGGAAATGTAAGCAAATGAAGAGGAGATGTAACTTACAGCCAATAAGGCAGGACTCTGGAAAGGCAACGAGACGTGTGAGTGATTAACAGGCCCGAGAAAGCAATAACTTAAGTCCGGACGTTTTCCAGGTGAGAAAATAGCCAATGGGAAGAGAAACAGGATTCTGACGGTGCAGCCCATATGGAAAAGCCCTGCAGACTTTGATAGCAAATGATTGCCTTGCTGTAGGATTCGAGGACCATTAAACGATGTCCAGCAGAGACAAAGGATGGGCTTTTGCATGAGGCGCTGAAACAGACCGATGAAAATCTACATTGAATTGATTCCCAGCTTGGCCACAGATTTGATGCATGACTTTGGACAAGTTACTAAGGTCACTCCCTTTCTTTATTTACAGCATATTTACTAAAACATGGGTGGTTGTTGTTTTAACACCCAGCCAAAATTAGTTAGCTGGCAAGTTAAAATACTCATGTAGGCAGGCTACCATCTTTATGAATTTGTGCTAGCTAATAGGGGTGGGACTCCAGGGGGGGATATCGGATTTACTGGTATAGGATCTTCCGATACTGGATTTATCGGTATTGGAATACCGGATTTTTAACATTGCCGATTTTACTGAGTTTTTTACATTGCAGCCGTTGTTAACTGGTGGCGATGTGAAAAATCTGGTATAGCCGGCAATGTTAAAAATCCAGTATTCCAATACCGGTGAGTATCAGGATTATCGGATTAATCTGATACTGGCCATTATCGGTATTGTCGGATTCATCCGATAATGATAGTCCCACCCCTACTAGCGAACTAAGACCCACCCTATGCTTTGCACAGATTTAGATGACATGCATGTTTAAAACACACACTGGCCCTTCTACACAAGCGCTTTAAGAAGTTAGCCACCATGTCTTGTCCAATAGGTGTTCAATCCATACCCTTTTCTTGTCTTTAGAGCGGTGTTATAAGGACATAGCTATAACAGGTGCAGCCGTACCAGGACCCAAGAGTAGAGCTGAAATTAGTACCTGCAAAAACGGGTATACCCATCCAATTTCCAGTACCCAAATCGACTGGACACCATTGGGTACCGATAGGTACCTGACTGTGACCCTTTTCAGGTACCCAGTGTCCCAGGATGTTGACTTCCGGTACTGATTTTTCCATTTCTTATCGATTTACTGACTTATGACACCTAATTATTGATTTTCCATCTCAGAAAATAGACTTCCAGTCCCACTTTTTAAATTTCATTCCCAATTATTTTTTTTTCCCAACCGAGTATATCAGTTGGTAATAGGAAGTTAGTGATTTTTCAGGTATCTGGGTACCTAGTCATTACCTGGGTAACCCATCGGATACCTGATGTGGTGCACATAAATGAGGGCATTTACTCACGGGTACTAATTGAAGTACCTATTTCAGCTCTACCCAAGAGCCTAGCAGTTCCACATCACTGTGGAATGAGTGTATGGGCGAAAGGGTGATTAGCACTCATTGACAGACCTCCTCAGAGGGGGTCCCATTCCATTTAAAAGGACATTGCTTTGTGGGCCACATTGCTGGGGTGGAATCCCAGAGGGAGGGGAAGGAAGGGACTCAGAACCCCACACCCCAGCCTACACCAGTACCCCAAGCTTACTGTGTGGATGGAGTGCACCGCGTGGAAAAAACAACCCCTCAGGTTCTTATAGAGCCCTAGATCTCCAACAGGAGATGAGGCAAGGTCATCATCAGAGGGGAGCAGCCACGGTGCACAACCTGCCCTGTTACAGCAGCCTAACCCCCCCCCCCCACACCAGGAATGCTCCACAATCCAAACTGTGCCAGGGAATGGGAAAAGGTGGTTGGCAGTGAGGGACACAGGGGAGGGCTCCAGGTCCGGGGAACAAGGGGATTAGGGGGACACACGGAATCACAAGGGCGGAAGGGATCCTAACTACCGAGGGGAGGGCGTGCCCACACGTATCCCTACCCCACTCACACACACCCGACAACCTAATCCTATTACCTACACCCTTCACCCTAATCCCCACACCCACTAACCTCAGCCACTCGACACCTTCACTCTCTCACACACTCACACTCGCTTCACACAATCCTCGTACTCCAATGCTTAAGTATACCTGCGCTCAAGGCCGGTCTCACCGTGCTCTGATCTCCAGCAACGCCGGCATCTTCGGCGTCGGCTCTTAAGAGTGTTGCTCCGCCCCCCGCTGCGCCTGGAGGCGTGCGGAGCGACGCACGGTTTCTCCTAGCCCCGCCCCCTTGCAACTATTTATTATTTATTACTGTCATTTGTACCCCGCCCCTCCTGTAAACAGCTTGGGGCGGCTTCCAACAACGTCAATACATAAAAACAATATAAAACAATTTAAAATAATCAACAATAAAAATGTTTAAAACAGGGCCCCGGAAATTAAAACAGCAAAACAGGATANGGGAGGACTGGTCTTAAGGGAAGCAGAGGGAGATCAGAGAGTCTATTGTGGGAGGCGTAGTCTCAGTCGGAACAAGGCAGGATTGGATAGGGCCTTAATAGAGCAGGATGTCTGTTCATAGAGAGGTGGTGGTTGGAGAGTTTTCCAGAAGCCAGGCTGGTCTCATCAGGATTTCTGGGAGGTTTAGAAACTCAGGCATTGCAGGGCAAAAGAATCAAACAGGACTGTAAGGTGAGGGCAGTAGGGGCGACATTACAGAAGCAGAGGGGGGAAATTTCATCAAGAGCCATTGCAGCATTTAGGGCATTTGGAAGCACAGTGACCACATGGCTTGAGACAAGGGGTGACAATCAATGTTTAGAGGGCCTGCTATAGCCCGTCTGTGCCAAAGACTCACTGGCACATCGGTTTCCAGGCTGCCTGATGTGGGTTTGCTGCTGCCCGAGCCTGAGGAGGTGGCTGATCCAGAAGAAGGTCCTCCAAGGCCGCCCAGGCAGGCCAACACAGACCTAGTGGGTCAGCACATCTGTTTGTGGCCCCATCACTGCCAGGAACAGATGTGTATAAGAGACAGGCTCCAGGTGGAGGTCTGAGTCCAGTATCACCCCCAGACTCTGGACCTGCTGAGCTATAGGAGGGCGAAACCCCCCCCCAATCAGGGGGGCCACTACCTCCCTCGCTCTCCCCACCAACATCACTCGCTCGCTCTCCCCACCCAACTAGTGGGGGCTTGGAGTCCTGTGTTGCTTGCGTCCCCTGCTGTAGACGGGGACTTCTCTGGTGCTGACGTGGCCGGGGATGCCTTCCGTGCCTCCCTTGTTCCTCCCCTCTCCAGCCCTCCCGCATGGCGGCGGCCCAGGCTCCGCCGCCACCAGAGCTGAAGGTAGCGAACCCTGACAATTGCATTAAATTAAGTATGCACATTTGTAGGTTTGGGGAAGGAGCTGGTGGGGGCAGGTTTGGGGGATAGGAAATGGAGCAAGAAGGCAGTGTGAGGAATGCACAAGGGGAACGAGGTGGGTGTTTTGGTCACACACTCTCCAGTTCCCCCTCTTACTTACACACACACTTGCAATTGCTCCCCCTCAAAAAATGCAATAATCCTCACACGCTTAGAAAGGGTGGAGACTCATTCTCCCCTTTTCCTTCCTGACCACAGCAAATTAAGATAGTAACAGCCCTCTCTTTCTAAGGCTCTGCTCTGAGCTGGAACCAACACAGACGGCTCAGCTCTGGAAAGGGTGAGACTTACCAACTGGCCCATCAGAGATGAGTTTAGCCCCACTTACATCCTCCTCATCCCATCAGAACTGGAAGGGAGGGTTAGCAAAAGAGAGTGGGGTTCGTTTCAAGAAATTCAAATGGCAGCAGATCAGGTAGAGCTGCATTGGTGCGGCAAGGAGTTGGGGATCGCAGGAGCAGTCTTTGAGGGCCAAATTTGCCCCCTGAGATACCTCTTGATTAACCCTGCTTTGTAGAGTAAGCTTTTCAAGATAAGAGCTGTCTCTTTCTGTGCATGTGTTGCGTGCCCATTGCATGGGTGGCCTGATCTGGAATGAGGTCTCTACTAGCTCTTGTGGTACCAATATCAAACTCTCCCCCCCCCCCCCTTGTATTTTGGGCACTGTATGTCTGAGGAGTGATAGCACAACATTTTAGTGTACTGTTATCTTTTTACTTATAGCACAGAATTTTGGCCTGCTACTCCTTTCTGCTTGGTGCCATTCATTGATTATTAATAACGCTATTGATGCTAACACAATTCACTGATTAATGCTTTCAAAAACCCTTGCTATCCTAGGACGGGAGGAGCTGCCACAGGGAAGGGTTTATCAATGTAACTTTTGCTTTGTTTGAAATGCCCCCTGCTGGGAATCAGCCTGTCTCGAACAACAGGGTGGGAAACCAAGCAGAACTGAACTTGTGGAGCCTGTGGCCGGCCTAGGAGCCTGCCAGTCCCAGAAATCCATAGGGATTATGGGAGATTTGTGCGAGTTAACTGGCTTCAGAGGGAGCGGGCATGGATCAGGGAGGACTGGTCTTAAGGGAAGCAGAGGGAGATCAGAGAGTCTATTGTGGGAGGCGTAGTCTCAGTCGGAACAAGGCAGGATTGGATAGGGCCTTAATAGAGCAGGATGTCTGTTCATAGAGAGGTGGTGGTTGGAGAGTTTTCCAGAAGCCAGGCTGGTCTCATCAGGATTTCTGGGAGGTTTAGAAACTCAGGCATTGCAGGGCAAAAGAATCAAACAGGACGGTAAGGTGAGGGCAGTAGGGGCGACATTACAGAAGCAGAGGGGGGAAATTTCATCAAGAGCCATTGCAGCATTTAGGGCATTTGGAAGCACAGTGACCACATGGCTTGAGACAAGGGGTGACAATCAATGTTTAGAGGGCCTGCTATAGCCCGTCTGTGCCAAAGACTCACTGGCACATCGGTTTCCAGGCTGCCTGATGTGGGTTTGCTGCTGCCCGAGCCTGAGGAGGTGGCTGATCCAGAAGAAGGTCCTCCAAGGCCGCCCAGGCAGGCCAACACAGACCTAGTGGGTCAGCACATCTGTTTGTGGCCCCATCACTGCCAGGAACNCTGATCCAGAAGAAGGTCCTCCAAGGCCGCCCAGGCAGGCCAACACAGACCTAGTGGGTCAGCACATCTGTTTGTGGCCCCATCACTGCCAGGAACCACTATGGCTGGCTGCCTTGGCTGCCTGTTATTGTGGTGGGCGGGGTACGCTGGGGGGCAGGGCCGCCCAGCCGTGCATTTTTTTCTGTTCTCTCATCCTATCAGGGCGAGGGAGTGCTCGCTGGCCAGCCTTGACGGGTGCACATCAGTTCCGTGCCCTGCCCTGACCCCACCAGGGCCGCCTCACCCTCCCTTGCCATGCGTGGAGCCAGCCAAGGAGGTATGAAGTGTGTAGCCCTCCCCTGCCCAATAGCACCTCTGAGAAGAGGAAGGGAATGACAGCCTCTGATTACATAAAACACCTCACCAGCCACTTGTTCAGGGCTGCGTTTGCCTTCAAACTCCAGTTTGTAATTGGACAAATAATGGTCATAGTCATGACCTGGTGCTGTTTTCCTGGAGATATCCTCATCAAAGGAAAAGGCTGCCGTGATTTCTGCCTAATCTAGTCATTTTTCACTAGAGTGAAGAGGGAGACTGAGGGGAGAAACGTACAAAGGTCACCTAGGTTTAGAGGAATTTAGGATTATCAATACAGCTCATGTCTTCATGGGACCCAAAGAACAAATTGGAAGAGAGAAAGATGGGGGGCTGTCTCCACAACTGAGAGTGATCAGCAGCTTCATTAATGCTGCTGTTTGTTCACATGAAGAGGTGATAAGAGGCTGTTAATTAGGAAGAACAGTCATAGGGATGTCATTTTTGCCCTTCCATCTGTTCAGACAGCACAGTCCCCCACCCTCAGCATAACGATGTACTTTGAGACGTGATAGCCAACCCCTTCCTGCTGTGGGTGCACCAATAAGTGAGCCAATGCTGCCTAGTGGATATGGTGTTGGACTATCAGTGTTCAAGTCTCATCTGAGCCATGAACTCACTGGGTGGCCTTGGACAAGTTATTCTCTCAGCCTCAGTTCCTATCTGTAAAATGGGAACAATGACCTATGTTACAGGACTGCTGTGAGGGTGAACTAGATAAGGATTGTTATTAAGGGTGGGCATGGAGTCCCAGTATATGGATTTGGGGTATTTGCATTTAATGATATTTGCACGTATTGGCATTTATTTGGGTATTTGCATTTATTGATATTTGTATTTGTTTCTTTACCCATGTTCACTGCATGTTCCCAATCACTGCCAATGTGGAAAATGCAGTGAACAGGACTCCCAGCATATGGGCTATTTGGGTACAGAACTGCAGCAAGGCTCTGCCATTTTGACAGGCCTATAAGGAAATAAGTCAGAGAGCAGCCTAGCTCCAAGGCAGACATATGCTGCAGTTTCTGGGGTCCAGTTTGAGACATCTTAGACCATGTTTCCCTGGAAATTCTGTGTTCGCTCGGAACCTGAAGCAGCCCTAGTATTTGTGTTTCGAATACAGACACTTCTGTGATTATTTGTGCTGTGTGGTATTTGTGTTCAGGCGGAGCCTGAAGCAGCCTTAGTATTTGTGTTTCGAATACAGACACTTCTGTGATTATTTGTGCTGTGTGGTATTTGTGTTCAGGCGGAGCCTGAAGCAGCCCTAGTATTTGTGTTTCGAATACAGACATTTCTGTGATTATTTGTGCTGTACGGTATTTGTGTTCAGGCGGAACCTGAAGCAGCCTTAGTATTTGTGTTTCGAATACAGACACTTCTGTGATTATTTGTGCTGTGTGGTATTTGTGTTCAGGCGGAGCCTGAAGCAGCCCTAGTATTTGTGTTTCGAATACAGACATTTCTGTGATTATTTGTGCTGTACGGTATTTGTGTTCAGGCGGAACCTGAAGCAGCCTTAGTATTTGTGTTTCGAATACAGACACTTCTGTGATTATTTGTGCTGTGTGGTATTTGTGTTCAGGCGGAGCCTGAAGCAGCCCTAGTATTTGTGTTTCGAATACAGACATTTCTGTGATTATTTGTGCTGTACGGTATTTGTGTTCAGGCGGAACCTGAAGCAGCCTTAGTATTTGTGTTTCGAATACAGACACTTCTGTGATTATTTGTGCTGTGTGGTATTTGTGTTCAGGCGGAGCCTGAAGCAGCCCTAGTATTTGTGTTTCGAATACAGACATTTCTGTGATTATTTGTGCTGTACGGTATTTGTGTTCAGGCGGAACCTGAAGCAGTCTTAGTATTTGTGTTTCGAATACAGACACTTCTGTGATTATTTGTGCTGTGTGGTATTTGTGTTCAGGCGGAGCCTGAAGCAGCCTTAGTATTTGTGTTTCGAATACAGACACTTCTGTGATTATTTGTGCTGTGCGGTATTTGTGTTCAGGCGGAGCCTGAAGCAGCCTTAGGGCTAATTCAGATGTACGTTTAAATCGCACAGCCACGGCAGCGGCATCGTGCGATTTAAAGCACTGCGCACTTCCGGGTTGGTGTGAATGCACCGACCGTGCACATTTCAGCGTAATACGAACTGTTGGAGTGCGGTTTTGAAAGCTGTTCTGAGCAGCTTTTAAAACCGCACTCCAACAGTTCACGTTAGGCTGAATTGGTGCATTTACACCAACCCGGAAGTGCGCAGTGCTTTAAATCACACGATGACGCCGCGGCGGCTGTGCAATTTAAACGCACATCTGAATGAGCCCTTAGTATTTGTGTTTCGAATACAGACATTTCTGTGATTATATGTGCTGTGTGGTATTTGTGTTCAGGCGGAACCTGAAGCAGCCTTAGTATTTGTGTTTCTGTACCGACACTGGCAGGTGCTTCTGTGTTTATTTGTGCTTTCCCAAAATCCAACCCTGGTAAAAGCACTTTCAGTACTGAAACTGCTATATAAATGATGAATAATAACAAAAAATGTTGGTGTGATGAGTTAAGAGATTAATTATTGTCCATGATTAGGTACCTAGCTAAACAAGATTCTCGGGCCCACTGCTTATCTTCCAGAAGACAATGATGCTTTGTGCCTGGCATAGGCAGTCTATTAGCTTACTGCTGTCCTGTGATCTTTGGCAAGGTTTAGAGGGACAAAGGAAAACTATTTTCTATCAGTGCAGAGCAGGGTTTGATGGGTTTAAGGATGTGTCCACTAGAGCCTAGTTTCTCAAACTGGGGTGGGGGACATAAGAAGGGCCTTGGCTGGCAAACACCTAGCTCCACACCCTTACAAAGGGTGGAATCTCGGAGGAAGCTCCAAAATAATGGGGTGGTAACGAGGAGAATAGGGGGTGGAGATGAAGAGAGGGAACAAGGTGTGTGTTGTGGGGGGCCTTCAGCTACAACAAGCAAGTGGAAGGGGGCAGAGTTCAAAAATGTTTGAGAGCCATTGCAGTAGAGAAAAGGTTGATGCGTATGTGTCACCCCTGAATTTGCCCTGTAGGGCTTGAGCCACTATGGAACCCATTATTTAGGGTACATTCACTTACCACTCTACATGGGGGGGTCATGTGAAGAAAAAGAAAAAAAGTCTGTGAGGTGAGCCAGCTTGTGTCATGTTTGCTTACGATGCAATCCCCTTTTCACGCAGCATCCATGGTGAAATGCACCGACATTTGTGCCTTGCATACATTTGCATTTGAAAACAGCACAATTATTTAAGAACTGCCCACAAAATCTGGTTCCTTGGAGACAGTTGCCTGGAGCTTTCCACTCGGTGTCCCCATCGTTAAACGTTTACAAGAGGACAACTGAAAACCTGGGGGAGGTGTTCTTTAATGCTCCGTGTGCAGGACGCCAGAGAGACCCACAGAAAACTGATTTGCAGGGACCTATGATCATTGCATTTCCCCCATTGGCAGCAGTGGAGAAAATGCAGTGCACATGGGGCTCTGTTGATATGGCATGTGTGTCGGTATCAGGAAACGAGGTGGCGGACCTCACTTGACTATCAAGATGGGCTGCGCATTTGAAGGTGGCCTGGCTTGGAAAGTAGAACACTGAATTGTAGGGGGTTAAGAGAGAGGGGTTCTTTTTTCTTCCTGGCGCTGAGGTGCTTCATCTACCTTTGCCTCAATTTAATAAAACAATAGAATTGTAGCATTGGAAGATACATCAAAGGTCATCTCGTCCAACCCTCTGTTCCAAGGAAGGATACTTCTCTATCTGCAGCATCATTGAAAGATATTGGTCCAGATGGTCTTTAAAAACATCCAAGGAAGGAGTTTAATGACCACCCTAGGCAACCTATTCCATTACTCAAAAATACTACAGTTAGGGAGTTCTTCCTAATATCTAACTAAAATCTAATATGTAGCAATTTAAGTCCATTGCCCTCTTGTTCATCTCCTGTGACAGTGGAGCACAAATGTCATCCATCTTTTTTTGTAGGGCTTTCTTTAGATATAACTGCTATAGTTCCCCCTCCCTCAGTCTTTTTTTCTCTAGGCTATAACCATCTCCATTTATTTCAGCCTTTTCCCATATGGACCTGTCTTCTAGCTCCCGTTATCATGGTTGTTTGCCTCTGGATCTGCTTCAGTTTTCCAATTTGAAGTGTGGTGTCCCAACTGTGAACACAGTATCGCAGGCAGGATCTCACCAGTGCCAAGTAAACTGTGTAGACCTGAGATGAAAAATCTCAACGACCTGCTGCTTCCATTGGAAGCAGGACATTCACCAAGATTACCAGTTTTCCCGTTGTTTTTGGATACTTTTCACACGTTTAATGGGGCGGCCAGGGGCAGATCGCAAGTCCCGTGTATGCCCCTGGGTACATCCCCAGGGGCTGTGGAGGTGAAAACGTGCGAGCTAATCACCATGGAAGTGCTGGAAATTGCCAAAAGTACCATAAAACTGCCATAAAACTGTCATAAAATTCCCAGAATGTGACAAAAGTGTGTGTGTGTGTGGGGGGGAGTGGGGGGGGGGGGGGGGGGGCATGACAGAAGTGCGGAATCACTGGAAACTGACCAGGTACTGAAGGAGACTCACAAGTGCTCCTGAAATTTGGGTATTTCCCTTCGGAACGGGAACACCTGTTCTCGTCTCAGCCCTATCAAGTGGCGCCATTACCTCTTGTGTCCTGGATATGACGTATCTGTTAATGCAGCCCACAATATCATTTGCCAGTTTTTGCAACAGTCACACCATTGACTCATACTCCATTTATGATCCACCATAGCTCCCAGACTTCACCATCTGCGAAACAAAGGTAACCATATACTTTCCTTTGCAAATCAGATTGAGAACTAAAGACATGGCCAATGTGCTTTACCGGCCATAATGAATGAATAGTAAATCCTCCCAATGCCCCAATTAGCTGGTGAGAGTCATTATCCTCATTTTGTAATTGGGGAAACTGAGGCATGGGAAGGAGAAATGACTACATATACTGGAACCAATCCCAAGCCCCATGGACCGGCGCATGGCGCACATGTGGCATGTACATACGCGACCCTGTGTCATGGGGTAAACCGCGTGGTTGCAGATGGTGAAGTCTGGGAGCTATGGTGCAGCTGCATGCACGGGGCATGGGATCATCCCCAATGTCTGTGGCTGAGTCAGGAATCGAACTCAGATCACCTGATTTCCAAGCTTTTGCTTTAAACTCAAGCGTGGGGAACAGAGGTGAAATGGGTACAGTTTCAGGCATCCAAGTTGGTACCCAAATATAATTTGAGTACTCAAACAAAGTTTCAGTTATCAGGCTCTTCAGTACCTGAAATTACCCCCCTCCCCTCCAAAAAAAGAAATAATACTTGAAAAAAAAATCTGGAATCCAGGACAAAATCTGTATTTTTGTATACCAGTTGTCGGTATTTTGGATACCGAATCAAAAACTGATTTGGGTAATGAAAAGTACCTAAAATATTCAGTTCAGTTTGAGTACTCGAAATTTGACGGTTATACCTGTTTTTGCCGGTACATTTTTGCGGGAGAACCTTTTTCCTCTGATAGATCACTGCAAATAACCGCAAGCTCTGTGTGGCCACACAGGAGTCTGGTACACAATGTGGGAAGAAAGATCCCGTCAAACCTGAGGAGGGTTCTGAAGCAGAGGTTGGAATTCATCACTGTTGCCTCATCCCTGACCACATCCCTTAAACGCCCCTGCACCAAATGGGGCAAAATGGACCAAATAGTGCAGGATGGGGGGTAAAAAAGATGAAGGCTCAGATTGTATCTGTGCCATGGATGCACCTCCTGTCCTTGAGTGTCCTCTTGCTGCACTAGCCTCCATCCTCCTTCTCTTGTTCTTGGTTGCTTTTCTCTTCTCCTTTACAATACAAAGCTCGTCAGCAGTGACCTCGAATGGTGATCTGGGCTTTTCTGACTCTGGAGTAACGGAGACTTACTGCGTAGTTTAGGCAAGATGATAAAAAGAGTCTAATAGCTTCAGATTAAAGCATTCATCTTCTGTCAATTGAGGGGCTCATTACACTGCTCAGACACTTTGCTGAATCTGCCCAGAGTAATGAGCCATTCACACACTGCTCTGCAGTGTTGCCCTCCCGTAGATGGGGGGAGAGAGCGAGCGAGGATGAGGTGGAACAAATGTGGGGGGAGGAGAAAAGGGCATCGTTCATTAAGGATTATTGAGAGAAGCAGCTCCCCCTCGTTCCTCCAGGGCAACAGCGAGAGCCCACAGTCCAGATAAATAAGACATTGGCACATGGTTTGGGCGAGATGCAGCTACACAAGCAGCTAGGAAACATCTGATATCAGGTGTTTGCAGGCCTTCCTGATAACAGTCATGGCGAATGACGAATGTTTTCACGCAACAGGCTGCAGCCAAGGGGAACTACAGCACCAAAGCCATTTGCTGCACACAAAGTAACTCCTGTACCTTTCTTCTCGTATGATAAACTCTCAGCCTTAATAGAAATCACACAGGGGAGCATTCCCTCTATTGCAAACGTGGGGAACATTTTACCTCCCATGAGCTGAATAGGAGTTGGGGGCAGGGATGCTTTAAGAGTGTATGAAGGAGAGGGGAAGGAAAGGAAGCGTCTACATCATGGATCTTTGCCATGGATCCAGCCCCCATCCTTGAGTACAACATGCCCTCATCCCCACAGCTCTACTTCTCTCTTTCATCTGGCCAGTCCTTCCGCAGTCTCGGTGCTTTCCCAGTGCCTGGCTGGTGTTGGGGAATGGATGAGGGTGAGCACTAATTTTGAAGCTGAATCCGGACAAGACGGAAGGGATGATGGTTGACCAGTCTTGTGACTTGGAGGGGACTGGGACCCCTGGTACTCAGGTTGGCAGTCTTTGAATGCTTCTGGACCCACTGCTGTGCCTGGAACATCAGCTTGCGGCAGTGGCCAGGAGCATTTTTCACCAACTCCATCTGGTGAGAAGGCTGCGGCCCTTTCTTTCTGATCAGATCTGGCCACCATCATCCATGCTTTAATTATGCATCATTGATGCTTTGGTGGATGATCTGCGCTGGGAAAAGGACAAGGGTCGATCGACCCTTTTGGTCCTATTAGATCCGTCGGCTGCATTTGATACCGTTGACCATGAGATGATGTTGACGCGCCTGCGGGACAGTGCAGGGGTGGGCGGGATCGTTCGTGAGTGGTTCCTGACCGGGAGAACTCAGCGGGTGGTGCTCAGTGCTTATTTTTCATCTCGCCAAGACCTCACGAGTGGAATCCCGCAGGGTTCTGTCTTGTCCCCTCTCCTCTTCAACGTGTACATGCAGCCACTCGGCGAGGTGATCAGGGGGTACAGGGTGAGGTGTCATCAGTATGTGGATGACTCCCAACTGTACCTCTCATTTTCAACCGACCCAGGCCCGGCTGTCTCGGTGCTTACTCGATGTCTGGCGACTGTGGGAGATTGGATGAGGAGGGTGAGTCAACTGAGGCTGAATCCTGACAAGACAGAGGTGATGCTAGTGGGGAAGGTGATGGATGTGGCATCCCCCATCACTGATGGGGTCTTCCCCGCACTGGTACCTCAGGTCAAGAGTCTGGGAGTGCTCCTCGACTCGCAACTCTGCCTAGATGCCCAGGTTGGGGTTGTGGTGAGGAGCGCTTTTCGTCAGTTACATATATCTCAGACTCTGATATGGCAACTATCATTCATGCTTTAATTACCTCAAGATTGGACTATTGTAATGCGCTCTATTATTTCTAGTCTTGCTTGTTCCTGGGTTTGGGTGACCTCTGGGTGAGAAGGCGTTATGCTGGTATGCTTGGTGAAGGGCCTCATGTTGTTATCTCGTGGGTTTTTGCTGACCCACATTCTTATTCACATCTACATCTTTATCTTGCCAGAACATCCAGGCCTCATCCCTCCAGACGAGGCTGGACCTTCTGTTCTTCATGACGAGGTTAGGGTCTTCCCCTTGCCCTGGAATCAGTAAGGCTGTTAGTTAGCCGATACCCACTGTCCCAGGTCTTTGTTTGTGGGGGCAACATCTGCTGAGTCTGGTTGGTGTTATCTCTTGTTTATGCATTTCATTGCCCTGTTTACTCCAAACACTCCAAACAGTCCTGATCTTTCTCATGATGCAGCGTTTCTTCTTTTTCTTGACTTAAACTAGTTAATCTGTCTTCTGGTTTGTACCCATCATGCATTTCATTTGTAAGGACACACACGCAAGCTTCTTGGGTCAATATTAAAAGGTTACATACGTTATTATTTCATTCATAAGCTACACACATATTATTAATCTACATCAAAACATGAAAATCAAACTTCAAGCATAATTTAAACTAAATTATAATCATATTTCAACAAGACCATATCTTTCCCGCCCCATCATGATCCCTATGGCTGTGGAAGCCCCCCTGGATCCTCCCTATCTAGACCACCATTTCCCTCCCTTGTGTCTTTTCCCCCTACCCTCATATCGGGGGAGAGTGCACCATCCACCCTAACCCATTCCCCATTCCCAAGATTACACTCCCTACTCACACCAGGGAGTAGCCATCTCCCTTACCCTATCACTCCCCCCCCCCATGGAAGAATAAAAGTCAAAACCTCTTGTCTAATCCCCACCTCTGCAAAGGCCCTAAATAACAGACAGTATAAAAACCTCCCTGTCACCCGCATCAACGTCCCCCTTCTTCTGTGCCACTCCCGCGCGCCAGAGGTGCACATCTGCGGCCATGCCAGCCGGACTTGTTTTCAAACCCTGCCCGGCCAGAAGCCCCACTGGGAAAGCTAACCCCAAACCCTTCTCCCCCCTCTACGAGGGAGGCTAGATGAAACGGCCCCGAGGGGCCAAAGGAGGCACAGCTGTGGGGTCCAGCCAGGGCAGCAGCAGACAGTCCAGGTAAGCCTCCTGCCAAGATGACAGCTGGCGGGGGCAAGCAGTATCCTCCTTGCAGCTCTGTATGAAAGACCGTCTCTCCTTCCATGCTCCACTATGACCCCTGTGGTTGGACAGAAGCGCTGTTTTGTGGATACCACCAGCCAATCTTGTCTGTACAACAAGGGCCCACAGAGAGGCATTCTCGGTTGATGCCCCAGTATTATGGAAATCCCTTCCCCCAGAGGTCCATCAGCGTCCAAGCCTGAGCATATTCCAGAAGTGGTGCAAAACTTTCCTTTGTGGCAAAGCATTTGGCAAGCGGGGATATACGTTGGGTGGGTGGGTTTTGGGGGGTGAGGGTAGGGATTTTTAGGGTTTTTTATTGTAATGCATTGTATTTTTATCAATTTTTTTCTTCTGATTTTTTGTTTGTGTAAGCCACCCTGAGCCTTCGGGGAAACCTGGAGTATACAATTTAATTCGTTAATTAATTATTAATTAATTAATTAAATCTCTGCCTCCTTCCCTACAGCCATGCATTTCTGTGTCTGGGGATATGGATATGACCTAAAGCCAGATCCAGGAGGAACTTGAAAGGGACTGTATTTATTTTTTTTTAAAATTGTTGGCCACAATGTCCCGACTCCCCACCCCTGGTCCGTTGGAGGCAGGGGAATGAAGAAGTATGGAGTTAAAGTACATTATCTTCAGTGCAGAACCGCTGACAGCGTGGGTTCAAGGTTGGGTCCTTATACCTATTTATGTGTCTTTTAATTTTTAAACCTTTAGAATTCCACCACAGCTCACATTTTAAAGCTTGGATATGGGGCTGGGGATGTGAGTATTTCTACACTTGATATTAACCCCATGTATTCCCATGGTTTTGGTTAATGGCTTCTTGAGAAATCCGGGTCTTCTACTCCAGAAAAAAATTGAGTGACAGACCCAGATTTGAGTTTGGATGTAGCTAATGTAGCATGAGAAGTCCAAGATATAGATTCAGGCAAATGTTCATTGTTTTAATGTTAAAGTTTAATGTTCAGTGGGGAGGAGATCAATTCCTCTTTCCTGAATCTATATCATGAAACCGTTAACTGCTTTATCCCAGCTGGCCAGGCCGTAGCCCAGGCTGTGTCTCCAACCACCGCCGACCAACACATCCTGTAGCAGCTGGCATCCCTCCCCAGGGTGGTAGCAGGCAAACATCTGGCAGCAACAGAACAAACGTGCAAGACTCCCAGGGTAACACAGACTACTGTCACATCTGTTTCCAACCTATGTTTTCCCTATTGACAGCAATGGAAAAAACACAGTGAACATGGGTCCCTATTGGGGGAAACTCACTGAACATGGGTCCCTGCTTCAGAGTAGGTGAGAGTAACCTGCTCCCTGCTTTGGGGGGAGTAGAACAGCCCTAGAGTAGTGAATCACTGTTGGTGGAGTGGGCTGTCCTGGTCTGCCTGCAGTATCAATGGTGTCTCAGTAGTTGGGGGCGGCACTGGCAGATTGTGGGCAATTTGCTGATAGCAACTCCATCCACGAAGACACCCAGGACTGTTGCCAGCAGAGTAGTGGGTGCTGTTACCAGGAGGGATGTGCGAACAGAGTTCAGAAATTTGGTTCGGTTCAGTTCAAAAATCAAGTTCGGTTCGGAAGCTCGGTTTGGTCGACCGAACTAGTTGAGTTTGGTCAAATTCCGAACCGAGTTCATACATTCAAAACTGGTGTTTTAAGCTGTTTTTGGCCTTCCGAACTGGTTCAGATTTGACCGAACAGTTCGGTCGAATTTGAGTTCAGTTCAGAAGTTCAGTTCGGTCGACCGAACTAGTCGAGTTCGGTCCGAACTTCCGAACCGCGTTCGCACATCCCTAGTCACCAGTCTTGCAGCACATCTAAATTCCTGATCCACACAATGCATGGATACGTTAGGCTTCTTTTAGACAAGCAGGTCACAGTTGTGTGACTCGTTCCCCTGATTTTTCAAAATCCCGCAAGGTGCAATTTAGCTGTGATGCATCACGCGTTCACGCGCATTCACGGTGACTGCACATTGTTTAACGACCATGAACTAAATACCTACATGTGTGAGGTATTTAGTTTGCAGTTTTTAAACAACATGCAACTACCTTGAACGCGCTACGCGTCACATCTAATCCTGCCTTGTGGAATTTTGAAAAATCACATAAGCGGGTCAAGCAACTAGGACCTGCTCATCTAAAAGCAGCCTATGTGAATCCACCCCTCCCCCCGTGCTTGCCTGTTTTTGTTTATTTAAAGAAAGTTGAGATTTTGGGAAATTCAGGAGCAGAGGTTTAAATATATATATATATTAGCTTAAAACTGCAAAATTTGTGATAAAATCATGAGTCAGCTGCCTTGATTCAAGCCCCATTCTGATCCAGTGCTTAAAAGCGCATATTGGATTTGAACAACCTAAATCTCTGTTGTTCTCTTGTTGTTTAATGGTTGAAGAGTTTGCCGCACTGGTTGTAGACTAGGAATGGGAAATCGGATGGGAAATCAGAATCGGATTAAAATCGGAACCGGAATCAGTTGCTTTGGATTCCAATCAGATTGGAATCGGTTTGTATACCCCATTGTCTTCAATGGGAAGGTTTTTTTTCTCATTGAAGTCAATGAGAAACCAAACCTGTTCATTTCAATGGGCAATGCAAGGTGTATGGGTTCTTGTGCTTGAATAGGATTAATCCGAAGCAATTCCAAGCAATAAAAATCAGGTGAATCGGATTAATACAATTCAGATTTTCCCATCCCTATTGCAGACGTGAGAACTTTTCTAGAGATGCCAGGGCCAGCCTTAAGCAGTAGGGGCCATGGCCCAGACCCCGCAGTACAGGGGACCCCTCAGGGAGGCCAGTTCTGGTAGCCTCAGGTCCACTGCTCCTGAGGCCCCGGGGCAGGCTATTTGTGTGGGGCCCTCTCCCTGCCTGTAATTACCTGAAATGCAAAAAAGTGATTGTTTGTCTCATAGCGTCAGCAAAGTCACATCCAGATGAGCTTTTTCAGGTGGTGAGGGGGCTGGTCAGTCCGGCCTCCTTCCTCCTGCAATTGTAATTTTCCAGTGCTTGCTGTAACTTGTTTGTTGACTTTTTTGTGGATAAATTCCTCACATCCACCACAACTTCAACACCACGCATGCAGCAGTAGGAGAACCAGAGGTGATCAAAGCCCCATCCTGTCCTGTTTCATGGGATTGGTTAAAGTGGATGTCATCCTCTGATGCGGAGGATGTCCTTGGGGCAGTCAGGGCCACCTGTTCTGAACTGGATCCGTGTCCATCCTGGCTGGTTAAGGTCATCTGGGAGATGGTGGGGCCATTGCTCACTGGGGCAGTCAATGCCTCCCTTACGGAGGGCAGAGTGTCAGGCTGCCTCAAGGAGGCAGTGGTGCAGTCACTGCTCAAGAGACCATCAATGGACGTTGACTCCCTGCCAGCTATCGGCCAGTCTCTAACCTTCCCTTTTTTGGGAAGGTTATTGAGCGGGTAGTGGCTTGGCAGCTTCAGGGGCATCTGGATTGGATCAGTTTTCTGGATCCCTCACAGTCTGGCTTTCATCCAGATTATGGCACTGAGACTGCACTTGTGGCCTTGGTTGACGACCTTTACCATGAGTTGGACCAGGGTCACTCGACCCTGTTGATCCTATTCGATCTCTCAGCTGCATTTGATACCATTGACCATGAGTTGTTGGTGACTTGGTTGCAGGACCAAGCCAGGGGAGGTAGAACTGTTCTAGAATGGTTCCATTCCTTCCTGGCTGGGAGAATTCAATGTGTGATGCTGGGTGACTGTTCATCATCTCCCCAGGACCGCACGTGTGGAGTCTATTTTCTCCCCTCTCCTGTTCAACGTGTACATGCAGCCTTTGGGCGAGGTCACCAGAGGGTTTGGTGTGTGGTGTCATCAATATGCTGATGACACCCAACTGTATCTCTCTTTTTTAGCTGACCCAGACCTGGCAGTCTCAGTGCTTACCCAGTGTCTGGCAGCTGTGGGGGACTGAATGAGGGCAAGCCACCTGAAGCTGAATCCTGACAAGATGGAGGTGATGTTGGTGGGAGGTGCCAAGGAAGTGGTGGCACCCATCACAGATGGGGTCCACCCTCCATTGGTGCCTCAGGTGTCTGTGGTGAAGGGCGCATTTCACCAACTACATCTGGTGCAACAGCTTAGTCCGTACATTTCAGACTCAGACCTTGCCACCATCATCCATACTTTTATCACCTCAAGATTGGACTACTGCAACTTGCTCTATGTGGGGCTACCCTTGGTGACTGTTCAGAGACTACAGCAGGTGCAGAATGAGGTGGTCTGTCTCCTTACAGGGACAGGTCACTGTGAGCATATTACACCTGTACTCCGTTCTCTGCACTGGCTGCCTGTAGTCTTCTGGGCCCAATTCAAGGTGTTGTTTTTCACCTATAAAGCCCTAATTGGCCTGGGCCCCTCCTGTCTGCAGGATCGCCTCATCCTCCAGGTCTCCCCTGTGGTCAGCTGGGAGCATCCTCCTCAAAGTCCCCTGGGTATTCCAGGAGGTGCCGATGAGGGGGCCTTCTCGGTGGCCGCACCGTGGCTGTGGAATTCCCTCCTGACAGAGGTCTGCCTGACTCCAGACCTCCCCTCTTTCCGAAGACAATGTAAGACCTGGCTGTTCTGCCAGGCCTTTGGCAAGGGAGACAGGTGATTGGGGGGGTGTTGAGTTTTGGTGGGTTGGAGTGGGTTTCAGCCCTGTCTTGGCTTTTATTGCTCTTTTTATGCTGTTATTTATTTTATTGTTATTTATATTGGATTGTTTATATATTTTGATATGTTTAAAGATGATGTAAGCCGCCCCGAGCTCCTGTAGCAGGAAGGGCAGCAAATAAGTAGAATGAAATAAATAAATAAACTCTCTGCCGCTAGGGTGGCTGCTTCCGGTGGGGTCCTGCTCCCCTCCCCCGCTCTTCTCACCTATTGTGCTAGGGGAACTGAGCCATGCAGGAAGTAGTTAAAGGGGTGGGGACACATTGGGGACCCACATTTTATTACCCCCCTGAACCCCACAAATTCTAAGGATGCATCATTCTATGCACACAGCTCCTATTAGTATGTGCTTTAATCCTAATATTCCCATCCCAGTTCTGCCCTCTAACCCTCTAACTCCCACTTTGGTCCCCAAACACACAGTTTCCTCTCTCCTCTCGTGTCCGTTTCCCTCAGCAAAATGGCTAAGAAAAGGTTAATACTCCATCGCGTGGATAGATGTTTAGGCAGCTCATGAGCATGTCTTGCAGAACTGGCCCTAGCCTCTCCAGAAGTCCTGCTACCTAACTGCAGGACTGCCACCCTCCTGTCCTCTAAAGCCCTTATCCCTGATGCTCAGAAAGTGGGGTGCTCAGAGGATGTGGGGGGTAGTGCAATGGAAGAGGGAGACCTATAGGTAATAGCAGTGATGCAACCCAGAAAATCCCTCCCTCACGTCTCCTCTCATGGGGCCAGGCCCTGAGAAGGAGATGGTGCTGGTTTTCCTCCTGGGCTCTGCCAGGGCTCTGTGCTTATCCAGTGGGAAAACTAGCTCAGGCCTTACCATATATGCAGTTCTTATGGTGGAGGGCACGGTAGGGCCCCAGGCAATCTGTAATGTTCCTGGAATCTCTCCGGTCCTCTGAATGGTCATGGGAGGCCGTTCGTCTGGAATACATACCAACACCTCATTGACTGGCTCACAGTGCTGATGTCTTGTTGGCTTTCTCATAGTGCTCCCCACATAGGCTGTGATTCTGCTCTGCCAGAGTCAAATTCTGTGACAATTGGACCAAATGAACAATTCCACAAAATGCCTGTAATTTAGTGACCATAGCTTAGGCAAGTTGGTAGTCGATACCATAGACAGTTTAACGTAGCGGGTAGGAGCAGGAGCATAGCTATCATAGATGTAACAGATACAGCTGCACCTGGGCATACAAGCCTGGGGGGACAGCTGCATGAACACTGGGTTCGAGTGTCCCAACAGGGGACCTACTTCATCTTCTGTACCAGGGCCCACTCCCACCTAGCTACATCCCTGAGTAGGAAGTCAGTTCAAATGCAGGCAGGTAAAACCTTGAACTTTCACGCTAAACCCATGGCACTCTCACAGGTTTTCAAGGCAACCCCCTCCTCTGGCCTGTATTCCATCATTGTTTTCATCAACCTCAGCCAATCTCAGCAGGCCCAGCTTGTGTTTTGCATGCTTTCAGCTTCTGCTGGGCACGTTCCAGGCGGCTCCCAGAATTAGATTAGTGTCAGTGTGGAAAGTGTAACCATAAACACTTATTTTGTGCTCAAGTCGGAGGCAGAGTGCGACTGAGCGAGAGAGCAAAGATAAGAACCAATATGCAAGAGCCTCGTGTGTGTTTAATGGGAGGGAGATTTATTTCTCTGTCTGACTAAGCCTCTGCATGGATCATCCCCCCCCCCTAAAAAAGCAAGAAAAGCCCCCACCCCATAATATCCAAAATGCAATTTAAAGGATCTAATATTAACCAATGCTTAGCTTATCAGTCGTCTCCTGATAGACACTGAAGATGCTGGGTGCATTAAAGCTCCTGATTTATCTTTGGAAGGATTGCCTCGGGTCCTTTGTGGGAGTCCTTTTAGAATTAATATGGGGTAGAACTTGTTCAGTGTATTATTATTGCTTATCATTAATAGAGCAGGTTCAGTGTTCAGAGTGCTTTACAATGTTTACTTAGCTCACCCTCGCAACAACTCAGTGATGTAGGTCACTATTGTTCCCATTTTACAGATGGTAGAGCAGAGGCTGAGAGAGAGTGATTTGCCACCTAGTAAGTTGAGGGTTAAGATGGGATATGAACCCTGGTCTGTCAGGTCCAAGTCCAATGCTTTATCCACTAGACATGGGGTAGGGAACCTTCTCCCTCTTGGGGGCCACTTTGAAAATTAGTACAAGCTCTGAGGGCTGCATAGAAGTGTGAAAGGAGGAACCAGATCATGGTTTTGTCCTTTTTCCTTGTGTGCATGCTCTTTTCTCTGCTCTCTTACCCTGAGCTCAGTCTTTCATTCCTAGCAGTAGGAAAGGGATCCAGGGGTCACTCAGATCCAGGAACTGGAAAGGGACCACATAAAACCTTGCTACGGGCTGCATTTGGTCCCTGGGCCTGAGGTTCCCCACCCCTCCCCTAGGCTACATAGCCTTTGCCATTTATTTAAGTATTCTGCATTCTTACATTTTTAATTTTCGTACTCAGCCACATAACCGTTAGTTGTAGTTTAGTTCTAAGACAGAGGCTCCCAGCCTCTGGGTTATGCCATCAGTGGATGGCTTAATTGGTTCCAGGCAATAAAGGGTTATGGTACTTGAATGGCTAGAGAAGTCCAAAACAGAAATGCCATTCTTTGGGATTGTTTTACACCCTTTCATTCCTCTTGCCTGTCAAGAGATTACAAGCTACTGACTGCAGTGGCTAGCCGACTGTCATCAAGAAATCACAAAGATCCTGGCAGCTTGAGATGAGACATGAGGAAGGGGAAGGGTGGGGAGCAGCGGGATAGAGAAAGGGAGAGAGTTATTGTCAAATCCCCAGTTTGCCCTTTCCGATCTAAAGTTCACTTGTAATATTTTTCTTGACTTCGGTTGCTAATGCGTTTTGTTCTCCAGAGTGCGCCAGGCCCAACTTCCTGCGCAGCCTTTAATTAGTTTCTGGATGATGACATCTCCACCGAGAATCAACCAGTCGTGTCCCTCCGATCTCGGGGGGAGATAAAGGAATCTAATAAAGACATTCAGCATTTCTAGGTGATGGGTTTGACAAGCTTTGTATTAACAAGAAGTCATGTTCAAACTTTCTCTGTTGCTCGCAACACTTTTCGACTCGCTCCGGCATGGTAACATTTCACGGGGGGTTTAACAGAGCCACCGTCAATTTGGAGTCCTTGTACGATGAACTAGACAGGGCTGGGAAGTACCACACACCTATGATACAACAGTGGGGACGGGGGGCGCAGGGGAGAGTTGTTATCTGTTTGACTTGAAGAATGTCTGCCTTGCATGCCATTGATAACAGCAGTCCATGTCACTTAGGTTCCATAGGGACAAGTGCTCTAAAGATGGGATGAAAGGATGCATTCTGGTGAATTTTCTTGACTCCTTGATCCTGCAGGTTCCTGCTTCGCCATTAAGCAGTTTGCAGTCTGGCAATAAGACTTCTGTTGAATAATGTGGCATTCTTACAAGACAGTTGGGTCATGATCTGCAAACCGCGGGGCTTCAATGCCTTCCTTCCCTTGGATATTTGGTTACTGGACAAAACGGAAGCCTGCTCCAAATTATTCGCTTTGCTGAGCCAAAACAGGGGCTGACGATATACTGCAAAAGGATATTCATCCCCAGCTTGATTGGAGAAAGACCTGTGGCTTTCTCTGTTATCCATACTCCTGTTTCACACTCATCAAGTTTGGGGTTATTCAGGTCTAAACATTTGGCCCATTTGAATAGGCCAGTTGCAAGATTCTGATGTGAACGTGGAGCCCCTCAAAGCTCAGGAGCTTTGAATTCAGCACAATTGCCTCATCTGGTCAAATGGGGTATTTACCAGAACAGTTACCCCGCCACATCCCCTTCCAATGAAAGGCATGTAAAACTGGCCGTTTTGTGGCTGGAGGGTAAAACTCCATCCCCTCTTTCAGAAGTGTCAGGGAGCGGGGTATTTGTCATGGCTGGTGTCCAGTGCAGCTCCAGGATCCACCTGCAGGCCATACTAAGGCTGCCCACTGCACCTGAGCAGTTAGGGTTGCCATAGATGCAAATATTTTAGAGGACCCTTATGAGAAATACAGGTTGCAGGTTGTATTTCTCATAATTGTCCTCTAAAAATCTGCATATATGGCAACCCTATGAGCAGTCGTGGTTCCGGGACCTCATGGAAAGTGACACATTGCCATGAAAGCAGCTGTGGCTATGGCTGTTCTGCATGTGTTCCTTCCCCCATACTGGGTGCTTTTAGACACACATTTCTCCTGCATGTTTGCTGTTCATCCTGAACTTTCTGTTTGTCTAAATTAGTCACCCAGATCTTAAACATCTGGATCTTTGAACTTTTGCATAGAACGTCTCGCAGAACTTGTGTGTGTAAAAAGTTCTCCTGGTTAAACTGCTTTGCTCCAGGCAGTTGTGGTCACTTGGTTTCCATGGCAGCCCCTCACGTCTACCACTGCGGCTACTTTAGGCTGCCTCAGGGCAGTGTTTGTGTGAAGAATGCATTCAGGAACTGCCTCAGAGCAGTGTGTATGTGAAGATTGAAAAATCTGGAACTTTAAGGGGCGTGTGTCAATGTCCAATGCTGTCTGCCTCCAAATTTAAACCAAGTGTGTGGAAGCTCTGGCCCATCAGCAAACTCTGGTCTGTGACTTTTATTATTATTTGGTCATTTCTCCCCCTCCCATGCAAGTTCTGGGGCTTGGAATTGTTTGGGGTTTATGTTTTAATGAGGGGGAAAGCTGCCAAAAAATTGCACGAGGACAAGCTTACCTTTGTGATTTTTCTGGTTTTTGCCCTCCCCCCCCCCAATTAGAAATATTAATCTATCGGGGCTCAGTGCAGACCAAGATGTAAGTAGTTCTGAGGGATTCAATCATGCCTCCCAAACCGCCGGGCTGCCACCTATGTATATTTTTTCCAGGTCACTTATGAAACATTCATGTTGCAGGGCATGCATTGGTGTCATAAATGGCCTAGAAAAATATGCATAGGTGGCAACACTACAGTCGCAAATCAAAACATCCTTTGCTCTGAGATATATTCGTGCTACAGACTTTGTAACAGACACCAAGGCTATAATAAAAGAGATTTGGGGACCTTTGGCCCCTGACTCTCCTTTGATAACATTTCTGCACTGAGGTACTCGTATTGATTAAACTGGAGAGCCATTTCTAATTTACACCAGTGAGAATGGAGCCAGAGTGAGGGTGGAGTTACCCAAAATATGTTCCTGCAGAATCCTGCTGGTTGCACAGCGAATGATATCAGTGCTAGCAAATAGTTTACTAATGCTTGATTGGAAACTTCTTTCCTCTCCCCACTATGAATTATGATGATGCCTTCTCAGAGAACATGCTGTAGAACTGCGTGTAAATAATTTGATGTCCTCCAGCTCAGATGAGCCACACTTACAACACCAGGAGCTGTTGTCGCTTTTGGAAAATCATTTAGACGCGTCTCCGCTGCAGATGACACATCTCATTAGGCCCATATTTTAAATAAAGCAATTACTATTAGTTATTTATTAATTGCTTATTAAGCCAGTTAGCTATGTCCCTTCTCATTTAATTTATTTCGCTGTGACTGTGTTTTGATTTACGCTCAGAGCGTTCGCGAGATGGGCTTGGAGAGCGGAGGGTTTGAGTGACAGAGAGAGGGCGCTGTCTCATCTCTACACTCCCTCCGCAAGGACTGAGGATGGCTGAGAGACAGTTCAGCACCCCAAAATAAATTAGGGCAGACTTCGCTTCTAGCATAATGGAATCTTATCTCACCTAGGCCCTCTAGCTATTACTGCAGCACAAATAAATATTAATGAATAGCTCAGTTAAAAAGACAAGTGATACAGAGGATGAGGGCTTGACTCTCTTCTCGCTCATATCTGTTTGCCGCCACATAATTCAGACTCCTCATTTACACCAATGCAAAGCAGAGGCGATTTCGGCCCTCTGTGTTCAGACATTCAATTATTATGGCATTTGACTAGTGTGACGAGACTGACTGACATTTGTAAGTCCTTGAGAATGCAAATATTCACCACGTTCTTATTTTAATCTTCTGTCCCTCCTGAAAGAATGAAAGAAAGAAAGAAAAAAAGAAAGACTGGTTTTCAAGGCAGCAAATAAGGTCATGTTCACAGTAACAAGCTATTCCTAAGGCTGTTAACACTTTGCAAGTGTTTACAGGAAGACAGCATATTAATTACTCACAGAGAGGTTAACTCTAGGGAAAGTGATCATGCAAACAGTTGGGTCTTAGGTGTGACATGCACTTTGTTAATACCCTTTCCCTGTTCAATACATGATTTACTCCCAGGGGTAAGCCACACTCAGGGACTGTCTTAGGGCGGGGTAAATGGGGCAGTTGCCCCACGGTACCTAATCCAAAGTAGCCACGGCCAGTGTTAGAATTAGTGAGGCGTGGGGCCTGACTCTGTTATCCCTTGACCCTTCTTGCTGCCATCAGGGTTCCCTGCCACTTAGGGTGGCCAGATATGCAAATGTTAGAGGAGACATGAAAAAATACAGGTTGTAGGGCTGTGTTGGCTCCAGTGCAGCCCTGCAACCTGTATTTCTTATAAGTGCCCTCTAAAATGTGCGTATCTAGCCACCCTAGCAGTGGGAGGGGCAGGGAACCGTGATAGCAGCAGGAAGGGACCACACTGGAGGCAAGTGAGGCCCTAGGCCTCACAAATTTTAAGACTGGTCCTATCTCCTCTGGATTAGGTACTCCTTTTTAATCATGAGTATAGATTCTCTCTCCACTCCCACCCGCCCGGGCAGCAATCACCTCTTACTTTCCTTTAAACCCTGTGCTTGTGTGAACACAAAGTGGGTTAAAGCAAAATAGAGAGCAGAGAGAGACAGATAGTTTACTCCCCAAGCCTAAGATAGGTTGCCCCCATGCCCCGGAAGAAGACAAGCACAGTGGGGTTTAAAGGCTGCACTCTTTTGTCGGCGCACCCCAATGAGACACGGAGACTTGTATTGGTTTAAAATGCTGGCCGCATTCTTTATTATCAACAATCAAAACTTGAGAGGCCGGTGGGAAAATTGCCCGGCAATTCTGGGTCCAGTATGCTAGCTAATAACCATAAACTTATTAACTTGGTCACTGACGTGGATGTGCCCTCCAGCGTCAATGCCGTTCTACTTATCTTCCCCCTTCGACAACACAAGGCTCTGGCTGAAACGGGGGAACAGGCCCAACTCAGGGCACGAGCCAGGAGGTAAGTGGTTTCCGGCCGGCGGACAGCGCATGTCCATTCCGGTCATCCAAGCCACTCCTCCCGGGGTCATGACCCCAGCGCGTGCTGCGCCACGCTTCACGCTGGGTATCACTTCCTCATCTCTTATGGAGAGGTCTCATCCTATCCTACTTAATCCTATTTAACCTACTATCGCATACTGGACCCCTACAGAATGCGACGATTTTTTATTTATTCTATCCAAATCCAATCATTAATTCCATCACCGATTCCTTACCATAACCATTTTATCATTGCTTAATAATCAAATTGATAATTGGATTGCCAAATTAGTACCCAAACAATACCTATTTATGCCTACTCCACACTGTTCAGGAGGCGAAAAGCGATCC
>QEPC01009472.1:17453573-17473157 GCA_003113815.1 Sphenodon punctatus | reverse complement strand
GGTTCCGTTCGCACATCCCTAGTGATTGATGGGTAGAAACTGGAACCAGGGGCTAGATTCAGGAACTGGAAAGGGCTGAAATAAAAACTAGCTGTGGGTTGCATTTGGCCCCTGACCTGAGGTTCCCCGTCCCATGACCTCCGTCCCTAGGTAGCGTGTCCCATTGCCAAGATGTTCTTACTGTTAGGAAGATCCCCCCCCCCCTCGATATTGAACCAAAATCTGCCGTCCTCATTTGAGCCCATTATTTCTAGTCTTGCTCTCAGTAGCAATGACGTGGATATCCCCCCACCCATGGTTTTTACAGTGAAGACCAATTCATCTAGCTTCTCTGCAATTGCTCTATCCTACTTGAGTGCTCCTTTTACCCCTTGTTGGCCTAATGTCCCCACTGAGTCTTTGACAGACTTCCTCCTTCTGATGTACTCCAAAATTGTGGGAGATGTTGGGGAAGTTATTTCCCTTTTCCACAACAAAAATGCTCTGTCTCTTCAACAGGGTTGGTGACACTTCCCTTTGCAGAAGACTGCGGCTGACAAGACTTGCTTACAATTACTGTTTAAAGTGGAGAGTCTGACTCCTTGGCTGCTCAGCGAGCTGCCACACTGTGTTTCAGATCAGACACGAGAACGTTAGTGTGATTCTCTGTCTATCCTCCCCCCTCCCCTCTCCAGGGACTTCATATTGTTGTTTTCCTTAATCTGACACTGAAGTTAGCTAGGCAGAAATATGCATGCTTGGTGCTTTGTGTGCAGGGAGTTTTTCCGAGATTTTCCCACGAGTGACAGCCCTTAGTGATGCAGTCTCCCGGTTATTAACTGTAGGGGTTGAGCTCTTACTGTAGGCCATTGCAGTATTCTCTTATGAGAGCAGTTTCTACCAGAAGGGATTTTGAAATGAGCTTGTTGAAGTAGCGGTTCTTCAAAGGCTTCTGCACAAAGGTCTCTGTTACAAAACCCAGCCGCCCTAGTTGATACCCTTCTTGGCAAGGAAGCTATAGGATTACAGTGGCCTTCAGGGGATCCCCCCCCAGGCCTGAGGTGATTAAAACTGAATGGGAGAGGCCAGAATAACACCCTCATAGGCTGTAATGTTCACTGTAAATACAGAATTTGACAAAATTTGGTATAGTCATATCCATTTTGAGGAAGTGGATACCAACTAGAGCTGAAGCAAATAGTAAGTTTTTTATCAGTGGTTAATATCTGCCATTCCCTATAGTGTGGCAGTTATCTGGCCATTAACCAATTACTGCAGTGGCTACCTGACAAATTGAATAAGCGGATAATACCATGGTGGCTAACCAGTTTACCATAACACCATTATCGTATTACCAGACCACTGAGTTACCTGCGAAACCCAATGTTACCGTTACTAGTCTGAAACCAGGTCTGGGTGGGGAGGATGAGTAAACTTGGAAAGCAAATGGTAAATGGCGGTATGGAAAATGACGCACTGCAGTGGTATGAGGTACAGTAAACGGGTAAAATGGTTAACCAATTAACCTCCAAACAGTAAACTGTCTGGTAACCCATCCTTGCCGCAGCAGATACCGTGGATCTGACCGGATTGTGGCAGATAACCACTTCACCCAACACTGGGTGGGGTTTTTTTTGTTTGTTTTCTTTGTGGAAACAAATATTGATTTGGGTGATTTTGCTTTCATTTGGGTATTCTGGATTTTTTGTTTGTTTGTTAATTCAGTAACCTCACTTGCACCATTTCTGTTACTCTGCCATTGCTATTTATCGCTGTCGCACACTAGTGCAAAAACATGGTTGCTCAACGATATGGTGTGCAATAGCTCAAAATAGTATTGGCTAAGTAGCAGAAATACCAAATAAATAACCAAACTACTAAACGGTAATGCCAGTGGAACCAAAATACCAAAATTAAATGACCAAAGTGAAATAACTGAATTAACGAATATGCAAATATTGTTTTACTAGCAAAGATGTATTTGGGCATCAATTAGTCGAAACCAATGTCTGAATAATCTTCACAAAAGCAAAACACTATATTTGTTTCAGCCGTACCCACAAGGCTGTGCTGCTGGTTCCTTCATCTCCAGCCTCTTCCTATAATTTCCAATCTGTTTGTCTACACCTTAGGGCAGGGATCCAAGGGCCAAACATGGCCCATGGCTAGTTTTTATTTTCCCCCTTTCCAGTTCCGTGATCTGGTCCATTTCCTACCCCCAAGCACTGAAAAACTGAGCTTCAGGGTACGGAAGCACAAATCCATGATCTGGACCCCCCTGTTCTTGAGCATACCCCTTCAGCTCCCCAAACACCAACATCTCTATGGCTCTTGGAACTTGTACTGAATCTCCAAATGGACCCAAGGAAGGAAAAGCTTCCCCCCACCCCCCAGGTGTAGTGTATAAGAGTTGAGAGTGTGCAGCTCAAATTAGAAGAAGAGAAAAGATTCTGTGCTGCTCCTCCAACCCAAATTGCCCCCCTCCCCTACGGTGTGAACCAAGGAGAGTGGCACGGCGGACGCAACTGAGGGTTGAGCTCAACAGGAGGCAGCTGCTCCACTGAGAAGGCTTGGCAGCAGGACAGGGAGGTGTGGTGAAGGAAATGAGTGAGGACATACTGTCAGGGGAAAGGAATGGCACTGTCAGCACCACCCCCTCCCAAGCTGGAGAGAGGGGAAGATGAATGAGAAGATAATGATGATGGGGAGATGGCACGGACCGAGGGAGGAGGCCGAACCAGAGCTGTTTATGCAAATAAGGGAGGGCTATAAAAACAGTCTGGAACAGCGATCAGAGAGCACATCCGTCACCCTGATAATGGCTGGGAGTAAGTGTCAGAAGGGAACTGGCTCTGGAGGTAGCGCAATGTGTATGTTGCAGGTACATCTTCTAGCTCTGTATGTGTGCATGCCTGCCCAACACAGCTGTACGGCTGCGAGATGCATGCACTGACTAGAGGATTCACTAGGTCGGAATCGACCCTGGTGCAGCAGAAGATGGAATGAGCCCCCTTGTTCCCTCCCAGCTGCAGCGATAGAGCTGGATCAGGTACATCGTCTAGCTGTATATCCTAAACGGCACGGGCCCCACCTATCTGCAGGACCCCCTCACTCCCCGGGTTCCGGATCGTCCCCTGTGGTCGACCAGGGGCGTCCTCCTTGAAGTCTGGTGGTGACATTGGGGAGGGTGCTCTTGGCTGCGGAACTGCCTCCCGGTCGATATCTGCTAGTTTCCGGATCTTATTCCCTTCTGGAAACATTGAAAAACCTGGCTGTTTTGGCAGATGTTTGATGAGGAAGCAGGGTCAGGGGTGTATGGGGTTTTTTTTTTGGGGGGGGGGAATCTGTTTTTGGACTGCAGTTTAATATTAATATTGATTGTTGCATTATATTGTTTTATTTACTTTTATCTATTTTTTATGTATTTTGTAAGCCGCCCCGGGCCGCCATAGGCGGGAGGGGCAAGGTATTAAATATTTTAATTAATAAATAAATGTTTCGCCATGGCCTCTGTGGTCGGCCGAGGGTGCCGTCTTGCAGATACCAACTGCCCGCAAGGTTTTTACCACCAGGACAGGCAGAGAGGCATTCCCGGTGACTGCCTCACGGTTATGGACCTCCCTCTTGGTGGAGGTCCACCTGAGTCTGAGTCTGCTCATTTTCCGGACGAGATGTAGGACCTTCTTGTTTGGCTGGGCATTTGGCGGCAGGGATAGGGGTGGATGGGATTGGGTGGAAGGGTTTAGGGAGGAAGAATGAAGGGTAGGGAGTGTTGGGTCAGGTGGGGATAGAGATTAGGTGGGGAGATTGTTGGAGGGGTTGGTATGGGCGAGTTCGTTTGGTAAACTGTATTTGAATATTTTAAAATTATATTTTATGTTTTTTTGTAAGCCACCCTGAGCGTTCGGGGAACAGCAGGGTAACATGTTAATAACTAATTAACTAGCTAACTAACTAAATACATAAATTAAATCAGAAAATATGCCCCCCCCCCCACACACACACGGCTTGTGGGTTCTGGTGCAATTGCATCACCTGTCCCTATTATACCTATGTCTTTGGCATGCATCCCAAAATTCACTTAATTTTCCGTGGTGTGAAATGGGGGGGAGACTGTGTGCAGCTGTGCGTGTAAACGGTGAGCAAATATGTGTGTCACTGGGTGTGGGGGGGGGTTGCATAAGCAATTGTATGTGCACAGACTCCCACAAGTATGAGCAAGTGTATCAATGTGAGGAAAGTGTGAGTTTGGGGGTGTGTGGGGACAGGACACTTGTCTGTGGGGATGAGAATGTGGCATGCAATCATATATGTAGTTTAGGGATGGGCGAAGGCGTTTTGGAAGTTTGGACCAAGCTTGACCAGTTCGGTCGACCGAACCGAACTTCCGAACTGAACTCGATTTTTGAACTGAAAATTTTTTGAACTGGCACAAGCCACATCTTCATGCTCTTCCCAGTGTGCGCTTGTGTTTCTGTGTGTGTCGGTGTGTGCAACACCTGTTTTCGATAAAATAGTTCAATACTCTCTTTTCTGCCATGCTGTTTGTGGTTTCGTGCATGTGTATGTCAGGGAAATGAATCTCTGGCCCTGGTACCAAATGCCCACTTCCGGTCTGCAGCACCCCTCCATCTACATACACCCCGGAGGCTCTACTAAACTGACATTGCCTACAGCCTGCCATCCTTTTCCTGGTGGCCTGCAGACAGGAGTCAAGGAAGTAGGGAATACTCTGTGGATGCACTATTTATTTATTAATTTATTTGCTCAGTTTTATACCCTGCCTTGCCCACAAAGGCTCAGGGAGGCTTACAAAGATATATAAAAAAATATAAAATATATATAAACATGTACAAAGAAACATATAAAAACCATTAAAAACCCCTAAACTCCCCTATCTTCTGACCCTCTCCCTAACCCAATCTCACCTAAACCTATCCCAGTCTACCAAATGCCTGGCCAAACGTGAAGGTCTTACATCTCTTCCGAAAGACGAGCAGGCTTAGGTGGACGTCCAAGGGGAGGGAGTTCCATAATTGTGGAGCAGCCACCGAGAACGCCTCTCTGCATGCCATTGTTGTACAAAACTCACAGGCAGCAGTTGGTACTCGCAGGAGGGTGCCCTCCACTAACCTCAGAGGCCACAGTGGAACCTAATAGGGATGTGCGAACGCGGTTCAGAAGTTTGGAGTTCGAACCGAACTCGGTCTGTTTGAATGACTGAACCGAACTTCTGAACCAAAGTCGAACTGAACTCGATCCGAACTCAAAATGACCGAATAGTTCGGTACTGTTCAGATGAGTTCGGGGTAAAAGATTGGACCGGTCAAATTCAGCTGGTAACAGATATAACTTTTTAATAACTTTTTAAAAAACAAACATTAACAATATAACAAGACATGAAGACATAAAAATAACAAACTTAATTGTCTCAGATCCAAACGATACCGATACTGAAAATAAAATCTTCGAAATCGGTATCGATATCGGTACCAATACCGATTTTCCGAATGTTCAGCTGAACCAAAGTCCGCCCAACTGAACAACCGAACCCGAACTCGGTAACCGAACTCGGTTTCTGAACCGAATGACCAAATGGCCGAACATCCGAACCGCGTTCTGTTCACACAACCCTAGAACTGAAGGAAAGAGGTGTCCTTCAGATACCTGGGGCCTAAGCCAATATGCATTCACCTGGGACATACCTAGGTTGGAATGGCCCTGGTGCAAAAGATAGAATTGATCCCGTCTTCCAGCAGCACGAGCATAACTGCACCGGGAACCATAGGCCTCCCAGGTTCATGGGCAGCTGTAATTCCTGTCCTTACTATACTATACTGTTATCTCTGCATGGCTGGTTCTGTGCTGGAGCCCTGTCCCCACTGAGCATTTCCAACATAGCTACGCCCCACCCTCCAATGCCCCACCCCGATGGTGTGGATTTGGACTGCAGTGGTGAGGAAGGGAAGGTTTCCCACTCCTACTGCATGTGCCTGCACAAAAACTAAACCTAAAACAAAGTCTCTGGGCCCCAGGGGAAGGAATGAATCAGCTCTGAACGACATGAGCCCCATTACTATCTTTGCAACAGAACAAATGAGTTCAGTGAAAGACAAAGCCCCACTCTAGGGAAATCTGTGCCGTGTCGTTGAAGCATCTTGCAGCTCCCACTGCCATGTTCAATCACCTCTGTGCAGGAGAGGCACGGAAGGCAGAAGGACAAGAAACAAGGAGGGAATTCCCACTAGGCACGTCCCTATTTATTTATTGTTTACTTATTTATCTGCCGCCCATCTGGGCGTGGCTTCGTTTACCCCTTCCACTCAGCAAGAGGATTCTCCCCACCCTTTATTTCCGGAGAGCTTCTGGCCTCTCGGTAATGCATTTGGATGCAGATGTAGTGAGTTCACAGCATAATGTTAAATAATGCCTGCTATCGATTTATTAACACTTTATTTTTAAAAGCTCAGCTCCCTTTATAGTAAAAAGCGTATAATATACCTGTTACCTCTCTGGAGTGGCATTTTCCATAATTCATTGAATTAATTATTCAGATATTTAATTAGCATATAATAACTGTCGTGTTAAATTCTAGCACCGCACATTTAACTGAAAGCGTAACTAATAGGGCTGAAACAAGCAGCTATATTGCTGCTCACGAGAAATTTCACCCTATAGAGAACAGGGATCAATTTCCCAACTTTTCCCCAATATTGCTGTGATTTCTCAATTCTCGCAATACTGTGAGATACCATCCCAATTTACTGACTTTCTGCTTACTGTTTACTACACACCATTCATTTACCACTTACCACATTGTTGAGGGTACTGTTTTACTTCCAGGTTTGTTGTTTCTGCATTTCTGAGCCGATCACTATGGAAATAGGCCACCCTTTAACCTCCCACTAGTGTCCCTCAACCTCCATTGAAGTGTCTCCAGTCTAATTGTTAGAGAGTCATAGAGTCACAAGGCTAGAAGGGTCATCTAGTCCAGCCCACCTGCACCACTGCAGGACCTGTCACACCCCAACCACCTGCACAGAGCAATTCCAACAGTAGCTACAAGTGGAGACTGGGACCAACCAGAGCACACCGATGCCTGAAATTATTAGGGTTTGGGTAAGGGATGGGGAAAGAGAAAGGGGATCGCCCACTCTTTCAACACTAGGCACGCTGTCCCAGAAAGAATCTCCCTCAGGATCTTATATAGGTGATGGAGTAAAACTCCTCGCCCAAGATCATTACCGGGATTTGGTAATGCATGCAGCGCCTTTAGCACACTCTCACGATACACAACAGGGTGAGGGAAAGGGAAGTGTGCACAAGGGTGCGGAAGGAGGGGAGAAAGGGTCCCAGGGACAGGGCAGGCCCTATAGCGGGGTGGCTTGGGACAGCTACCCTGGGCCCCACTCCTGGAGGGGGGACACTCGGAGTCCCCAGCTCCCGGCTTGACAGTGGCCGGGAGCTGGGGACCCCGAGCGTGGGGCCCCCCAGCTGACTGACCACATCTCCCCTGTCAGACAGAGGAGAGGGGGGCCACGGAGTGAGGGAGAGACAGAGGTCCCACCTCTCCCACACTATATGCCCCCTCCGCTGCCTGTCAGTCTCGGCCACGGGAAATGTGGGAAAGATGGGGCCTCTCCCTCACTCCCCCTAGTCAAGACAGCCAGGCAGTGGAGGGGGCCAGAGGAAGTGAGGGAGAGGAAGAGGCCCTGCCTTTCCCACACTCCCTGCAACTTCCAGTGGCAGCAGGTGGCGCAGTGGCAGATTTAATCTGCTGCTGCTGCGCCCGCCACTGCCAGAGCCCACTGCAAGGAACCGGCGAGTGGGCCCAGCGTGAGGCCCAGGATGGTAAGGGGCAACACCACAGCGACAGATGGGGAGGTAAGTGCCCCCAAAATGGCTGGGCTTGGGGATGGGCAGAGGGGACGGAGCTGGGGAGTGCCCCCTGAGCCGGGGAGTGCCTCTAGGCACACCAGCCGCTGGCAGCTTTGCCACCAGCAGAAGACTGAGGCCCCGCAGTTCTCCCCGGCCCTGGACCCCACAGCTTCTAAGGCCAGCCCTGCCCAGGGAAAACTTAGGATAGGGAACGAGGATCAGGGCACTTAAGCAGGAACACTCCCAGGGAGAATATCACGAAGAACACAGGCACCAATACACAATCCCACTAGCCACAATCACACCAGCTCCACAACCCCACCAACACAATCCGGGTCACACAATTGTTCTATTACGCACACCCGTGCGCACACACACACCAAGCTTACAGCAAGAATCGTAGGACACAAGGAGGGGCCAGTTTCACAGGCATTAGCTCTGATCACCGTCAATGAGCTGAGGAACAGACAGTCTTTTATGTGTTCCCCAGATGCTGGCACAGGCGCTTTGAGCGCCTGGGCAGGGCCAGGCCCAGAGCGACATTTTCCTGTGACTCTGAGTCCCGGTGGCTGTGCCCAGAGCGCCCACTTGATGCCACGTTTGGAGAAACTTCTTCCATCAGGGCTTGCCCCTGATGCACGTTCTCTGCGCATGGGGGCGGGGCCTGCTCTGCCGCAGCCCCGCACCCCTCGCTGGTGGCTGCATCCTCTCCCCACTCTACCTCTGGCGGGGACAGTGCCGGAGACCCCCTCCCCCCTAGCATGCAGTAAGGAGCGCCCCCTACAACCTCTTCCTGCTGCGTCCCCACTCCGCCGTGCCCCCATTCTTCTAGGGAGATACCTGACAGAAATAATAGGAAATCATTTTAGAAAAAGATAATCCAGATGCCCCAAACAGGTGACCAATACCCATGCTACAGGGGAAGGTGAAAAATCTTCAGAGTCAACTGCCAATCTGCCCAGAGGGAAAATTCCTTCCTGACCTCAAATATGGCAATCAGTTCTTCTATGTCATTCCCTTTGCTTTGACCAATCTGCTACTGGATTTCAGATTAGCAAAGGAATCTGTGTACCAGCAAATGAGTGATAGGGAAGTACAAGGGAAAATGGAGTGCAAGCAATGTGGTATTGCATCGATATTACCTTTTGAGATTTAAAATGGACAGCAAAGCGATAAATGACAAAGCGGTAAATGAAAATTCGTTATAGCGAGAAACAAAACATTGGTCAAGACATTACAAAGTACAGAGTGTCTCTCGATTCAACTGAGAAAGTATAGGGAACCAGGATTTTGATAAGATTTCTCATTTTGGCGAAATCTCATTTCAGTCTTCTTAACGAACAGCTGCTTTGCCTCTGCCACTCTCACTTAATTCTCAGCATCTCTGGCATCTCTGCTAGCCCTCTGGCACCAATTGCCACCATCCTGTTAGTGCCTGCTAGTGGGAACCCCACACTCATGGGTCAAAGACAGACTGTAGCCTGTTGTTATATGGCCGACTTTCCTATTCATAAACCTAACTTGCATACTCATCCTCTTCCTTTAAGCACACACTTCCTCTTTCCCTGAGCCTATGTCTTATCTGTATTTTCTCTGAGTGTGCACCCCTTCTCTGTGCCTTTTCCTTCCCAAAGCTTAGTCCTTCAACCCCTGACTTCCATCCTTCCCCATAGGGGTAGTTTGGAATAGTTGTTCTGTTTTCACAGAACAGCTATTAACTTCTTGATTGGTTCCAATCAGAATCCCGACAAAATTGTTTTCCTCCCCCCCTCACTCCCCGATCCATCGCACATGTGCAAATTGCTGCTGGGCCATCTTGTGCCTGTACAATAGATTTTTTTTTTTTAAAAATGATTTCTGTCTGATTCTGATCAGAATAGAATGAAATATTTCTTGTTCCAATTTCCGATTGGAACTGGCGAATTGGCCCATTCCTATCAGAACCTATGAAATTCCAATCAATTCCGATCATCTTTGTTATTTTTTTCCCATGCCTTTTCTGGTTTTAATACGGCATTTCTCCGATGGGTTGACTTAAAAGTATATGCAGTGTTCAAGGGGTGGGCACACTAGTGCTGCAACAGAGAGAGAGCCAAAGAGAGAGATCTGTAACTAATATTATCTGCTATTTCTGGCTAGTTCGGTAGTTATTCAGTAACTGACCAGTTACTGTGGAGGTGAACCACTGAACCAGACTATTGGATAATATCATGAAAATTAACTGGTTTATTGCATTACCATATAATTTAATGTTACCATTACTACTCTAAAATCAAGTCTGGAGGGAGGGAGGAAATAGGAATGAAATGATGGGACTATGGTTCCTTGACCCATGCCCAGCTGATGACAGCCTTTATGGCTCTGAGACTGCAATTTATGCATTCTATGCTTATCCAAGGGCGCTATGAGGGGCCTACCTACACAGCCTGCCTATGCATGTGTGGGGGAAACAGTGTGGCAAATCTCTTGCACACTTGTCTGCTAGATTGCCCCCTATATACGCGGGCACAAAATAATGTGTTTAAGGCCTTGGGCAGACCCCTTATAGAAAGGTCATATTCTTTCTGAGTGACACAAAGGATGCAGTTATTAAGGCTGTGGTATCCTTTCCGGCCACCGCAGCCAGGCTGAGAGCCCAAAAGCAGAGGGAGTGAAGAGTAATTTTTAATGGACAGTCAATATAGGATTCTGATTTTATGTGTTACATTGTTTGGAGGTTTTTAAGGTGTGTGTACAAAATTAACTTTTTTCCTCTTGCATGGATCTTTTGTCAAGGTCTGATGCTCAGTACAGCAATAAATATTTGATCTGATTTGTGTTCAAATTATGGGGAAACAGTAATGCAGTGCATGATAATGTACTCAATGGCACGTGCAGTATCACGGTTAATCAGTAATCTGGTTGACCGGATAATCTGCCAAGCACTAACCCGATACCATTCAGTATTGAGGCCTCTCTGGATACCGCAGATCCGGTCTGGATATCAAATAGCAGCAGTTACCCATTTCAGCTATTCACTATGGATTTATATGGCATTAGGATAGTCTCAATTTTACTTTCTATCCCTTTCCTGATAATTCCTTGCATTCCCTTTTTCTTTTTGACCGCTGCTCCACTTTGAACTATGTTTTCATGTTATCCACATGCGTGTCTTATTCAATATCATCTCCTTTCCCAATGTAATCCCCCCCCCCCAAAAAAACCTGCTTCAATTCTGCTAACATCTAGTCTTCTGTTGTCCTCTGGTGTACAGTTAGCAGATTAGCTACTGTGTCAGGCGCAAGGAAATGAACTCCCAGCAGCCCTTCTGAATGGAGAGTAATTCATTACCCGCCTTGATTTCCACTTAAAATGTACTTTAACTACACTTCCAGCTACAAACCCTAAATCACCCTCGCACTCACAAAAAGTCCATCATTTTTTATTTTATTGCATGGCGCTGGCATGACATAATCCCTTCCAGAGCGTCTCAGAGTGCTTTACGGATCAATAAATTACTTACCTGCACGTCAGTGCCAATGTGTGCAAGGCCATTGCAGTCATTCCTCGCTCCACCAGCCGCATGGAAAGTTTTGTGCGTGCGACAGCTTATCTTACATGGGGGAATGAATCCAGGGAGATGGAGAAGAGGGGCTTGCATGGAGGGGATGCTTTAGTCCAGATGTGCAAGCGGTTTGGGGTGTCAGGGGGGTACTACAACAATGTCCCGGTATAACTCCTGGGCTGGGGTAAATAAGCTTAGTTCCACTGACAGCAGCAGAAGAACATTTGATTTAAATCAGCCAAGGATACAACCGCATTACAGCTGAAATGACGACTCTCAAAACAGGCATACTCACCAAAATTATGGTACCTGAATCATTTGGGGGCGATTGGGTAATAGAGGTTTAATGCCTGATGTATTAATCAAATTACCAAATTACTGATTTACCATTACCAAAGCACCTGGTTACCAAATTACCATTCTGTGTCAGTTTACCAATTAACCATTTTTCTGTACATTTCCTATTAATCTATTCATTATTTCCTGCTGGGAAGACACTAAAACGGTAACGTTGTCATTCAGAATGGATTAGTAAAATGGTAAATAGTAAAACAGAAAGTCAGTGATTTGGCAATGGTAATACTTGCTATTTCAGTAACTATCTCAGTATCTGGGCACTGATCAGGTACCCAATAGACTACCTGTAATTTTGGGTATTGCCCGCACATGCAAAATTTGATCTCCTTTTCCGGTCTAGACCCTACATTTCCTCCCATGGACAAGTCAAAGTAAAATCAATACCATGCTGTATAAATTACTCAGAACTGAACTGAGAATCAGATCTCATTTTTAGTATCACAATCACAAACCTAGAGAGTTATAGAAAAATCAACATTTTGTAACCAGATGTTTTCTTATTCTTCCCCATTTGTGTCATTACAGTGTCTCCCAAAATTGTCGAGATCTCCTCTGACATTTCCATCAATGAAGGTGGCAACATCAGTCTTACCTGTATAGCCACAGGCAGGCCAGATCCTACCATCAACTGGAGACACATCTCTCCCAAAGGTAAGATGACCACATGTAACTGAATGCATTTTAGGATTACTGGGTGGTATCTCTGTCATGGCACACTGAGAGCATGGAATCAAGTGCTGACAAATTCATTAGCCTTTCCTACTCAAAAGGTGAGGAGCAGAGAGGCAGCAAGGATGTACATCATTCCAAAAAGCGTGCTGCGGCCACACAGTGCTTTTGCTTGTGATGGATAACCTGGAAGTGAGAATCCATCCTTTTCCAACCCTTATAGAGATCCAAAGTGCCCAAGACAGCTGCCTAAACTATGTACTGATGGGAGATTGACTTGACGCTAGCACCTGGATTTGTTTATGGTATGACCTAGACTACGTGTCAGATGTTTTGAATGTTCAGTTATGGTTAGTGTGGCCATTGATGTTCTTTTTGAGTACGTGTTGGCTCGAGCACAGAGTTTCGTTTTCATGTGGGATCTACCCAAAGTACAGTTGTTATAAACAGGTTTGAAAGTCACTATTGGATCTTTCCTATCAATACAAAATGGAAATGGGAACAGCAATGAAAAGGAAAGGAAATCCACTGCAAGCTACCTACAATTATGGAGTTAACAGAACAGGGGGTCGCTTTGTGGGCTGGGCTGCTGGCTGGGGAGTTAATGCCCACGTGCACAAATTCAGGAGCATATTTCACACTTCAAAGCACTTGCACAGTGATTGGACTGATGGGTGGGTTTTACCATCACCAACATTTTCTGGGTGTTGTTGAATCTGGAGTTGATGATAGGTTAGACAAAGGCTATGGCTGAAAGTCTTTGAGTACTGGTCGCATCGGCATTTTGGCATTATTAGTGAGCTATTGTGCATGGGAAACAACAACCCAAAACAAGTACCTGAAATAGTGCTGAAACTCAGTATTTGAAATGAATTCGTTTTTACCAATAATCTCAGTATTCGACTCGGATTTATTGAGTTTCGAGTCACCAAGGAATCGGTCTGATACTCGGTATTCGGTACTCAGGCCAATACTCAGGCCAACATACTTGGCTTTTCCTGCCCCTATATAAGGTGACTTGGTACTCGGTACTCTGAAAATACTCGTTACTTGGTTTTATTTTACTGAGTACCAAGTAGTGAGTATTCATCCGAGTTTCTGAGGACCAGCCAAACACTTGGAGCCAGTCCTCAGAAACTCATAAATACTCGTGAATACATTTTTGACTATTCATTTCAACCCTAAGCTGAAATGAGCATAGTTGTTATAGGGATGAAAGTGCAGCCAAGGGACCCCTACAGTTTGGTGTGTCCCACACTCTTTGGTGCACCTGAGCCCATGCCACTGGGAGAGGGTTGCAGAGAGCTGTTTTCATCCTCTTTCCCAGGGCCCATTCCACCTGTTGTGCGTAGTGAGTATATGCAAAGTCATTCCAGTTGTCGATATTATTCAGAGGGATGGGTGAACACGGTTCAGATTTTCGGAGTTCAGACTGAACTCAGTCTGTTCGGACATTCGAACCGAACGTCCGAACCGAACTCTCGAACGACCGAACAGTTTGGTCGTGTTCGGATGAGTTCGGGGGCGGTAAAATGTCTTTTCAGGGCCAAAAATTAGGTTTTCGTTTTGATAGCGCTATTTTTAAATGTTCGGTCAGGTTTGGCCAAACCGAACTCAGCTGAACCAAACCATCGAACCCGAACTTGGGTTTTGAACTGAACAACCGAACATCCGAAACGCGTTCTGTTCGCCCATCCCTAATTGTTTGGATATTCAGGGAACTATATTCATTTCAGCCCAACCATCATGCCCCTTCTAAGGACCCCCCCCCCCGCCTCTCCATCTCCTATAGGACCCTCTTGCACTTCCCTGCATTCCTTTTCCCCCGTGCTCCCTGTCTCAAACATGTTGCTGTTCTTTCCAAGAGACCGTTTTCTCTTGTTGCTGCCACTTGGCAGATTCCCCCCACCCCCCCGGGGGGGATCTTTACCTTTGCTTGAGCCAGATGTTTCCATTTTACTTAGGTCTTAGCTGCTATGGAAACTGCTGATGCGCCAAGGGGAGAGGAGGGAGCTAATCAGAAATTACCTGCGGAGCCGAGTATTTACAACAGCAGCTTTTACCAGATTTCCGGCCCAGATTAGACACTGCATTGGAAACCCAAATAGAACTAATCTCCTTGCAGATCAGTGTGGGACTGGCTTCTCTGCTGAGTCTAGAGGTGGCCCAAGGCAGTATCTTTCTCTCTCCACTACAGCTGAAACAAATTGCCCCTTTCATCTTCACTGATTTTTATCTGCACTTTCAGAACGAACTGAGGAGATCCGAAGTGGATTTTTGGCCGCGCCAGACCTCCAAAGTCTGTTTTGACCTGCAGGGTGATAGTGTGCGGAATCATTTTGCACATGGGCAAGAAACAGAATCGTTTTTGTGCATGCACAAAACAGTGCCACACATGATTGTACACCACAGCACAATACCTTTCTGTGCAAGTTCAGGAAGCAAAATATCATTGGGTGCGTACGCGCGCACACGCACACACATACACACACACACACAAAAGAATTCTGTTTTCATGTGTGTGCGCGAAATAGTGCTGCACACTATCTGGATTGCCATTGGAACGGGAAGTGAATTGTGACTGCTCCTCATTTCACCGCACATGGCTCAAAACAGACAGATCTGTTGGAGAGGCCATTCTCCTGGAAATTCCACTCCGGCTCTAGTTTCTATCTATACGGCAGCGTAGCATCTAAGGACAATAGCTAAGGACTCTGAATGCCTTAACTCTTTATTTTCTCCTTGCCAAAGCAAACCATGGAATGTGAAGGCTGCAAGATGAACCTCATGGGGGAGGGAGAATTCTGAAGGGATGGGCCCTTGTAAGATTTCTATTGCTCAAATCCTGTTCATTTTCACATGGCTTTTTCACCACAGTCGTGCCAGCTCTGCTGCTACACAAAGCAGGGCAATTCAGTATCAGAGAACTTGACTGTGAACCAGGACTCTGAGTTCTAGTCTCGTCTCTGCCACTGGTTCTGTGGTTGAGATATATCCTGTCTCTGTGCCTCGGTTTCCATGGATCCAATTCTTCCTCCTGCCTGCCTTTGGGTGCAGTGGAAACAGGAGGATGAAAGGAGACCCTGACCTTACACTGCCAACTTTCTGCAGGTTTATACTGCTGGCAAAGTAAGCCAAGCTGTGGGCTGTGTGGAGAGGTGCCCCTGCCATCTGGGCTGGACTTTACCCCAGGGCAACCTAGGACAACTTAGGAGTGGTTCAAATAAACTGTTCCGTTTCCATGGACATTGATGTGAAAATGGAAGTTACCCCCTTTTTTGATGGGAATTCGTCTGATTGGAAACACTTCCAATAAGAATTCCCCCCCGCCCCCCCCAAAAAAAAACAACCACCCACCAAATATGTAAAAATGGCCACGTTGCATTTGAAAAACGGCCACTGGGCCGATTTGCGCATGAACAAATGGCTTCTCTTCCCATATCCAAAATAATAACAATAAAGAAATCATTTTTATATAGCACCCCTCTGCTATGGCTCTCGGAGCACTTTTAATCCTCACAATGACCCCTGTGAGGTAGGCTGAGAAAATAATGCAACAGGCCCACAGTCACACAGTTAATTTCTGGCTAAAACAAGTCTAGAACCAGGGTCCCCCCACTACCTCCCAGTCCAAGTACTGCACACTTAGCCATTACACCACACTGGCTCTCACCAGCAGGATTGCTGTCATTTTGGATATGGGCAGCAGCCATATTTATATGTGGCAATCAGCCCGGCAGCCATTGTGCATGTGCAGTCAGAAACCCTTATCGAAAATGGCAGCGACGCCAACACCCCTATTTTGGATATGGCAGTAGCCATTTTTTCAAATGTGCCATGGCCAATTTTTGGTTTGGTTTGGTTTTCATCCGTTCTGAACAGTCCTGCCCCTGCTATTTTCTCTACTGGGGGAGGGGGGGAGGCACAGCAGCCCCCATTTTCACAAAGACAGGGTGTGGTGCCCCCATTCTCTTCCAGTAAGGCCCCAAACATGACCATCTCTAGGGTCCCCTGGAGTGTATCACCGAGGGGGGCAAGAGGGGATGGGGCCACCAGGGACCTCACATTTTATATTTCCCTTAGCCCTGCAAATTAGAGATGTGCGAATGCGGTTCGGAAATACGGAGTTCAGACCGAACTCGAATAGTTCAGTCGACCGAACCGAACTTTCGAACCAAACTCGAATTCGACAGAACTGTTCGGTCGAATCTGAACCAGTTCAGAAGGCCCCAAAACCCCGGGTTTGAATGTACGAACTCGGTTCAGAAGTTCGGAATTCAACCGAACTTGAATAGTTCAGTCGACCAAACCGAACTTTCGAACTGAACTCTATTTTTGAACCGAACCGAATTTCCAAACTCAGTTCTGTTCGCACATCCCTACTGCAAATTCCAAGGTCATCTCTGCCTGCCATGTCTCTCCTTAATTCTAGCATGTACTTGATGCTGCCCCCTTTCCTTCTCCTGGGAGCTCAGCAAGGGCTTTGCTGACATAGGAGTTGGCTTTGCTGCCTCTGCCCTTAAAAGGCAAGGGGGATCCTCCACTAACTGTTTCTGTCCCCCTTTGCAAGGCTTGTGCACTACAACGTAAACCTAGCTGCCCAGAAAATCCACACACCCTCAGATAAAAAATGGAGAGCATTATGATATTTACCGGCCTTTGCAAAGTGCTGTCAGTGCATAGTAATATTGTCATTAAAGACATTTATTCTTACAGACTGGGATTCCAATGACTCATCCTAACTCGGAGCTCCTTCCCTCACACCTAACAGGAAAGACCTTGCTAGCTGTATTCTAACTAGGGATGGGTGAACAGAACCAAGTTCGGAAATTCAGTTCGGTTCGGTTCGGAAATTCGGTTCGGTTCGGAAGTTCGGTTCAGTTGACCGAGCTCTTTGAGTTCGGTCTGAACTCCGAACTTCCGAACAGAGCTCGGAAATTCAAACCCCATTGAACTAAATGGAATATTATCTTTTAGGGATGGGAAAACAGAGCCGAGTTCGGAAATTTGGTTCGGTTCAGTTTGAAAATTGAGTTCGGTTGGTCGAGTTCGGTTCGAACTCCGAACTTCCAAACCGCGTTCGCCCATCCCTAATTCTAACTGCCTGCATGCCTCTCAGGGGTGCAGCTAGGTTGGAACAGACCCTGGGGTAGAGGATGGAATGGGGTCCCCTTGACTCCTCTTCCAGCAGTAGGAGGTGCAGTTACACCAGGGAACATGGCCACCCTCTGGCTTGTAGGTCTTTCTCCCGCTACCACACAAGCCCTTTGGAAAGTACTCCATTTATTCTCACCCTTTTACTAGGTCTGCATTCAAACCTCTTCCTTCCTGGGGTGCCTTCTCCTCCGGCACTGAAAAGGGTAGTCTGGGGAGTTTTTATTCCCTCCCAGCCCCTCCCCAGGCTTTTCCAATCTTGAGAAGTTGATTTGGGTCTTTCGACAGCGCGATGAAGCTTTTATATCTAGGCGCGCTGCTTTTCCCTTTTGAGCCGAAGGTATTAGACACAGGTTTATGTCTAACCAGATGTAATACTGTTTTATTGTATTTTATTACATTTGGTATTATTTTTGTATTATTGTTGAACAGAGATTATGGTGAAAGCTAGTATCTAAATAAATTTGAGCTTGAACTTGAACTATTCCCTCCCATTTAATTCTTCTGCTAACAGCGAGATCGGGTGAGCTCCCAGCCAACGCCGTCTTTGTCGCTGAGATGTGCTCAAGGCCTTTGCGGAGTGTTCCCAGAAGGGCAGCCTACCATGTCTTTGTTCATGGGCAGCTTTCTTTCCAAATCCCTCTTGCTGCTCACTAAAACAGGATTGCTACACCTTGTCCCTTTCCAGACAGGCACTTGCTTCCATCACATTCACTCTCACTGTTTTGCCCAAATCCTGACATCCCGTCCTTGGTCCTTTACAGCTCTGTCTTGACAAGAGAGACCTCTTTCTGGTCCAGGCCAAGGACTCTGTTGTTTATGTGCTTGTTCCATAATGGGTCCAAATAACTGTTCACTGAACTCAAGGAAGAAGCAAGGCCTATCTGTGTGGATGCTGCTGCTGCTGCCCCGGTTAGATTTTAAACACCGATCCCAAGAAACCGAGCTAGAAGGCCCTTAAATTACTTAAAGGAGAGTTGCTTTATTCCAGGGATAGGCATATCAAAACCTTAATATGGCTGAAAGCCACAAGACATGCGCCTGACCCTTTGAAGCATCTCCCAGGCAGAGCCTCTCCTGCTTTGTGATTGGATGGTGGAGCTTTTGCTCTGGGGTCCTGACTGCTGAGATTCTGAGGAGTAGCTGGGATTCAGCTGCTGAGACTCAGGTGCAGTGCAGGAAGGCACAGGACCAACAGAGCAATGCAGAGCCTGGTGCTGGTCTTGGCTAAGAGCTGCACTTAAACTGGCCGAAAGCTGCAGGCCCCCATCTTCCTGTACGTTACACTGGGGAGCGGTGGTGGTGGAATCTTTTCCCCTCCAAGATTGGAGGTGAATGGGGCTGGGGTGCCAACCGAATTACATTTGTGTGGGCAAGCGACCAGGGAGCCACTTCACCCTGCCCCTTTCTGACATGACCACGCCATTTCTGAGCACCATGCCATCAGAACACTCAGAATGGGTGGGGCCAGGCAGAAGCCATGGAGGTACAACTACCATCCCTTGCACACAGCTCATGGAGGTGGGCTTAGAGGGGCAGAGCAGGTGGTGGAAAGGGTTCCACCCTCCCACACCAATGTGTTCCCACACATTCGCCTCCATGACGTCCTGACCCCTTTTGTCCTGGAGGGTAGGGATGTGCGAACAGCAGGGGCGGCTGGTGGTTTTTGATGTTGGAGGGGCACTGGGGTAGTAAGGGCGGGCCGGCGGGCCTAGGGGCGGAGCCAGGGGGACGGTAGGCCAGCGGCATGGCATAAACCAGCAGCAAGGAGTTCCCAGGGTTAACATCGAATGGAAGAAAACACAGTCTACATGCACATCAAGTTTAAAATAAATAATTTATAAACCCAAAACACAGGGAAACACCCCAAACACTGGCATAACACTCGCATAACACTCGCATAACACCCAAAACACTGGCATAACCCAGCAGCAAGGAGTTCCCGGGGTTAACATCGGAAGGAAGAAAACACAGTCTACATGCACATCAAGCTTAAAATAAAT
>QEPC01009472.1:17439581-17452877 GCA_003113815.1 Sphenodon punctatus | reverse complement strand
ACCCCCCAGCCCCCCACTCCCCTCCCAGGGAACCCAGGAGCCCTGGCTCCCATCATCCCCTGCTCTAACCCACTAGCCCCCCACTGCCCTCCCAGGGAACCCAGGAACCCTGGCTCCCAGTAAGGGCCTACTCTAACCCACTCCCACTCCCCCCGTGTGCCCCCACTCCCTCCCACCATGTGCCCCCCGCTGCCGCCTCCCCCCCCAGCCCCGCAATTTACTCACCGGTGGCGGCTCGGCTCCTCAGTCTCCATCCTCTTCATCCCGTCCTCTGTCCTCCTCCTGATGGCTGCGCGGGAGCTCCCAGGCCTGAACTGTTCATTTGGACCTAGGAGCTCCTGCGCAGCTGGGCTTCCCCAAGTTCCCCTCCTCCCTCCCAGAGTCGAGTCAGTTTGACTCGACAGGGAGGGAGGAAGGGGCAGCTCCCAGCGCGCGCGGAAGGAGCTCCTAGCCCCCCCCCGCACAGGTGGGACACTGCAGTTCATACCAAGGCACCTGTATGCAGTGCCCTGGTATGGACTTTCCCCCTGCCTGGCCCCTGCAATGGAATAGTGCCCCCTGCAGCACTATTCTATTGCAGGGTCCCTTTATGTGGAATGGACGGCACTTCTAGATGCCCATTCCGCATAAAGGGAGAAAATGTCTCTCCCTTTTGTCCCTGAAAGGTTTCCTTAGGAAGCCTTTGCAGGGGGGGAGGTGAGTCACCGGTTGTGTGCGCATGCGCGCACACAACCGGTGAGAATGTTCGGAGCCACCTCGAAGAACCTGGTTTAGAGCAGCAACCTTCTGAAGGTTACTGCTCTAAATCAGGTTCTTCGAGGTGGCTCCGAACATCCACTGCAGTGCGCATGGCCGCTTTTTTTTTTTTCTCTGTCGGACTCGAGGCCAGCCGGCCGGAGGAGTCCTGGGGCCAGGAGGGGCATTGCCCCTCCCTTCCTAGATGGCCCACCGCCACTGGCAAACAGAATGCTGTTCGGATGTTTGGACATTCGGTTTGAAACCCAAATTCAGGTTCGGTTGTTCAGTTCGGCGGAAGTTGGCCGAACATTCAAAAATAGCACTATTGATACCGATAGCGAATTCGAAGATTTTTTCAGTATCGGTATCATTTGGCCCTGAAACAACCCCTGGTCTCCACCCCTGGTGTCAGGAAGTCTGCTCCTCAGCTGCCTCCCCCTTCAAGTCACGTTTTTCCTGCTCCCAAACTCATCCGAACAGGACCTAACTGTTTGGCCATTTTTGAGTTCGGTTCGGACGTTCTGTTCGGACGTTCGAACAGACCAAGTTCGGTCTGAACTCTGAGCATCCGAACCGCATTCGCGCATCCCTACTGGAGGGGCCCTTTATGGGCCAGATGAAGGACATGGCTAGGCAGGATGGATGTGGTCCTTGATCTGGAGGCTCCTCACCCCTGCACTGTAGTCTCTCTTAAAGCTTTGCCAGGGCACCTGGAGCACCATCCGATCCGGGCCCTTATAGCTCCACTGATGTTCCTGGCAAGAAACATCCTCTCTTCTCCTAGTCCTGCATTCCCCTGCTAGTGCATCTCTACCAGTGCATCTCAACCGTGAATGGCAACAATCCCTCCGGTGGCTGTTTTTAGCAGGGACTGGCCTTGGTACTCGGAACTTTGGAATTTGGATACCTCAATTGAATATTGATGCCATTGCGCGCATGGTTTGTGCTAGGGTAGCTCACTACATCCAGTTAGGTCCCTCTGATAGAGCTTAAACAGCTGTCCTTTTTTTGTAGAATTGGGAGCTATCAGGGAAAAGCTAGAACTTAACTGTCCTCTAGAGCATAAAGGGGTTTTAATGCAGTGAGAAAGAGAATTGGGTAGATATCACAGCAGAAGACCCAGGAGCTCTGTGACTGCCACATTTTCCCATGCCCTTCAGAGCATCTCAACTGGAGAGTCCCTCACAAGTAGTCAGTTTGGCTCAGAAGGCTCTAATTGGCAACCAGAGTTCCCCCCTGCCCCAGATCTGGCAGTCACCATGACTCAAAAATGGTTCAATGAGAAGGTGTCAGGAAGCTCCACTCTTGCAGCTGAAGAGCTGATGCTAGTACCCTGCAATCCCTGCTGCCAATGCTAGCATCAGAGCCCGGCAAGATGCCGTGCTCATTAAGGCAGGAGGCAAGAGAAGCCTCCTCTGCCATACAAAGTGAGGGAGCAGGAGGAGAGAGACACAATGAAGGTCCAGAAATATCCTTCTGCACGGGAGGCACTAGGCAGAAGGCAGTAACACAGCTCCTCATTCGAGAGAGACCTCCTCCTCCCGCATCACACACACTGAAGTCGCTTGTGGCAACCCTGCTGGATACTTGCTCTGCAGGGTTGCAGAGCTGCCCTTTAATTAGTTGGCTTCAGGAACTGATCTTTCAGTCTGTGTTAATGATATAAGAAGGGTGTGAATAACTCATGGCCCCCTATGGAATGTGCTTAGTTTCTTGCCTTCATCTGAACTCCAGCTCTGAGCTCCAGGGTAGCTCAGATCCCTATCTAAATTGGGCCACAATTTTGTAAATGGGTGAACCCCAAAATATAGATACTTGGGAGACTTTAGGATTTCACCTTCCTTCTATTGCAACTGCTTCTTGCTTACCACTTAAAAATATGAATCTTGGAACAGGTTGGGGAATCTTTCAAGCAAATTGGAGCCTTGTTTGGATATTGTCACGTGTGACCCAGGCGTTCCACGTGTCTGAAAGATCCACACCCCAAACCAACCCACCATCTAGTTCTCTTCTAGCAAAGTCAGTTTTATTTCCAAAGTTGTGTTCCCAAACAATTCTAACAGACCCCAATGCATGATGGACAAGAATATCCGTCGGTTCACAGTCCTTTTCTCTGGGTTTTTCCCAGACTCCTAGCCCTCCGGGACTTTTTGGCCTGGCTTACTGCCAGTCCTCAGGGAAGCCCTTCTTATGACAGAGCCTTCTGCAAGCTCCAACCTTTTCTAGGTGAGCTCATCATTACCTTATTTTACCGTACCTTACCTTACCCTTAACTTTACCCCTTACCTTACCTGGAGCAGACTGTCTTGCTCTGGGCACCGCTTCTCCCTGGTGGTCCTGTTCTGAGTCTCATGGCTCTGCCATTTATAGTCAGAACTCTCAGCTGACTTACAGACTCCTGTCCTATCCAACAATCAGCTTGCACCCACTGCTGGTTAGCCCCCTTAAAGGAGCCTGGCTATTCTTGGCCCAAGACCTGGCTATTCTTGGCTTTCCCCACAGGGTTGCAACCTGCAGTGACTCACCCTGCCTACCCTTGGGCCTAGTTCTGTAACAGCGTTTTGGGCCATCCTTTACAGCAGGAGTGGCCGGACTTATGGTACACTTGATCCAAGCACCAACCTCAGGTGATCTATCAGAGCTGCTCTCTCTGGCTCCGGTATTCCAGACTGGGACCCTCCTTCTGACTCCCATCTCTCATGCACCTCAGCAACTGGTCTCAGGTGTGGAGAGGAGCACTCCCTTTTAGAGAGAGCCTTGTCCCTGCTGCATTGGACGAGCTCTCCTAGCCCATCTCCTCCGCAGAGACACTCCCTGGAGCACTGATCCCACTTTGCTTCGTAGAGGTGATTCCTGAGATGTCGGCCCTCTGGAGACAAGCTTGTGGCTTACCAGTGGATCTAAATGTTTGACCAAGAGCATATGTAATTACTGGAACGTCTCATACCAATCCAAATGGAGACAACCTACTTAAACAAGAACTTATCTCTATCCCCAAAGGTCCCACCAAGGGTGCTGATGCTGTGAATGCCTTCGCACTCTGCTGTGGAGAAGGGAATTATGAAGCATTTGAAATTGATTGTGGGTAACATTGGCCTTGCTAATTATTTTAGAGGTTACTTTAACCACATGTGTGCATATGTATATTTGTGTAGTTCTCTGGGTGTATATTTGTGTGTCTGGATGTGTGTACTCATGTTCAGGCAAGCAGATGTAGTTGTGTGTGTCTGTGTGCTGTTGGACAACAGCACAAAGCGTGCCACCGTGTATTGATGTATTCTAGGAAGATGCCTTTAGCTTTCATTTTTAAAAGTCCTTTCATGGGCTCTTTGGCCCTGTAATGTCAACGCAGCTTGCAGTAGAATAGATCCTGGAATGTTCTCATGGTTCAGACAATGTGGTTAGGGTCATTCAGGTGTTTCCATGGTTACTGGTCTCTTTCATTTGGTAACTTTTGTGTTGTCATGGTGACTTTAGTGAAGCCATGTACATATCAAGGGACACATGCTAGAAATTTCTGGCTAATTACCTATCTCCTCACAAGCTTGTCAACTGAAGAGCTGACAGGCCTGAGAGAACTTTGGAAATGAACGGGCCTGTTACATTCCTGGCTAAATGAGACATACTAATTGCTGATGCTATAAAAATCACATTGGGATTGGGTTAATCCATCTAGACTAGGGGTGGGGAGCATTTCGCTCCCCAGGGCCACTTTGAAAATGAGTACAACCTCCACAGGCTGTAAGAGCTGGGGGTGTGGGTGCTTGAGGGGTGTGCTTAGGATGGGAAAGCAAGTGGAAGCTCTATCATGGATCTATGCCATGGACTCGTCCCTTTCCTTTTGTGCATGCCCTCATCCCTGCTTCCTTCCCCTGAGCTCACTTTGTCAGTGCTTCATGGTTGGAACTGGATTCACATGCCAGATACAAGAACTGAAAAGGAGATAAACCAAAAAATACAACCGTGGAATGGACTCAGCCCAAGGGCCAGAAGTTCGCCACTCCTGATCTAGTCTCTGTGAACATTAAGGGTGGTCTACCAGGGGGAATTCTTTTTCTTCCTTTTTTCTTTTCTTTTCTTTTTTTTCCATTTCTGGTGGGAATCCAGATTTAATTTCCAATTTGGATTTATGGTTTCGGATTTTGTTCCCATTGAAGTCAATGAGAAACCAATCTATAAAACTCACCGCCATTCCCCAGGACAGTGGGTCTGACCGTCTTCATTACCTGGGGTCCCAGAATGGTACTTACTTACCAGCCTTGGAGGACTTGATTGAACCATGACTGCTGCTCTGCTGTGGTGACTTTGATAGGCTCCATTGGGACCATTTTGTGCATATGTAAAATGGCTGCCATCCTTAACCAAAATGGCAGTGGTCAAAATTACATTTCTGCCATTTTTGGTTAAGGGCAATGGCCATTTTGTGTATGGCCATTTTGCACATGCACGATCCAGAGCAGGGAGCACGCTTCTGCGAGGGAGCGTGCTGGAGCCCCCACAGCATTGACCGTACTTCAAGTCAAACCTTCAGAGACCAGTAAGTACCACTCCAGGTCCCCGGCAGACAGGGCTGGGAGGGAAATACAGAACCATAACAGCGGATCCATAAAGGGCAGGCCTATTTACGACCTGCTTCGGATTAAGCTGTAGCGACCCATTATGGGCCATTATGAATTAATCCGAATCCAAAATTCCAATCCCTAGTAAACATGATGGATGATGGGCTTGCATTGCCCACAAAACTTTTATAACAGAAAGTGCTCGCAGGAGGGATCAGATCCATCCCAGGAACAATGATTACAGTTTAGCAGAATGGATTTTGAGGTATCAGCCAAAGCAGTGACTGCCATGGCTTCAGCTAGTGTGGCTGCAATCATCAATAACAGTGCAGATCATGAAAGCCTTCCTCAGGGGAAATTCTATGGAACGTTTCTGTGGGTTTTGAGACTTGGCACTGTGAGACAAATTAGACATGGGCGATAGTAATTGTTCAGGGTCTGGCTGAGTTTCACGTGTGGTTTATTGTAAACATCGGAGGATGACAAAGGGTTATATTTGGGCTTTGATTTAGCAAAATCTCAACATCTGTTTGTAAAATTGTTAGAAACTTCATAAGATTAGCTCCTTTGGGCTGCACAAAGTGTAACTGATTGTGTTGGAGCTAGAACCCAGACTTGGCTGTCTGCCTGGCATGTGAGAGCAGTTGGGGCAGAATTGGGATGTTGGTTGTATTAGTAGCCAGAGCTGCAACTAATGGGATAGCTCCTTGCTACCCCTTAGTGAAGTCTAAATTTGTTCTAGAGCGGTGCTTGATAGAGCTCCAATCCTTTCAACTGCAGAGAATGTTAACCCTGATGCGATTTCAAATGTTCGAATAAGCAGTCACGCTGGGTAGGGCCACCAAAATAGATTACAATTTAAGACGCTGCTTCTGCATTTGCAATGAAGTAGAAAATTTAGAGCATGTACTTTTTGTATGCCCTTATTATGACGATCTGAGGGCAGCATAGATTGGCCCACTACTGACAAGTAGACCCTTTTGTTCCTCTTCCCAACATATTATTTTTCTTTTAACGGTACAAGATCCTTCTATTCCGAAGTCACTGGCCTTGTTTTTCCTCTTGGCAACTCGGGAAAGGAATCTCAAGTGGCAACATCCTTCAATGGAAGTATTGTGTTAGGTGAAGTCTATTTGTAACTTTCATTGGGTTTCCCAATGACTTTCAAGCTCTTTACTTTTATTTGATTATTTTTATGTAATTTGATATTATTGTGTATTTTGTAGATGTAATATCTCTTCTTGGATTATGGCAAAAAGCTGAGATCCTAATAAAATTGATCTAATACATGATTTTATTAGAATCCAGAGAGATTGGGTGGTTGCTGTGTTAATCCCCAGTGACAGAGATGGAGAAAAGATGGTTTATTTACTTACTTTGATTCCAAAATTTAATACCCCGCCCCTCCCACACCGCAGTTCAGGGCAGCTTACAATCACAACGATATCTTTGAATGATATATTTTATTGGACCAACTGCTGTTGATGAAAATGAGCAAGCTTTGGGGGCCACACAGAGCCCTTCCTCGGGCATGTAGCTTAGTCAGTTAGAAATACATACTCTGAGCAAATTTGGCACAGGGATATGAGGAGGCAGAAATGAGTGGCAGTGGATAAGACACGGATAGCTGGTGGGTGGTTGGCAGGTTTTGCATCTACTGTTCTGGTAAGGTCTTGTTCCTGTTGACGTTGGGGTGTCCTGGGTGGTGTGTAGTTTGGTCCAGAGGATCAGTTGTGTGAGGTTTGAAGGTTGCCTTTGTTTGAAGGCCAGAAGAGGTGATTCAGAGAAGATTTTTCTTAGGGTTTTGTCCCATCAAGTTGTAGCTGTTGGGTGACGCCATGTATGGGTTCCAGTGTGGGGTGGTAGGTGTCAACAAGAGGGTGCGGCTAGATGGTTCTTTCTTTCTGTATTTTAACAGGTGCTCTTGAGGGATTTGGGTGGCTCGTTCTATAATTCGGTCTAATTCTCTGTGGGAGTGTCCTTGTTTTGTGAAAGCAATGGGTATTTTCAGACGTGACGGGGCGGCTTTCGCCCCATCACGGAATCACCCATTTGATTCCCCACTGGAATTCCGCCATCACGGCCAGCAGATGTGCCGGCCGATCCCAACAGGGAATCTGGGGGGGGAGAAGGGGGCTGCGCAGCGCAATGTGCGGCCGCACAGCCCTCCCCCCCACGCTCCCCCGGCTGCCCGTCCTCCGGGAGACAGGCGGGCGCAGCAGCCAATCCGGCCACTCCATCCGATTCAGAACTGTGGTCTGGGCCACGGCCCGGAATCAGCGCCGGTAACGTATGTTACCAGCTGCCAATTCCGGGCCATGGTTCAGCTAACCACGCTTTCGGCCATGGTCCCCGGATGAGGGCTGAAAGTGTGGTTATTTTGATTCCTGCTGGAGGTTCACTATAGTGACCATCTGGCGGGACTCAAACAGACATTACGGGACCATTCCCCACCACAGGGTATTGTCTGTGGTTGAGAGTGATCTCATAACGTCTGAAAATACCCAATTTAAATCAAAGTGAGGTGAGCATCATGGGCCTGTTCTTCAGGGTAGATTCTTTGGTGTCTGAGTGCTTGGCTGTAGATAACTGATTTTTGTGTGTGTCTTGGCTATAGTGCTTGACTGGATCGATGGGCATAGGGGTGTTAGTTGCTTGTATATTGCTGTCTGTAGTTTGCCATTGTGCATGCTGACAGTGGTGTCCGGGAAGTTGATACTGGTGTGTAAATATTCTAGGGTTAGTTTGATAGAGGGGTGGTGATTGTTGAAGTTGGGGTGGAATTCTAGGAGTGAGTCCAGATTTTATTTCCAGATGATGAAAATATCCTCTATGTATCTGACATATAAGAGAGCCAGTGTGGTGTAGGGGATAAGGTACTGAACTTATACCTGGGAAGCCAGGTTCAAATCCCTCCCTAGCCATGAGCACACTGGATGGCCTTGGACAAATCACAACCAGCCTAGAGAGCCAGTGTGGTGGCGAAGGTGCTGGACTTGGACCTGGGAAGTCAGGGTTCAAATCCTGCCCCACTGGGTGGCCTTTAGCAAGACACAATCTCTCATCCTCAGTTCCCGATCTGTAAAAAATGGGAATGTTTTCCTCACCCTTGTCCATATTAGATTGTAAGCCCACTGGGCAGGGACCTGTCTCTGAAGAATCTGCGACTGTAAAGTGCTGTGTACGCCAAGCCGTGCTATCGAAATGGTAAGTAGTAGCAGATTTGGTGGTGCATTTTTCCAGGTATTCCTCTTCCAGGTGCCCCATAAAAAGGCTGGTGTATTGGGAAGCCATTTTCATGTCCATAGCTTTCTTATCATTCCTGCCTCCTGTGCCAAATTTGCTCAGTTTCCACATTTATATATTTCTAACTGGCTATGCTACATGCCTGAGGAAGGGCCCTGTGTGACCTGAAAGCTTGCTCGTTTTCACCAATAACAGCTGGTCCAATAAAAGAGTTCATTCAAACCCCCTTGTCTCCAGCTCTGATTGTGTTAGAGAGATACTTGCTGCTCTCCAGGTATACGGTTCTGATTTGCTGCTGTCCATGCTGCCCACCTGGCAAACATGTTTTTCTTCTTGCTATGAAAGCTCTTTGCTCCCCAACTCTCCCTCCACTCCCCCAGCTACGAGAAGGGAGGCGTTTTCTTATGAGCTGCTCTCCCCCTCCACCCGCACTGTGTTGGAGAAATATAGCTGTCTGCCAGAGCTCAACCCTAGCGCTACTTTTCAAGCCAGGCCGACTTTACCAGACCCCACCCACCACTAAAAGCATTAGCCTCAGCCCCAGTCTCTCCTGTAACAGGTTTAGGGCTGAGAAGCAGTGCAAAACAGCTGATCAGCTATGGCGATGGCAGCACCATCTCCCAGCTCCAACATCCATCAAGCTTAATCTGATCCTAAGCACGATGAAGTAGGAATGGAAGCCAGGGTTTGACAGGATCTTCCCACTAGTTCCTTTGGATAACCACAACGTTTCTGGGGTCTGGACCTCCTGAGGCCAACTTGAGCTCTGGCATCTTCCCCTCTTTCCCCTCTGCCTTCAAAATTAAACACAGCTTCAATACCTGCCTTAAGTCTTGGGCCTGTTGAGGATTTGGCCCTTTAATACGATTACCACTCAAGCCATTATAAATGGATCAAAGGGTGTGAAATCCAGAGTGATTGCAGAGACTAGTGGCATTGCAATGCAAAGTCTTTAACTGATCATCAGACACCTACTAGAGTAACTAGAGCCCAGGTATAGGTTTTAAGGTGGTCTGGTGATTATGGCATTGAGTTCAGGATATCTGGATTCACTTCCCGACTCAGCCACTGATGTGTAACCCTGTGAAAATCTCTCCACCTTTCTGTGACTCAGTCCTCCCTCTTTAACCTGGGGATGCAATTTATCTAATTTAGAATAGTCTGTCATCTCAGCAGGTTAAGGATAGTGCGTGTACTGTGTGCGTGTTTAACGCCTAGAGCAATGAGGCCTATCTTTTGCACAGCATACAAGCCAGAGTTAGGGAACCTCCAGCCCAGGGGCCAAATGCAGCTCAAAGATAATTTGTAGGGCTGAAATGAGAAATCTTGGTGAGTGCTGCTTCTGTTGGAAGCAGAGCATTCGCCGAGATTCACACGACACGGAAACTTACCAGCTTTCCCACTGTTTTCACCATTTGCCATTGATTTTCACAAGTTGAACAGGGCTGCTACAGGAGAGTACCAAGCCCCATGTATGCCCTGTGTGCACCCCCGCAGGTTGTGGAGGTGAAAATATGCTACCTAAATGCTGGATCAGTGCTGGATATTGGCATAAAAGTTCTGTAAAACTGCCATAAATCTGTCATAAATTTCCTGGAAAGTGATGAAAAGTCCCAGAGAGTGACAAAGTCCCTGAAAATGACACACACACACACACACACACACACACACAAAATAGGCCAAAGTGCAGAATCACCAGATACTATTTGTAAGCCCTAGGGGCAGAGACCGTGTCTATTTTATTACTTTGTAAAGTGCCAGGTACACTGCTGGCGCTATATAAATGTTTGTTAATAATAATAATAAGTACCAACAGACACTCGCAAGCACTCACACAAGGACAGTATTTCCCTTTGAAACGGGAACACTTGCTTTCGTCTCAGCCTTAATTATTTGCCCTCCTTTCCAGTTCCTGCATCCACTTCCTGTCCTCAAGTACTGAAAGAGTGAGCTCAGAGGAAGGGAACGGAGATGGATATGGATAAAGGATCGATCGATAGCATGGGTCCATGATCTGGACCTTTCCTTTCCTTCACCCATCCTGAGCACTCCCTTTTAAGTTCCCTCACTCCCCAGCTTCTCTGAATCCCTTGGAACTGGTACTAATTTTCAAAGTGACTCCTGGGAAGAAAAAGGTTCCCAATCCTTGGTCTAAGCATTATAAAAATAAACAGAAGTTGAACGATCAGTGCTCTCTGATGTTAGTTGTAAAATGTCACCTTTTTGTAAAGCATCTGGGTAAAGTGATCAGCGTAGTCTACGACGAGAATGCAGCTTCCCTTCCTGTGGTAGAATCAGGCAGCTACTTAACAGCAACCCACCAGAAATGTCTGGGCTCGGAAATGAAGAATCCCTGATCCAAGAAAAATGGTGGTGGCATTTTCAGATATCGAAGAGTCAAGACTCAACCAACAACACTGACACTCTTGGAGAATTCTCTGTCGGAATTTAATTACCAATCAGTCAAGGGAATTTGAGTTACATCTTACTTTAAAGGTATGGTTACACACACTGATTTTGATTCATAGCAGAGATCCAGCCTGCTGTACCTCATCTCCCATCCTCTTCAAACCCCATTAGAGCCTGTCACACACCTCGTTCTAGGCTGAAAACTACCCCAGGATAATTCTTTTCTAAGCTTGGCTTTGTCCAGATGTTGGAGTTTTTGCTCTTCCCTGCTTAGACAAAGCTCTCAATTAAACTAATAGAAATTATGTCTGAATGAACCCTTTAGAAATTGATCCTGTGTGTCTTCAGTGGCCATTTTATGCCCTTAGGTATAAACAGCATAAAGTCCAGCGGGGCTTGAGACCCTGTTCCCCCTATTTTCAGTGAGCACCCACCCCCAGAAAAAATGATAAAATTTAAAAGCTATGAATTTTTTTAAAAAAATTAAAAATAAATAAATAAATAAAAGTTTTAAACATCTGAATAAACACAGGGCATTGCATTCCTGCAGTGCAGACTAGGAGAGCAAAACTTTACACCCAGGATTAGGAACCTTTTCCATCCCTCCCAGGTGCCACTTCAAATTCAAATTTTATTGCAAACGTGACCGTAGGCCATTGTTGACATTCATACATACACATTATTGAGATACATACATACATAAAAGAAAATACATCACAGAATACATCAGAAAACACAATATTCAACAGCTACCCCACCTCTAGCCAAGGTTTACATTGCAAAAATTTGATCCTAATGTCCATCGCAAATCTTAAGAACTTCATAACGCTGGCGGTAACCTCGGGACGTACATCCGATAAGACAATCTGCAGGAGAGAAACCTCCGTCCTGCCAGGGTTACTTTCCATAAGAGGCTGCAAAAATTTAATCCTCAAATAATTATTTAATCTACAGGAGTTCAGTATATGATGGGTTGATTCTGTGGTCTGCCTATCGAAAAGGCACACCCGGTCCCCATATGGTATGGCCAAATAATGACCCTCTAGCACCCTTGTCGGCAGCGCATTTAGCCTTGCACATAGAAAAAGATATTTCTCTCTAAATGCAGCTGACATACTTAAATAGTTAGCCATTGAGTCCAAATGGGGGACCCAGCGGTCGTACCCTACTAGATGGCTGGAGCCGCCCACCATTGCTAACTCCTCCTGCCTTTCAATGTCTATGCATCTCCGAATAACTTGGTGCCTCGCTGCAGCCGGGTTGACAGCGTCCAAATGTGTGTCTGAGAACACCAATCGGAATAATTGACTGAGAACCACCTTTTGCCAGGGGCTAACAAATATTAGCCGCACCAAGTTATTCTGACCAGAACCTCTCTTCGTAAGCCAAAAAAGTATGGCCTGCTCCCGGGCCCTCCCAGACCAGGGCCGAAAAGCTAATTTGAGCCTCACCGCAGCGGTCGGCGTTGCCCGCGGGTACTTTGTTAAAGCTCTCATGAACCCTGTCTGAATATAATTTAGTTTTTTATTCATCAAAGGAGCCCATATTTCTGCCCCATAGAGAAAAGAGGCTCTAGCCTTGGCTTCAAAGACCCGAACAGCCATATCCAGATTCTGCCTCCCCTGACCCGCAAACATCCTCAGGTTTGCTGCAGCATGCCTTCTGGCCTTCACCTCCGAATATGATCCCCCCATTCCCCCAGGTGCCACTTTGAAAGTTAGCATATAGAAGTTCGGGGTGAGAGTGATTAAGGTGTGTGCTTAGGAAAACAAGGATCCATATCATGGATCGGTGCCATGGTTCTGTGTGCATGCCCTCCTCTCTGCTTCCTTACCTTGAGCTCAGTCTTTTAGTGCTAGAGGGCAGAAGTTAGATCCAGGGGTCAGGTCCAGGAAATCAAAAGAAGCCAAATAAAAACTAGCCTTGGGCCACATTTGGCCCCCAGGCCTGAGGTTACTCACCAATGGCTTGCCACCTATTTTTACGCCTCTCTTGCTGCACGCTGATGGAGAGTGATTCCACCGTGCCTCATAGGGATGTGCAAACCCTTGGGGGTTCAGGGTTCAGCCCGTTTGGGGTTCAGCTAAACCCGAAACCATTCGGGTTGGCCCATTTGGGCCGAACCCGTTTGGAGGGGGCGAACCCAATCGGGGGGGCGTTTTCCCTCCCCCCTCCAAGCTGCGCAGGTGGAAGGGGCGCCGGGGAGCACCTCCCCCCCCACCCTGCCCAGTTTTTTTAAATCCCCCTACCCCAGGGATCACCTTACCAAGTGGTACCGGGGCTCCGGCCCTGGGTTCGGTGGTGGCAGTAGCAGCGGTGGCGGGTCCAGTGGCGGCGGCACTCC
>QEPC01009472.1:17404335-17433955 GCA_003113815.1 Sphenodon punctatus | reverse complement strand
AATATAACACATTCCTAACCTATACTGGTTGAGTTCCTAAATAAGCATCTTACCCTACCAAGGTCCATAAGTTCTTCTCAGTCCTTGATGTAAGTGACTGGGTCTTCAGTCTTAGAGTTGCTAGAAAGCAAAGTCCCCTCTCTCAGTTCATGGTTCGGCTCAACCCTCCTGGCTGCAAGATGTTGAGTGAGTTCCCGATAGTCCCTTCTCTCTCTCTTTTCTTGTCTCTCTCTCTCTGTTTTTCTTCCTGTTTCATTTTCTCCAGTCTGTGCTCATGTTCCATTCTCAGTCTGACTATCTCGAGTTCAGGGTTTGAGCCTTGTCCCCCTGGTTGCCGGTCAGTTGGAAGGGGGTTTTGAGGCACGTTTGGCAGCGCATCTCCATCTCCTGGTTGCTGGTTGGATGGAGAGGGATTGGAGGGGGATTTATAAAGGCCAGGCAGGTGAAGAACCAATCAGGGCCTGATGGGCCAGGAATTGGCCTGTCAGATTGGCAGAGTGCTGGAGCAGAGCCTAACAGACCTCAGAGTGGCCTCAGGGTATGCTGGTCGTGCTGTGGAGCCAGCCACACACCCCTCCAGGGTCTCAAGGGTAGCAATTCTAGTCGTGGGTCCTGACACAATCCACAGTGTCTATCCCCGTCAAGGCTTATCCATTGCCTGTAACAATAAGTAAAAAGTCTTTCAGCCCCTTCCAAACGTCTACTATCCATGTAGTCCTTACCTCGGGGCTCCCTCCAGCTCCCTTTGTGTCTCAGTTCTTGGATTCTCTCTCTAGTTCCTTGTCTTTACTTCTCACTCCCTGACCCTCAACCAGCGTCTCCTCCTGCCTGGTTCCAGGAGCATGCTTTGGTTCTTCCCCTTCCACTCTCCCTTCAGGCTTCTTTTCCCTACTTCAAAGGAGAATTCTCAAGAGGCAGCTACTCCTCCTCCTGAGCTTCTGGCTTTCTTACATCTTCGGGCTCAGCTGGGTGATCTTTGGCCAAGTGGGGGCTGAGTCCTGCTTTTGCACTCCTCCTGCTCTGCGACAGCAAGTTATCTTGTTCCTAGTCAGGAATCAAAAGAGTTGTTCCTGAATCGATGGGAAATTCCATCATGTCGGGAACATTGATAAATATTATTCATTAGAATTTTTGAGTCTGGTACACATATCCTGATTCTGTTGCTTTCAGGATTGCAGGTGGTGATTTTCACAACTTCATTAATTTTGCAGGACTTTTTGTGCCTTCCATGACGTGTCGGTATTTTGGTGTACTTTCCATGACTTGTTGGTATTTTGGTGTAGTTTCCATGAGTTGTCAGTATTTTGGTGTCCTGGTATCGTTGCTTTCTTGGCCCCATACCTTTTTTTGCTTCCAAGTGCTCTTCTCCTCAGGTGGGGGGGTGGGAGGGAGAGAGGCAGCGGTGGTGACGACGGCGGCAGCCGCCATGTCTGGTCTGTGTGCATTTTCTCTCTTGCCAAAGTGCCAGAATGTGCAGAAAATAAAATACCTAGCAAAGGTCATTGTTGAATGGGAACATACAAATGGGATGAACACATGGTAACTTTCCACATCACAGCAGAGGTGGCAAATAGGCTGGTTTCAATGGAAACAGCATTCACCGCAAATCGTGGTTTCAGCCCTACTGAGCAGTGGGGGCTACTCAACCACAGTGTCTCCTTCACCCAACCTGCCTTCTCTTTAATCTGCTCAGGCTATGCTTGCTTATACATAGGGCTACAATTTTTTCATGGTATTTTTTTTTAAAAAGCCATGACTTGGTCAGGGAAGAAATAAGAAAACGTTGTGGGAAAGTCATGGGTAAAAAAAATGCTTTTATTCAATAATTAGTTAAAAATTTAAGGATCCCCCCCCTCCCCGATTCTAAGCTCCTTGTGCAACCACACCACACCCTCCAAAAGAACCTAGCAAAAAAAAAAAAATTGGAAGAGATACAAGATGATAATTAAAGAGATAAAATTAAAGCGATAAATCCTGGGGAGGTGGCACAAAAAATAATGACCTGGCATTTTGATCTGGCAAAATGAAATGATTAGAAGGACCTGGGGACAAGAAAGCAAGTGAAAAATAGAAATTTTAAATTTGACAAGAAATAGAAATTTGACAAGAAAGCAAGAGGAAAGCAATTCCCCCCCCCACCCCCCTGTAAGGGTGTGCCCCTGGCAACAAGAGCCTGTCCAAAGAGATGGAGCCGGACAACGGTCTGGCACAAGGAATGGAGAGAGGAGATGCAGATGAAGTGCTGCCTTCTACTCCTGGCAGCCTTTGATGAACTGGCCACACACCCCGCTGTCCCAAGCTGCGCTGAAACATCAGCATGGCGCGCCGCACAGGAAGGGCTTGGTACCGCGCGGGGAGATGCCGCGGCTTTGCTTCATGGGGCAAATCACCCCCCGTTTGTCAGGTTCTGGCAGCCGGCCAAGGGGAGGGGCTTGCGAGCCTCCACAGCTCTACTCGGCGCACTTCCGGGACTGAAGCCTCCGCTGTCGGCTTCAATTTCAGGTAAATCACGGGGAGTCACGGGAAACAGTGAAAGTCATGGAGGGGTAAAATAAATTCACTAAAACCGTGACCTCCGTGAAAAAATTGTAGCCCTACTTATTCACAAACATTGTTCTTCAGAGCAGTTAACTGAGGTGGTATCTGCTAAGTAGTTGTCTGCTGCTCAGTAGTATGTATCTACCCAAAAAATGCATTCACTTGCATCGCCATGGTATGGACTGCAATTCTCTGCCACCGGTGGCTGTCATGGCAGCTGGCTTTCGTTGGTGTGAGTGGAATATGGGACATGCTTCAAGGCAAATGTTTGCTGTTGCTGAAATGGGTCATGGGTTTATTATTTCAGGTATTGTTCCCATTTTGGGATAGCCTATTCAGTACTATAATAATCCAGAATAATCTAGAATTATCCAGAATAATATCGACAACCGAAACCACCAGGTGCTTGAATAACTGATTTTCAGATATTCTGTTTTGTTTTGGTTTTTTTGTGTGTTTCCATTTTTATTTTCTTATATTGGTTTGGTTATTTCAATATTTTGGCCATGACGGCATTTTGGTTGCATCATCTTTGGTAGTCGCACATGTGCAATATTGCAAATATTGCCAAAATGACATCACCGAAAAATCAAAATGGCTGGACTATTCAAGCCACAAAAATGTAAATGTGAAAAAAGCAAAAACAGAACCACCAGAATGGGTACTGAAAACAGTTAGAGTGGATATCTGTCACTACCTGAACCAGCATTTTTGATTCAGGTAGTTGAACCTTTCCCTCCTATGGGCCACTTGAAAGTGAATACAAGCTCTGCAGGCAAGTGAAGACTTGAAGGCAGGAGTTCGTAAGGGGGGTGCTCAGTACAGGGCAAGGAAGAGGAGACTCCAAATCGTGGACTGTACCATGGATACAGCACCTGTTCTTAGTGCATAATACCTTTCTCTCTGCTCCCTTCCCCGGAGCTCACTCTCTCAGTGCTTGACTAGGAAGAGGATCCATGGGCCAGATCGAGGATTTGGCAAGGGCCATTTAAAAAAACAAATAGCTGTAGGGCACATGTGGCTCCCAGGGGGTAGGTCAGCTACAGCTTTCCTAGATTTTAGCCCCAATAGTTTTCACTGTGATACCTGAGCCCAGTCCACCCACCATCAGTGGGACAGTTGCTAAGGGAGGCGCTGATCTATGAATAAAACTAAGCCCCTATTTTATATGCAGGTTCCATTTATAAATCAGATGTGAGGGACTAGTGATATCCTGTAATGCATATTAGAAGCACGCCGCACACAAACGCACCATATGCTATAGACCAGTGGTTCTCACCGGTGGTCTGTGATGCTATAGTAAGTGCCTCCAACTGTTTCTAGTCCTGTCCTCTGCAGCAATTGGTGTTGTCTTTGTGGCAGCCCTTTATGTACTGAAAGCTGCTACCGTGTCTCCCCTTAATCTTCTCTTCACTAGGCTAAACATACCCAGTTCTTTCAGCCTTTCCTCATAAGACTTGCTTTCCAAAACTTTTAAGCACATATGTTGAGGGTTGGCGTGGTTTGAGTTTAGGAACTTTATATGCTGATAATCAGATCAGTTGATGGATCTATATAGCTATAACCAGGGACCCATTGTTCACTGCGTTTTTCCCCATTGTCATCAGTGAGGAAAATGCATTGAATAGGGGTCCCTGGCTATAATCCAAGCTGTTTATTGGGCTTAGTGGATACAATATTGAACTTGGATCTCGATGGCCAGGGTTCAAGTCCTGCTTTAGCCATGAATTCACTGGTTGGGCTTGGGCAAATTGCTACAACTTGGCCTCAGTTTCTCATCTGTAAAATGGGAATAATAATGACCTATCTCACTCGTTTATTCTGAAGGTGAATTATATAAGGATTGTAAATTTCTTTTAACACTGAATACTGTATAATGATAAATAATCATTTATTACTATATCAATCAGCCATTTTTAACCTTCTCTAGACTGTTTCAATTGGGAACTTAGAATTGATGACCCAGAAGGATATTCAGTATCCGCTTACCAAGATTAACTTGCTGCAATTGACCTCTGCAAGGTGAGCTCTACAAGACAGAACAGAGCTGAGGGAAGATGTGTTTTAAGGTCTTGAAAACCTTAGCTGTCAGCTTTACCCCTCTCCGTCATGCCAAGTACCTTCAGTGTCTCTGTTTCTTGCGATGTGCTTCATTGAGAGAGTCATGAAAATAGACAGCATGAGAGTGGAGAGAATTCTCCGCAGATGAATCGGATTATTGACGGGCAGGGTAATATCGAGAGGGATTTTTTTTTAGATTTTTTTTAACGTCAAAAGAGAGCTATGACCTGTCAGAAACTGAGCTATACAGGCAGAGGAAAGGCAAACCGCACCGTTGGCAAATTTAAATTTTAATTTAATTTAAAATTTAAAAAGGGAACATTCCAAGGAAATTAATATCCCAACCAGATGGCTCTTGTCAAAGTGTTCCATTCTGCCTCCTCCTTATATTATGCTTCTTCTCCTTCAGGTAAGGGGTCAGGAGACTGGATACCTCAGGGCCCTGACATGGCCCTACCTTAGCAGGTAGACACCAAAATCTGTTGTTGTCTAATGTTTGATGACCCATTGCGAGAAGCTGAGAAGAGTTCAGTTTGATGACCCATTGTCGGTGCACCCCCCAATGAGACACAGAGACTGTATCTGGTTTTAACTTGGCCGCACTCTTTGTTCGAACATATTCAACAAGGCCAGTGGGTGATTGCACCAGCAATATGAGTCCAGTATGCTAGGTACTTAATACTTTGGTACTGACCGGGATGTGCCCTCCCATGTCAGTACTCCCAAACTGAAGTTTCCCCTTCGACAGCACCCTGGCTCTGGCCGAAGGGGAACAGGCCCAACCATGGGCTTGAGTAAGGAGGCGAGTAGCCGCAAAGCCAGCAGACCTTGCATGTACTTACTGACCCCACTTGTACTCCTCCCAGGGTAATGACCCCAGTGCGGCTGCGCTCCCCCTCGCACTGGGTGTCACCTTCCCATCTCTTAAGGAGATGACTCATCTTATCCTATTCTTACCTATTTAGCCTACTATAGCATACTGGACCCCCGCCAAGTGTGACAATTATTACCCATTATTGTCAATTCAATCAGTCATTCCAATTACCAAATTCACCAATTACCTCAATTATGTAACTGCATTCAAATTATTAATGCCAATTGATAATTATTATCATTAGCTTATTTCCGATTTCCCTAGTACTAAACAACCTATTTAACCTAATCTGCACTGTTGAAGGGGCAAAACAAGCAACCCTTGAATTAGGCTAGTCACCAAAATTCCCCTTCGGCTCCGTAATGGCAACCGGTAAAAACCACAGTGCTAGAGGTGAGGTGGGTGGGGCTGACTTCCTTGTGGTTTGCACCGAAGCCACTTCACTGCGGCCCAACTGGCTCCGCCCTCCCTGAAAAGGGCGGGTCCTCTCATTTTTTCGTAGCGCTGCGCCTCTGCGCACGCGCTACACCGGGTCAGTTGCCATAGCAACACCTCTCCAGGCAGCGGCGCTCTACCGCGCAGCTCCCCGGCTCTTCATTGCAAACTACAGCCTGTATCACGTGACGGGGGCCCGACAATTACCCCGTCGCTGCCATAGCGGTGGTAAAGGGGACTTGCGAGAATCTGAGAAGAGTTCAGTTTGATGACCCATTGAGAGAAGCTGAGAAGAGTTCAGTCCAGGTGCATACACCCCCCTAAGTGCCTGTATCATCAGCCTGTAAAGGGGGCGGCTGGGCAGCTGAGCTCCCTTATATAGCAGAGTGGGGGAACAGGACACCTTTTCCCTTGCAGGAAATTAAGCTAAGATGGGAGGGGCTTAAAACCTTTAAGTGATGAGCTCCTCTTCTGTCACAGGCAGGTCTGCCACATTCCCCTAGATGTTCACCTGAAGGGGGAGGGGCTACATGAGAAAGGGGTGTGGCCTCTCTCTCCAGCCCAAAGATTCTGGGTTAAAAAACCTATAAACTCTCGGTCCAGCCTAGTGGGGTGGTCTCTCTACTAACAGGGAGGGAGAGTTACATAGGGGGTTCAGCAGATAGAAGATTGTCTTCAAAATCTGTTGAATTCTTCAAGGGTTTTATATTTGCCTTTTTTACTTGCGTACAAATACCATCACTTAGGGGCTCACATTAAAGGGGGTTATGACTGTGAGCACAAAGGTTGATGACTGTCCTTGTTCTGCTGATGTTTAGGGATCTCCCAGAGCCTTGGCCATCCCACTGGGCCATTTCATTTGGTGCCAACATGGAGTTGATTTTCTCCTTAGCTTAGGCATCTGGGAGTCGGAACTCTTGGGCTCTGTTCCAAAGTGTGACATCAAGTTCAGGCAAGTAATTTCCAGCTTGGCCTTCAAAGGACTGTATTGGCACCAGTTTCCATTGCATCAAGCTTTTCATCTTTCTGTGTCAAACGTTCTCAAAAAGTATTTGGGAAACAAGTCTCATGAGGAAAGGTTGAAGGAGCTGGGTATGATTAGCCCAGTGCAGAGAAGTCTAAGGTGAGGCACGATAGCCGTCTTCAAACATCTAAAGGGCTACCACCAAGAAGACAACAGAGAACTGTTCTGCATGGCTACAAGACTAGACATAAATGGGCTCGAGTTACTGGAATGGTAGATTGCCGTTAGATATTAGGAAGAGCTGTTAGGCAATGGAACAAGCTGCATACGGAGGTTGTAGGCCAAGGGTGGGGAATCATTTCCCTCCTTGTGGCCATTTTGACAATTAATACAAGCTCCAGGGTCCACATGAAATCTGGGGTGGGGTATCTACGGGGGGGAGTTCAAGAAGAGAAGGATTGAGATAATGAATCTGTGCCATGGGTCTTTCACCTATCCTTGTGTGTGCATGTTCTCATCTCTGCTTCCTTACCCTGAGCTCAGTTTTTCAGTGCTCGGGATTAAGAACGGGATCCAGGGGCCAGATACAAGAACTAGAAAGGGGCCACATAGAAACCACCTGCAGGCTGCATTAGCCCCCTGGGCCTGAGGTTCCCCATCTCTGTTGTAGACTCTCCATTGCCGGAGGTTTTCAAAAAGAAGCTGCACAACCATCTGTTGGGGGCATTATAGCTATAATCAAACTGTATCCAAACAGGGGCTTGAAGTCCCCTCCAACTCTAAGGCTCGGTGTAAATGATGGTTTTCCTATGAGGCTTCATTAACAATAGCTTGGAGAGCGCGTTGAGAGACGCAAATGGGAGCAGCCATAATAGAACAATGTATTCATCATCAGCTGCATTTTTGAACAGAAGGGCCAAGTCTGGGGGTGGACATTTCTTCTGTTGGAGGTGCTTCTTGAAGGTCGGTAAGCCCACTGGTCTTGGTCTTTACCGGTCTTCTGGACAGGCAGAAAAATCCAGCTTTTAAAGCAGGGGTGAATGCAGCCCACAAGTATGTTTTTGTTGTTTTTTGGTCCTTTTTCAGTTCCTGGATCTGGCCCCTGCTTTCAGTCCCCACTCCCAAGCATGGAAAGAGTGAGTTCAGGGGAAGGGAGCAGAGATGAGGGCATGCACTTAAGGACAAGGGATAGATCCATGATTTGGTCCCTCTGCTTCCTTCCCGCATCCTGGGTACACTGTGTAAGTGCCCCAGCTTCTATCCAGCCCTTGTATTAATTTTCAAAGTGGTCCCATGGGAGGGAAAAGATTTCTCACTCCTGCTTTAAGGCAGGGCACAGGGCACAGGGCATTGCCTAAGGTTCTCTACTAGGTTCCACTCCCTAAATCCCCAGCTTAAGTCTTACTCAGTGGACCCTCCTTCCCCTTTCTGATCCTCAGTAACCTGAGATCCTCCTACAGTCATGCAAATCCGCGCGTGCCACTTGCTGCCCGAGACAAGGTCTCCAACTTACACAGTAGGGAGGTTGGACCTGGTGGTGAGATTCTCCTCAGGAGTCCTGCCCCTTCCCTCTGAGTGACACTATAACAGACAGACAAGCTGCCTGCCCAAAGTTTATACAGGAGCCAGCCCAAATAGATCACACGACCGCTCTTGGATCTCCCTTCACCCGACGTGGCTTTTCAACTCGACAACAGTCAAGCTGCAGTTGTTCTTTAGCAGCACCTCTTGTGGTTGCAGACCTGGTCCTTCTCTTGCAGACAGTCCCTCCTCTTGACTCTTGCAAATTCTGGTTCTCCTTGTTGGCGCAAAGCTGCCTCTAACAGCCACCAATGCAGCAGCTACTGCTGCAGCCAACTAGGCTGGAGCCTTCTGTCAGGAGCTCTTTGCCTACTCAGGCACCAGGAGTACTGGGCCTTCTCTCCAAGCTAGAGCCCCATACGTCTCCACCCCCCACTCTCTCCCCTGATTGGCTGGGTCTCCCTATGTCTATATAAAGTACCCATACGAAACAGGAAGTATCTCCACAACATAAGCAGATACCAGCCTGTGGAAGGAGACCCTCCCAGCTCTCCTTTGCTCCAGTTTTCCTGCATCCCACCTTCCCTTCCAGACTCCCTTGGTCAGCCCCTGAGGACCTAGTGCTGGCCTGGGCTTTGGCACACCCTGAACCAAGCCAGGATAGGTTCAGAGACCTTTTTGTTGATGGTCTATTCTCTAAGCTCCCTTGCTCAGCTTTTTATACTCCGAACTGTGACTGAACTAGCTTGCAGTTTCCTGCACCCCTATTTGGGGCCAATCACCCACCCCAATTGCTGCTCTCAAGCCAACTCCCCAAGGAGTTGCTCCCTTTTTGGGGCCTTATCTTGCAGGAATGTGAGGTCATCCTGTGTCAAGGCCAGGCCTCGAACCCTCGGCTGCTGGGGTGAGGGTTTTTTCCCCGTGCCACCTGGTGGGCCTCTCCAGGTATCTGTTAGGGCTCCTCCCCACACTGATCCCAAGCTCTCACCTCACCACGCCAGCTGAAACCAGTTCTCACTAACACCTGGGCCTAGTTGGGGTACTAGGAAGGAACTAAGCTGTTCTCCCATTGCCCTGGGCATCTCAGAGCTCAATGCCTCTAGCTGCCCACATCGCTTGCCCTGGCTTGTGCTCTCAGCAACTCCTATCCCAGTTTTCATAGCCTAGTTCCTTGTTCCCTAGCCAGGCCCGTACCTGTGTATCTGTTCCCTCTCCTTCACCTTTGGAGAGATCTGTCGGTTTGACTCCTGCTTCTTCTTGGACCTTGGCTTGCTTCACCCTTACACAATGCTATCCTATTGGACTGATTTCCTGGCCAGACCCCTGCGTGCTCTGGACTCCAAGGTACTGCTCCTACTCACCCCAGTCCTGCCGGGACACACCCAATCGGGACCCGATTCCAACTTACCAACCAAGCCGCCCACACCTCAGCTGCCCCTGATATCCTGCTACAGACACCTTCCAACAGCAAGGAATACCCAGGGAAGAGAGATGGTAACAATGAAGGAGCCAGCAACTGACGGGGAGGCTTGGCTCATTCGGTCGGTGGATGAGAACTTCATCTTCCTTCTAAGAGACAGTCCTGGGATCCAGCTAAATTAACTGAAGCATTTCAACAGGCTTGAATCCTGTCGGCAGCTCAACCGTCCCCTTGTTTACTGTTGAAATAATTACTGCTTTGCCATAATATTAGCTCTGAGCCGTGACTCCATTACCATTATCGCCGGAATATTACCCATTTATTATCTCCCAGCAACCCTAGAAGACGAACACTAGGCTTCAGAGACCAATTGTTTTACAGCAGACAGGATCTTGGTGTGCATTGTTTAATGAGGTAAACTACATTATAGCCAGTATTAATTTGGCTGCAGTGCACTCCACTAAATCACGGTTAACCTGTAAATATGCCACTGTTTTTGATGTGCACTTAATCAGCTGGGGATGGAGTTGGAGAGAGATCCTTTCTCGAAAAGAGAAAAAGGGGAAAGTCACGTCCAAGTCTGACACAGCTTCCCTGTCATCAAGGCAGTCGATGGGGGAATAGGGTTGCATACAATGCCGAGGGCGTTCGCTGCACTCAATTCCTGTTCCCCCCTCCACGCACTAATGGTGCCCCTTATCAGAAACTCCCAGCTCTCAGCCCTGCTCCGTGCAGCCTAGGAGAGAGGAGATGAAGTAGAAAAAGCAATGAGCATGGGTTTGCAGCCAAAGGAACGGGGATATGAGAATAACAATTCCCCAGGAGAGCCTCACTTCCAGTGCAGAGAAGGAATCACTGGGCAGTGAGTGTGCTTTGCAATCTGGATAGCGCACCAGCCAAAGTTGCAGTGTGTAGTAACTACCTTTAGATGACACTGTGCTCACTCTCTTAACCCCTTTCCTGCTGGGAGGCAGGCTTGTGGCATGCAGCCTGCATTTGGCTGTCTATTAAGCCAGTGTGGCCTAGTGGCTAAGGTGTTGATGTTAGACCTAGGAGGCTAGGGTTCAAATCCTCTCTTAGCCATGAGCTCACCGGACAGCCTTGGGCAAAATACTCTCTCTATGCCTTGGTTCTCTCTCTGTGAAATGGGGATAATAATGGCCTACCTTACAGGGTTGTTGTGAGGAGAGCTACGTAAGGATTGTAAAACACTTTGAACTATGAAAGTGCTATGGAACGGATTGCTAATAATAATACTGACCTGTCTGTGTAAAGCATGCCTGCCTGTATCAGAAATGTAGAGCTTTTTCTCTCCTATGGGTCACTCTGAAAATTAGTAGAAGTTTGGCAGGCCAGATAGGAGCTAGGGGAGAGTACTTACAGGATGTGCTCACGATGGGGGGCGGGGGAGGAAGGGGAGGGTCCAGATCATTGGTCCATGCTATGGATCCACCCCCTCGCCTCAACTGCATGTCCTCATCTCTGCTTTGTTCCCCTGGTGCATGTTCCTTTAGTGCTTGAGAATCCAAGGCTGGAGGATTCAGGATTTGAAGGGGAGGAGAAATAAAAATTAGCTGTGGGATATATTTGACACATAGGTCAGGACTTCTCCACCCCTGATTTAGATACACAAATCAAGGTCTTTTATTGGACCAACAAGTTCTGGAGCTTCATGTAGGTCTTCCTCAGATTCTGGGAAAATACCCTTTATGTCTGTCTCATATGGCTGGTTTGAACAAGCCATGGACTTTTCTGAAAAATTAGAATGGCTTATTAAAATTCAGATCGTATGAAAAAACCTGGACCAGCCGTTATGCTGGAGTGGCTGCCATCTTTTTGGACGGTGGTGGCCATTTGCTCATGCGCATTACAGCTGCTGCCATTTTGCACAAATGCAAAGTGTGCAATTTTTTGCACATGCATTTTTGCATGCAGAAAATGCTGTGGGGGTTTTTTGTTGTTTTTTTCATTCGGTCCAATCAGAACTCAAGCCAAGCTGCTGTTCAGTCCGAGTCCCAGTTGGTTTGAGCAAAATGCCCGGTTCTACCAGAACCAGGCAAAATCTTCAAAAGGTTCAGCCCTACTGTCTCATTCTTGGAATGAACACAGCAACAACACTGCTTATCTATCTACTTACCTTTGATCCACCTGTGGCTCTGTCCTCAGGAAACATAGGATGCCTGGGGTGAAGTTTGGGCGAGTCGTCTGGAAGAAGGGAAAAGGTCCATGTTTGGTTGAGAAAATAAAGGGTCAGTTGAAGGAGGACAAAAAAGTGAGGAAAGGGGTTGAAACATGTTTGGAGCAAGGGGAAATTTTTTGGGTGTATGATACAAGGAGACAGATTGTCCTGGATAAATAGATGCATTAATCCTCTCTGGCTTCAGAGGTAGAGCAGAAATGGGTAGGAGAATGGGCAGAATTTTGGTTTTTGGTCTAGTTTGGTCTTTCATCAATTTTTCAGTTTTTGTCCCTCCATTAGTTCGTTATAGGGATGGGACTTTCGGTTTTGGAAAGAACTGAAAGTACCCGATAATGGCCATAATCGGATTAATACAAAAATGTCAGTTCTTTTTCGGTATCGGTTGTATCGGAACTTTTGCATTGATTTTTGTATCGGATGTTTAACATTGTGGTTTTCTCCGAAAAACCCACAATGTTAAAAATCCAATCCAAAAATCAGGGCAAAAGTTCCGATACAACTGATACCGATACGAGAACTGAAATACATGAGAACTGAAACTAACCGAAACCAAAAATTTGCCCAGAATCCCACCCCTAATTGTTTATGTTGCTCAGCTAAACAAAGAGCCACCAAAAAGATCAACAGAGCAAACGAACGGAACAACTGAAATGACTGACAAGAAAAAGATGACAAGCAGGTAATCGAATGAAGAGAGGCTAGATACCATTCAGTACCCATTTAATTCAGCTTGAATCATTTGGACTCAAACTTTTGGCTGCTCTACCTCTGAAGCCAGAGAGGATTCATGTATCTATTTATCTAGGACAATGTGTCTCCTTGTGTCATATACCAAAAAATTGCCCCTTGCTCCCAAACACATGCTTCATCCCCTTTCCTCACTTCCTTCTCCTCTTTCAACCGACCCTTTATTTTCTCAGCCAAACATGGACCTTCTCCCTTCTTCCAGATGACTTGCCCAACCCTCACCCCAGGCATCCTATGTTTCCTGAGGACAGAGCCACAGGTGAATCAAAGGTAAGTAGATAGATAAGCAGTGTTGTTGCTGTGTTGATTCCAAGAATGATTGGAATGAGGTGATTGTTTGCACCTTGAGCATTGTGTACAGTTCTGGTCACCCCATCTCAAAAAAGATATAGTAGAAATAGAAAAAGTACAGAGAAAGGCAACAAAAATGTTCAAGGGTATGGAATAACTCCACTACAAAGAGATGGCTAAATCGGTTAGATCTCGCCAGCTTGGAGAAGAGACGACTGAGAGTGGACATGATAGAACTTTATAAAATCATGTGTGGTGTGGAACAAGTGGCTAGGGAACAGTTATTTACCCTCCCAAATACTACTAGAACCAGAGGACACCCCGTGAAACTAACATGTAGCAGATTTAAAACAAAGTATTTTTTCACTCAATGCACAATTAAGTCCTGGAATTTGTTGCCAGAAGATGTGGTCAAGGCCAGTAGTATAGCTGGGTTTTAAAAAGGATTCAACAAGTTTTTTGAGAATAGGTCCATTAGCAGCCATTAGCCAGATAGGTTTAGGGGAACATAACCTCTTACTGTTGGGAGCTGGGTGTGAACAACAGGAAACAGATCACCCCATTGCGCCTTTTTGGTTACTTCTTCCAAGTGACCAAGGTTGACCACTGTCGGAGACAGGTGCTGGGCTCGATGGACCATTGATCTGACCCGGTATGGCAACTACTTACGTTCTTATGTGCTTGTTTCAGCTGTAGTTCAAAGGATCTTCAGACAGAGACCCTAAAACATCACCTACCACAACCCCCTCTCTCTGCATGTTGGGATTTTGCAGTGCCAGGAACAAGGACTAGGGATGTGTGAACAGAACCGAGTTCGGAAATTCGGTTCAGTTCAAAAATCGAGTTCGATTCGGTTGACCGAACTAGTCGAGTTTGGTCAAATTCCGAACTTCCGAACCGAGTTTATACATTCAAAACCAGTGTTTTAAGCTGTTTTTGGCCTTCCGAACTGGTTCGGATTCAACCGAACAATTCAGTTGAATTCGAGTTTGGTTCAGAAGTTCGGTTCGGTCGAACCAACTAGTCGAGTTTGGTCTGAAATTCCAAACCACGTTCGCACATCCCTAACAAGGACAGCACCAGCCAAATCCTTTTCTTCTTGCCCAGTTCAGCTGCTGCATTCCTGATACCTTTCCCAGGTGTCCCTTCACCTTTCCCTTTTGCCAAGATCCATTGAGCCAGGGGCTGTGTGCCACATAGTAGCTTATCTTCAAGGCATTGAGAACTAGCCAGATGGACTCTCCAGAGCTATGTGCTGGGTTCCTGCTGGGGGGAGCCTGTTGCATGGCTCCACATGGCATTTGAGATTCATCTTGTCATTTGGAAAAAGAACAATTCCAATGTCTTGATTTTAACCAGCAATTAAAACAAAAGCAAAACTGCTTCTTGATAGGAAAACATACTAGAGATCAAACCTCATCATCAAACCTGTTGCGAGCTCCCTTTTCTGGGGTCCCCAATGATCTGGGGCCAAACCTGTTTTCAAATGCTGATGCTGCATGCCAGAGAGCCAATGTGGTCCAAGAGGTAGTACTTGGGACTGGTAGTCCTGAGTTCAAATCCTGTTCTCAGTGGGCAGCCTTGGACTATGTGGGAGATCTCTGGTCGTTTCACTCCTGGGATAAAAGCTGGGCAGAGGAATACAGAAACTGATCATGGTAAGAGGTTTCTAACTGGATTCCTCGTGGAGCTCCCAATTGGCTGCTGCTCATGTAATAACCACCTGGCAGGAACAGAATGTTGGGAGAATCCCTAGGGCTTCTGGGCTTGTGCTTCCCTGGCCAGTTATTGTGGTCAGTTTAGTCCTTCATTTCCTTTGTTTCTGTGCTATTAGCATGATTGCCAGAGTGACCACAATATTGAACTGAATGACCAGAGTGACCAAAGTCACCAAACCCAAATAAATAGACAAGCAAATCTTGTTTCTGCGGTAATTATTTAGATATTCAGTGGGCTATCCAAAAAATTGAATTATATTCACAAATACGAAAAGCAACTATTCATTTCAGCTCCACTCTAAATCTCAAGCGTCTCACTTTAAATGAAGCAATTAACCCACCATTCACCAGTTTAAGCAAGGCCTGGAAAATGAGTGTTTAAAGAGTGCTAATATAATCCAATTCCCTTGGTAATTTCTATGCAGTGGGGAGACTGGGGTTTTACTTTCCTTGCTTTCCAGCATGGCTCAGAGGAACTTGCTGTACTGATCTGTTTGCAGCTTTGCATATTGGAATGTTTGAATTAAGTACGGATTTTTTTAAAACAACACCCTTTCCAGCTGAAAATTGGTTGCTTTCTTTCTATGAAAAGCTTCGTTCACAGATGGACGGTATGGAACAATTTTTAGTCACGTGGTAGAGCATTGGGTGTGGGAGGAGAGATTCTGCAGCCTTATTTGTGCCCGGTCCACAGAGAGAGCCCAGCTATGAAACTTGGCATTGTCTCTAGTTTGGTGTTTAATTTGTTGCAGGGTCCTAACCCTGGCACCTCTTCTTTATAAATTAAACTTGGTAGCTCATTCCCCTTGTTCCTTTCCACCCAAACGTGTCTCCTCTTCTCATTAGTAAGTTGTAGGACTGAAACCCGATCTCAAGTTTTTCTCATTTATCATAGAAATTCATGGTTCTTGACTCGTTTTAAGCAAGAAACTATAATCGATAAAAAGATCAGTTCTTGACATTTCCCGGTCAAGATGTTTTTCTCAAAATACCGTTTATCGTTTACCGTTACTGCTTACCGTATACCAATTTTCCATGTACCACTTACCATGTACTGTGTTCATCCTGGCAATGCGCATGCACAGTGACATTTTGCGCATGCACTTTACTGGGATGAAAGCAGTACACGCTAAGTGATACATGGTAAATCAGCATGTGGTAAACGGTAAATTGTGTTAAACAGTAAATGGTAACAGTAAACGGTATTTTGAGAAAAAATTCTCAACCGAGATCTCAGTCTCGTATCGAGATTGTACTGAGATCTCGGTGACAATTCTCGCGATATTTTGGCAAGAACAAAAATTGCTTCTCGTTACAGCCCTAATAATTTAAAAAGACCTGATCAATAAAGCTGCTGGGTACAGTGTCTGCTTTGCTGGGTTGCCTCCTCTGAAGGCCTCTGGGGCTCTGACCATTTTTACATGGGACGGCCTATGGAGGTCCACCCATCCCCCAAATGCCCCTCTGAAGGCCGGGTGGGTGCCAGGGTTGCCACCTTTGGTTGTTTTTTACCGGACACTTCCATTATGGTATCTGAGAGAACTCCTTGCTTTCCATGCCCCACTGTGGCACCTGCAATTGGTCAGGAGCACCTCCCGGTGGGTACCACCTGTTAGCTTGTTTGTACAGTGAGGGCTTGCAGGGAAGCTGCTCCAATATTATTGAACTCGCTTCTTCCAGAGGTTCATTTGAGCCTGAGCATCTTTTGGAGGTGGTATACGACCTTTCTCTTGGTTAGGGCATTTGGCAGGCAGGGATAGGGAATGGGGGGTTTAGTTGGATGCTTGGGGTAGGGGTGTGAGTGGGTTTTGTGCAGTTGTGTTGGGGTTGGAGAGAGGTGAGGGGAAAGTTTGGGGGTTTTATATTGTTTTAAGTGTATTGTTTTTATTTGTTTTGTAAGGTGCCCTGAGCCATTTGGGAAGAGCAGGGAAAAAAATTCAAATAAATAAATTTTGGCCGATGGGAGTGTCAGATAAAAAAACCCATCACAGGTGGCAACCCTTGTGGGTGCATGCTTCTGTGACCCATACACCGCCTGCCCATGCCCACGCACAGAGCATCGGGGAAGAATCCTGGAGGCTTCGTGCTGGGGCAGTGCATGGGTAGGAGCACACGCTCATCCTGGCCTGTCTGATCCCCCTCCCCCCCCCCCGAAAATGCATGTGCACTCCACAGACCCCACCCCTCCCCTTGTAAAAACGGTGTCTGTTTGGTTCAAGCCACATAGCTCCACTTCCAAGCTCAATGAAGCCCAACAAGGTGCCTGAGCTGTGGACACAGAGCACCCCATCAAACTGAATCCAGCCCTGGATGGACCTGGTGGCAGGCACAGGGTGTTTGGACAATGTTCGTCCTTCTGTTTTACTCCTGAAGCGTTCACATGAATAGAACACTTATTCAGGAGTAGGAGAGAAGTACGTACCCCTGAGGAGTACTTACTCCCTGTTGGTTTGTGTTTTGAAGTTACTGTTCATGTGAACACTTGTCAGTGTGGGGGTAGCAACTTCATTTCAGTGATCATTACGTCTCAGCTAGCGGGGAAATTGACACAATACGACTTCTGTTTACACTGTTTGTCTGAATGATACTAAAGGGGAATAACTACCTTGATTGAATGAAATCAAAGTATTTACTTCCATTTACACTGCTCGTTGAGATGTGGCACTCGTCTTGTTACGGCCCCAGCTTCCACAGATAATGCACGGTCTCCACAAGTTCATTTCCCCCATCCCTTCTCTGCAACACGAAAATTATCTGATGAGTTTGAAAGGCTGCCCCAAACCAGCAGTTCCTAATCAAGTAATCAATTGACCACCACATCAGGGAAAGTCAGGCCTCTGGAGCAAGTGCAGTGGCTTTGATTTTTAAAAGGCTACCGCATCCTGAAACAGTCCCCAGTGGGAAAGTTACCTCCATTCCCTAGTGGAGAAGCGACCATGGTGCGGCGACCAATGTGAAAACTCTACTACAAAGTCCTGTTTGCTTACTTACCTCAGACATTGGAAAACTATTTTTGGGTGGGGCATGATTTACTGTCACTATGAGAAAAGGGAGACAGAAAGCGGAATGGGGTCAGGGTGTAGCCTGGGTATCTGGAAGCTTGCATTCAGTTCTTGGGTCTGTGCACAGACTTTGTCTCACCTTGGGTGAATCACTTAGAGCCAACTTCCCAATAGAGCTCAGCATGTTGGGTGAAAAACTGGCCTTTGGTTTCTTATGGGTGCCATTCTTACTTCATTGGCAACTATGCCTCTGCTCCCATTAACTATGGGTATTTTCAGACGTGACGTTGACACGGTGAACCACGGTGAATACCCACCTGTGGTCACCGTGTCCCGTACGTCTGTTNCATTGCTGTAAATAATCATTTCAATTTTTCTTTAACTGTCTAGCTAATTACACTTTATGGAATTAACACTGGCAACATTTTGAAAATTCACTGTATTTTTCAGCATTCGTCTGATTTGTTTTCATGTTGCTTTAATGCTCTGATGTTCAGTTTGGAAAATTTAAAAACCAAGACGTGAGTTTTTCTCCATTTTGTACTTGATCACTTGTCAGTTTGGCTTTGTCTCTCATACGCTGGCAAAGGGTGACATAGGGTATTTTCAGACGTGACGTGAACACGGTGAACCACGGTGAATACCCACCTGTGGTCACCGTGTCCCGTACGTCCGTGGAGGGGGCGGGGCCGTGCGGCCGAACGTTGCGCCGCGCGGCCCCGGCCCCTCCCACTTTCCCCGCCGGGATCCCCCCGGCACGTTTGTTGGGCCGTTACGGGGTGACCCCGGCGGGGAACGAAGCCGGTGGTGCCGGTACGGGGCCAAAGGGCCCCGTATCGTCTGAAAGTACCCTGTAGTGGGCCAGGATTTCATCCACAATGACAGCAGAAACAAAAGATTTTGTATTCCCGGATATAGTGCACCAAATATCTAAAAGATGGTCGCTTGCTCACAAGACAGGTAGGGTGGGGGTGGAGCATCCATGAGCCGAGATCACGCCAGGGAAATCATGTGAAGTTCTGCTTGTGTGTGCAGGGTTTTTGACGTGATTAGCCCGTTTCTGGCATGATTTCAGTGACGGGAGACAGGGCTTAAAATCGAGTCCTGTCTCCCGTCACTGAAATCATGGCAGAAATGGGCTGACCGCCGTTGTTATATTTGCCAATAAAAATAAAGCCTTGGATGTTATAGAATTATTATTATTATTATTTATTATTTGCATAGCGGGGAAAAGAAAAAAAAAAATATGCAGCCTGGGCTTCCCAGATTTCTTCCCCTTCTTTAGTAATCAAAGCAGCTGAAGAATGGCAACCTCATTTCCCCAGTAAATGTGGTGCATTGTGTCTCCGTCTGGCTTGCTGGGGCTCCCGCTTCATTCAGCTGGCATTAGGCAGAGGAGGAAGAGCAGGGGACGGAGTGTCTGAGATTCAAGAGATCTCCACACAAATTAAAACCTTTTATCAGCCTCTAATAGCTGTGCAAACTAATTATATTTTGGCCAAACTTTGCCAGCGCCTCCCCCGAGGTATTATTATAAAATTCCGAGTTGTGGAAACGTGTCCCCATTCTGTCAACACCAGGACGCTTCAGCTACAGAAAACTCTGCTCCGGCTCATTTGAGCATCTGCGATGTGCTTTGCATAAGCTGTGCCGTGGCAGTTGTGTTCAGGGAAAGGAGAGGAGCACAGCTGTAGTGCAGAACTTGTGGCAGAGGTTTGCTCCGCAGCGGAGCCCAAGACAAGCTGGAGGGTGTGTCAGTGCACTTTTGTGAGCCGAAAAAACCTGCCTGCATAATTATTTTGTTGCCATTGCATGCTGCTCACTGACCCTTGGGTGTACACCGTGAATAAATGCAGGAATGGTGGTATTCTCCCTAACTCGGCCCACAAGGCAAGTCACCACTCAGGCTGACTCTCAGTAATTGGTGCATTTCGAGATGTGTTGCCTGGTTTGATCATTGCTGGTATAGTTAACGCTGCTGACGGTTACATTGTCATCATTACGCTCCAGAGTTCATTTTCATTATTGTTGTTATTTCTATGGCACATTCAATGTTCAAACTGCTTTTTGCAAAGCTTATCTAGTTCAATCCTTAGCTAGGATATTCTTTTCAAGTGCAAGGCCTACTGTCGACTCTTTACTGTTATGGCCACCCCATGGACCATTTTGTCTTTGTAATACTATTCATTATTGTGCAGAGGTGGGAAGAGCCAATTAATTTTGAAGGGAGGAAATGGGGGGGGGGGGATGACAAAAAAATCACCTTAACACTGGGGGGAGGGGTGCATTTCCCCCCCAAATATAATTATCTGCTTGGTGGAAACTCCCTTTTCTATTACTATTATATTCAGAAAAGAGATTTTCAACAATTAACCTGTGGAACTCATTGTCAGAGGATGTTATGAAGGCCAATAGTGTCAATGAGTTTAAAAACAAAGGAGGGGGGGGGTTGAATTAGTTTTTAGAGGTTAGGTCCATAAAGGACTATTAGTCAAGCAAGTCAGAGGTTGTAACCTCTGACTGTTGGGGGCTGGGAGTGAACACCATGAAGAGAATCATTCCACTGTAAAGTGCCAGGTACATTGCTGGTGCTATATAAATGCTTATAATAATAATAATAATAATAATAATAATTAATAAATAAATAATAATTAATGACCTGTTGTGCTCTTTTCTAAAGCATCTGAAGGTAGCCACTGTCAGAGGCAGGATGCTGGGCTGGATTGACCATTGATATGACCCAGTGAGGCACGTCTTATGTTCTTAACTCTCTCTTTAGCAGAAGATCCAGGATGGATAGCCAGTTATTGGCTTTTACCAATGAATAGGGGCCTGATCCTGCAGTCTCTCTTCCCATCAGTCGTCTTTATTGAGGATGGGAATTTTGGATTTGGATAGAACCGAATCTACCTGAAAATGGCTGATCCAGTCCTATCCAAAAATGTGGATCTTTTTCAGTTTTGGACGATTTGGATCTTTAACACTGATTTTTTTGATTCAGATTTTTTTTTGCATTGCATTGCATTGCATTGCGGCTTGCTCCCCACTGATTTCAATGGGGGGAAATGCATGCAAAAAAATCTGAATCCGAATTGAGATCCGAAATTCCTAAAGAACCGAATCCAAAAAAATCCCAATCTGAATTTCCCCCCCTGGAATCCCACCCCTAGTCTTTATGTATCGAGTCCTGTTAACTCTCCGCACCTCAGACTGTTCCTGATGAAAGGCCCTCTGGCTCATGGGAAATCTCAGACCCTAGTTCCTGTTAGATTAGGCTGCAGCAATCATTTGGAGCAAACATCCCCCCCCCCCGCCCCATCCTGTTCCCATCCTCGTGCTGTGGCAGCAAGTACTTCAGGTTCCTAGGCAGATGCAGCTGTGGTGCACGTGTCCCTCACCAAGGGTCCTGGGTTCCATTCTTGTCCCTGCCATCTGTCGTCCAGTCTCATGGGCTCCTGCAATTGGTTCGTCAGACACTTGAATCCTTTCCAATTGTCACTAATTACACTGCAGGTTGGTAAATCATTCCAGGCTAGGGGTTAAGAAAGAGTAGAGGGGGGGGGAGGGGCGCTCTGCCATGCTAAGAGGGTAGGGTGGCCACACCTCCCTTTAAAAGAGGATGCTTATGAAAAATACATGGTGCAGGGCTGCCCTGGTTCTGTACTCCAAAGGACAGCATTGACTGGAGCCTTGCCACTGTAAGATGGATTGGTGCAAGCATCCACCTGGGTGCAAGGCTGGGCATATGACTCGCCACCCCAGGTGCTGCCTGCAGTCTTCAGGTGATGTGTATCTTGGCCATCTCAGAGAGAAGGATGCTGTGTCTGTGTATTTTGGCACTAGCTCTCTGGCACAGGCGCTGATTCCTCCTGATATGAATGCACTGGGTTTTAGACATTAGTCTACGTGGGATGCTTTTCTATAGACCTGACAGGGACTTAGCTAGACAGACGATGGAATGGAGCTCCTCTGCCCTCCCCCTAGCAGGGGATGTAACTGTACCCAGGCTTGTGGACTTCAGTTCACCATCCTGTGCTGCCTCTCTCTGCCATAGCGCCATCTTTTCGGCCATTCCCTCTCTTTTAACTCCCCAAACCAATAAAACCCCAGCACCTTTCAGCGTCCTGATCTTCTACACCCAGCATGCTCTTCTCTGGTAGGGTTATTGTGCCAGAGTTCCTGAAAAGAACACGTATGGAACACGCACGTATTGTGGTTTTCATGGGAATGAACAATACATTTGTACTTCTGGAACCGTTATATAAAACATGACACGTTTGGTGTCGGAGTTGTCTAGAAATGCTGAGTCCACTGAGGGGGAAATGGATGAAACCATGCATTCCTGTGATGCGGCCCAGCAGCAACTCAGCCTGGGGCGGGAAGCCGCAGCAAACAGTGGGGTCAGTCACAGGGCCCCGCGGATCCCACCGTTGCCAGCAGAGAGTGCTGCATGTGTGAGGGATCTGCAAGGGTTGGGATCCGGCCTGCCCGGACTAGGGCAGGGTGCTGAGCAGATATTGTAGCAGGGGGCCTTCCCCCCAGGGCCACATGGGGGCACTGGGGTGTCACTCCGGGAAATTAGCTCTCCCCCTGCTATGCAGTGTCTGTCTCAAGCCAAGGCAGAACCTCCTCCTTCCAGGTAGGGGTTACCCTCCTAGGACACAATCTGCACAGTCCAGAGGGTCTTTCCTTTATCGGGACTCACTTGTTCACTGTACCTGGGCTGCCGGCTCATCCGCCTACACCCTGCAGGCCCATATTTGTTTCTCCAGTCACCAGGAAGCATCACAACCACAACAACCCCCCAAAGTCCCTTCAGCCAGGCCGAGCCTTCCCCAGGCCAAGAGGCTCCCTCCTGGGCACAGCCTCCTTGCTCTACCTGGGTCCCACTGGTTCTCTAGTCCTGCAGCACCTTGGACAGCGTAGACCAGCAAGGCTTGTCTCAGGGAGATGGGACTCCTTCACCTCCCTGGTAGAGGCTGAGGCCGCTTTTAGACGAGACAAATTTGCGCATGATTGGTGGGAAAGGCGCGTGTTTTAATGCTCGTTTAAACAGCTAAACCGTTTTAAATCCGCATTTGCCATGATCGCGTAAAAGCCCAAACCGTTTTGATTGTGGTTTTTAAATAATGCGCATTTTTTAAAACCGGTTTTGAGCCCCTTTGATGATCGGGGGATGCCAAAACCGGTTTTTAAAAATGCGCATTATTTAAAAACCACATTCAAAACGGTTTTGGCTTTTACACGATCACGGCAAATGCGCATTTTAAAAGGTTTAGCTGTTTAAACGAGCATTAAAAGACGCGCCTTTCCCACCTATCAGGCGCAAATTTGTCTCATCTAAAAGTGGCCTGAGTTCCCTTCACTTATCCCTCCTCTTATATAGGCAGAGTGGGTATGCAGGCTGCCACTCTTTACAGCCTTACCCTGCCCACTCTGTCCTGGGGGTTTCAGAGCCTGTTCACCCCACAGGCTCTTCCCCAGCTATGCGGTTGGCCCTGCCACACCCCTTAGGTGGGTACAGCCCCCTTCTTAAGGGGTAGCAGCCCCTCCTGGACTGCTCTCTGCTACAGATATACCCGTGGCCAGGTCCGCCGGAGAGGTCACGGAGCACACTGAATGTGCAGCCAACCATCCCCGCCCTCGTGCTGTGCCCAGAACCCCATCCTGACTGGCATCCATGGTGGCCATTGAAGGCATGGTGGACCTGACCCAAGCTGTGTTGATGGCCCGGGGATAGACGTATGATAGCCCGCTGTGGCCTGCTTCAGCCCGGTTGGGGAAGCCTTAATCCATGCTATGATCTTGGAGGTTTTCTGAGGTCAGAGCCCAGGCTAGCCATCGACACGGCCCGGGACAGTCCTGGGCCAACATCTGGTGGCACCTGTATAGACATGCAGGTTAGGGCTGTAGCGGAAAGTTGCAGCGGTAGCTATTTCCGCTGTAAACAGCGTTTCCGCAATTAGTGGTACAGCGTGGCAGAGGCTTTCATTCCGCTAGTTTCATTCCGCTACTTCCGCAGTTCCGCTAATTTCATTCCGCTACTTCCACAGGCTTTGCAAAATAGCAAAAACATGACATTTTCGCTACTTCCGCCATTCCTCCAGTGCCACAAAATAGCGGAACAGCGGTTTTCCGATAGTTTCCGACAATTCCGTAATTTTTCCGATAGTTTCCGAATTTGCAGAAAGCTGGTGGAATTAGCGGAATGTTGGCAGAAAAGCCGCGGTGTGGCACGGGCAATTCCGAAATGGCGGGATGGAATCGCGGCGTGGTAAAAACTGCTGCCGCTTCAGCCCTAGTGCAGGTGAGATCTGATCTAAAGCAAGCCGCTGTCATGTCTGTTTTTACCTAATATAAAGAAAAGTTAAGTTTGGAAAATAGAATGTGATCCCAAAATAAGTTAAACAGAAGTTGGGACAGGAAGGGAGGACAATTATAATGTAGATGAAGTGTTAATGAAGGGTACTTGAGTTACCAGTAGCTTCTAGAGGCCGAATGAATGGCTGACAAACACAAAAAGGAAGAATCATCTGAGAAGCATTGGAGAAACCAAGGGAGGAGGCATTGGGAAGAGACCCAGCTGAGACCTAGACTGAGAAACATCAAAAGAGATCAAGAAGAAAAGGGACCAGCTATAGACATCTAGCTGTGTAACATGAACTTGTGAGTAGGGGTAAGGAGTTAAGGAATTTTTCCAGGGAATTTAGCATTGCGTAACTTTTTGAATCCTTTTTGTTAGACTTGCACTCTTGAATCAATTCTGTCTTATAACCAATCTGAATTTACAAATACAAATTCTTTTAGATACTGGCACTGGGTAACACCGTTGAGGGGACACCCCAGGTTAGATACTTGGTTGAGCCTTAATACCATTTCTGTGACTGGGAACCTCCAGGGACATGGGTGGCAAGATACTTACTCCTTTCAAGACTGGGGCAATTCTGGAGAGAGCTGTGGCCAGTGGAGACTGTATGGCCGCTTTCCCATGAGCAACCCTTTGGTACCGTGGGAGCATGCGCTATTCAAATCTAATGCAGCTTCCATCTTGTGGGAAAGGAGGCAGTGCGGCTCTCCCGGCAGCAAGCTCATGCATCAGACAGCTTCGTGGGAAAGTAGCCTAAGTGAGGAAACAGTCATGGCCAGAAAGAAGGGGGTGGGGGACAGTGGGAAAATTCCAACTTCCATTACAGGCATGACCTTCTCCTGAAGCTCTGAGCTGAAGGGGTGATTCCATGATAGAACGAATTGGGGCAAAGAGGCTGTCCCTCACCTCTTCTGACATAGTGCTGCCCCCTATGGATCATCATGATGTCACCATGCACCAAAGCAGGTGCAGCAAAGGGACCCTCCCACCTTTGTCTAATGTGGCCACACCCCTTTTGCAGTGACCTGACATCCCAGTGCTCCACAGTGGGAGGCACATCAGAAAGGGGGAGGATAGCCTCCTTGTCCTGCCCCTTTTCGATGTCCCCCCCCCTTCCCTGAATCCCTGCTTTCCTAGGTAATCCAAATGCCCCTGGATTTCCCTAAGAATCTGGGATTATCCAAAGATGATGGGTTAAAAACTGGAGACTCTAGTCCAGACCCAGAGAGGAGGTACTAACCCCTACTCCCTAGCCGCATCAAGACCATTACAACTCCATTTGGGCCACTGTTGAGAACCAGAAGCTGATGCTGATTTGATGAACCCCGTGGCCTGTCACAAAACCCTGCAGTGGTGGCATTGGCCCTGATGTGAGGGACAGGCCCCAAACCTTTGCCAACCCCCAACCCCAACATCTCTCTCTCTCTCTCTCTCTCTGTGTGCACAGATTGCTGGCTAATGGGGTGGAGCTAGCCAGAGTGCCTTCTATTAATGGAGCAGAATATAAACAGAATAAAGCCTTCATTTCCCGGACTGTGGTTTCATTATTAATATACTTTACAGTTCACAGGTTGTTCATTTGCTTCCATGTTTTCTCAGCTGGTGTAATCTACAGCTCGGAGTGAGAACAGTCATAAAATTTCCATTTCCAGTTGAATGTGCGTCCAATTCGCCGTGAAATGTTCTAGCTGTCGTGAATATTAAGTGCACCAGGAGCAGTTGCTGCAGGATTAAGCAGAGAGGAATCCCAGCCCCTTTTGGGTTCGAGGAAGCAGGGAGAGTTTTCCAGAGAATGAGGCGGGATGGGGAATGCTCTCAAGAGCAAGTGAAAGAGAGGAAATGGGGAGAGGGGGAAGGAGAAACAAAGATAGAAGGGAAAATGGGAGGAGATGAGCAGATGGGAGAGAGGAGTGTGGAGGGATAATGGATGGGGGAACAATACATGAGAGGAACACCCCCAAGCTGAGATTGGAACCAACATCTTCTGACTGTCCTGTTACAGCTCGCTGGCTACTTTGGGGGGGATAGATATGCACTCTGCAAGTCTCAGCTCTGGTTTTGTACATGTCTCTTCCTTATGATCAGATTGATTGAGTTCCAGAGTCTTACATGGAAACTTTTGGGTAGTTATCCAATCAGGGAGCAGATGTGTGTGCTGTGACATCTGAATTTCTCTACAAAGTAACCATGATGCAGTGGTAGGAAAAAGCCCTGGATCCAGTTGTATGTGTGTGTGTGTGTTTCTGTCTGTACGTATGTGTGTATGTGTGTTTGTACTTGCATATATATGTGCGTCCAATTCGCCGTGAAATGTTCTAGCTGTCGTGAATATTAAGTGCACCCGGAGTGGTGCACCTAGTTGTGGGCACATCTACATACCCAAAGAGACAAAGTGTACTCTAACATCAAACAGGTTAAAACCTGGCATTGATAGGCTAAGCAAAGTTAGCTAACATTAGTACAATATATAATCTTAACCTGGACTATTTGAAATCAGTTTAAAAGTTGTGTTAGCATGTCTGCCAATACTAGAAGTTCAATGCCGTCATCCATGCCTTCATCACTTCTAGATTGGACTACTGCAACGCACTCTACGTGGGGCTACTCTTGGTGACGGTCTGGCTGCAGTTGGTGCAGAATGTGTTGGCCCGTATCCTGATGGGGACGGGTCATCACTTACACCAGTGCTCTGTTCTCTGCACTGGCTGCCTGTTGTCTCCCGGGCCCAATTCAAGGTATTGGTAACGATGATCTATAAAGCCCTAAACGGTCTGGGCCCGGCTTACCTGTGGGACCGCCTCATGCCCCGGGCCGTGGTGTGGCTCCTGCGGTTGGCCGGGGACGCCCGACTCGAAGTCCCCCGGTTTCCCCGGTGGTGACAATGGGAAGGGCATTCTCGGTGGCCACTCCTAGGCTGTGGAATTCCCTTCCAACGGAGACCCTCTTGGTCCTGGACCTCCCCTCTTTCCGGAGACAGTGTAAGCCCTGGCTGTTCCACCAGGCCTTTGGGGGAGGGGGGAGATGGGAGGGTAGGTTGTTTCCGCTCTTTTAGTACATTTTCATGAGTTTAACATTTTAACTTGTGATTTTAATTGTTGATTTTATTGTGGAGCTACTATTTGAGCAGGATAAAATAGTATGAAATTAAATAAATAAATAAATAAACATGCTTGCTAACTGTGTTAAATAATAAATACACACCTTTTTTTCCTTGTGTGACCACCCCTTGTATATGTCTGTCTGTCTGATGGAGACAAAGTAGTTCAAATGGTCTCATTTATTGGACCTACTTCTGTTGGTGAGAATGTGCAATCTTTTGGGTCACACAGAGCCCTTCCTCAAGCATGTAGTGTCACCCCTACGTGGCCCATCCATGTAACGGTGGGTCACCCTGGGCTGAGACGGAGCAAGAGCAGAGCAGGCATCGTCTTCCCTGGGCCAGCTGTGCTTGCAGTGCAGCGAAACAGAGCATTTGAAGTTGGTCCAGGAAAAGAGATCACTTGAACTACGTTCACTCCATCTCTTACATTTGAAACCAACCTGTCTTTAACTATGGATTGTACAGTGCCAGGCACACTGCTGGCGCTATATACATAATTATTAATAACAATAAAAACACGGCAACCACACTCTCTCTCATTATGTATCAATTTGACCCAAAATGATTATTCATAGGGTAAAGCCACAGGATACGTTATCCCACACTGAGCAATCTTACGCCACATTAGCCTACAATGCAGCAGACTGTTTGGCCAAGAGACTGCCAGATGTTCACCCACTTCTGTCCCAGGGGGGCAGTTGCCTGTTACGCAACCGACGCATCCACCAGAAAAGGTTGATGATGCATTGCGTGCCGCCTGGGCAAATGTGGGATGATGGGCTGCCTTCCGTCTGGTTGGCCCATTCAGCCCTGCTGCAAGGTGAAATTTGAGGATTGGGCCCAGATGGACACACTCACCCCAGCGGCCAAACAGCTGATCTGGGGCAGAGAAGTGCGCTCACCCCAGCCATCAAACAGCTGATGGGGGTGGGTGGGCAGGTACATGGACTCTGCGAACAGGCATGTTAGGTTAGATCTTCAGCTCCACCCTGTACAATGCAGACTGGGACCTAAAATCAGTTCTGATATTTTTGTAACCTGGCCCCGGGCATTAGAAAAATGCAATGTTAAAACCTCACACTTATGCTAGTCACTCACTACAATCCCTTCAGCACCTTGGGAAAGCAGGCCACGTCCTGCAACTGGTTTTTGTCCCCCAATCTTCTCTTTTCCCACCTCCAGCTCTGACACACTGCCTCTTAATTATTAACGTTGCCTAAACGCTGGAGTCCCATAGCCGTACTTCAGCCAGATGTCAGTGCCACTGCTTGTTGTGGGATTTTGATCAATGATGGTGCTAGAGGAAGCCCAGGGTGAAGATAAAATTCAATGCCCCTAGTGACCCCTCCTCATTGGGGGCAACCTCTGCAGTGCCCTGAAAGGGGGGGGGGGAGTCAGGTTTGGGACCCCACTGAGAGGGAGGGGTGCCCCCACAACCTGTCCTGGTAAAAATAGAGGCCACTGCGGGGCCCTCAGAAAGAGTGGGACCCGGGACAGCCGCTCCAGTTTGCTCTGTGGTAAGGCCTGCTCAGAGACCAAGGCTGTGAGCTGTGCCAGATCCAGACCACCCTTGGTTGGCTTCCCAAGCTAAGCAAGCAGGGCAAGATTTGATCAAGTACTTGGATGAGAGACCATCAAGATCAACGCAGGGGGCCGGAGCAAGTGGGACTGGTGATTCGACATGAAGGGCGATGTTTTCCTCTGAGTCAGTGTCTTACCATCACATGGACAACACAGGCTACAGAAACCCAGTCCCCTGTCCTACGTAGTATTTCTCAGAACAGCAGTGTTAGCCTTCTCCTCAGGCCAGACACCAGCCTGGGCTTGATCCTTCTCTGGCTGCTGTTCAGTTGCATACTGTATTTCTCCTTTGCTCTTCTCAGCTCCCGTGTGGCAATGCTGTCTGCTGCTAAAGGGGTTGCGTTTCAAAAGAGAGGGTGAAGTGATTGCTGTGTCTGGAGCTTGGAGAGCACTTTGGGATCTTTCAGGATGAAAGGCTCCCTAGAAATGTCAGGTGATGAGATTATTAAGCGGTTCAGGTTGGGGGCCTAAGAGACTTGCTGGAATCCCAGAGCTACGTTGGGTTCAGGGGGAAGGGGAGGTCGTTGTAGGGCAATAGGTGAGAGCTCTTGGAGGAGGGAAGGTGTTTGAAGACAGGGGAAGTGAGAAGAGAAGGGAGTGCTGTGAATTGTAATGAGAACAACCAGGGAAAGCATGGAATGATTTGATTCAGACAATACCTGGAGTCTTCTGTGTTACCAAAGGAGAGCTGGCACTGCGCTGGGAAGCTCACACAGCTGGGATCACAGCTGGCACTGCTGTGGGGAAGCTCACACAGCTGGGATCACAGCTGGCACGGCTCTGGGAAGCTCACACAGCTGG
>QEPC01009472.1:17357332-17403485 GCA_003113815.1 Sphenodon punctatus | reverse complement strand
AGCTGGGATCACAGCTGCCACTGCTCTGGGAAGCTCACAAAGCTGGGATCACAGCTGCCACTGCTCTGGGAAGCTCACACAGCTGGGATCACAGCTGGCACTGCTCTGGGAAGCTCACACAGCTGGGATCACAGCTGGCATGGCTCTGGGAAGCTCACACAGCTGGGATCACAGCTGGCAGTGGTCTGAGAAGATCATACAGCTGCCCGCTCTGTGAGAAGCTCACCCAGTTGCGGTGCAGGTGATATTGTGCTGGGCAAACTTACACAGCTAAATCCTAGCTGGCATGCCATCAAGGAGATTGACATGACCATGGAGGAGGTTGTCTTAAGAAGGCAGAAGTTGGAGAGAATAAAGTGGAAAGGGAGTGGGGTATATATCGGGAGAATGGAAAACTAAAATCAGCTAACTCCAGTGACATTCTGTCTGCTGTAATGCAGAGCCTAGTGGCATGATCCAGCAGGAATGGTTTTAAAAGGGCACATTGATGAAGCATCTGACATCTGTGTATCCTGTGCAGTAGAAAATGGAATGCAACCCAGCTAGCTCTTCCTGCACAGCCTGCCAAAAAACCTCCAGACAAGGACACAGCTATAATCGGAACAGGTGGTGGTGCAGCATCAGGGCCCATAACCTTGTGGGGAACGGGTGGGGCAGACCCCCTGGTGTGGCTGTGTCCCCTGCTCCTCTTGGGGGAGGGGGCAGGTGAGGCATTCTATCTTCTGTGCCAGGGCCCATTCCACCGTAGCGACACCTTTGTTCAGAATTCATCAGTTTTCAGTCACCAGTAACTAGGGCTGAAATAGGAAGCAATTTTTTTTTTCTCATGGAAACATCACGAGAATTGTCACCAAGATCTCGGCACAATCTCGATAATGGATTGAGATCTCGGTCGAGAAATCTTCTCAAAATACCATCTACTGTTTATCGTAATTTGCTGTTTACCGTATACCGTTTTACTGTGTACCCCTTACTGTGTGCCGCCTTCATCCTGGTAATGCATGTGTGCAAAATGCCACTTTGCGCCTGCACATTACCTGGATGAATGCCGTACACAGTAAGCAGTACATGGTAAATCAGTATATGGTAAGCGGTAAATTGCAGTAAACAGTAACTGTAAATGGTATTTTGAGAAAAAAATCTCAACTGAGAAATGTCGAGATTCCATATTTTTCTCAATTCTCGTTCCTCCCTTAAAATGGGTCGAGAACTGTGATTCTCGACGATAACTGAGAAAAACTTAAGATCGCATTTCAGCCGTACTAGTAACCAAGGATAAAGCGGGATCTCTGACCTACATGTTAGATGGCACTACATACCTCCCAACAATCCCTATTTAGGAGGAACGGTCCGTCTTTGGGTGCTGAATCCCATTGTCCCTCTTTCAGGGACCAAAGTCCCTTAGGGTTGCCACCTGTGGTGGTTTTGTACCTGACATTCCCATAGGCCGAAATTGAAGTGTCAGGTAAAAAAGGACTGAAGGTGACAACCCTAAAGTCCCTCTTTCAGGAGAAAGAGACCTCAAAACCAGCATTCAAGCCTCAGCTACTTCTTTCCTGGTTGCCTCCTAGGAAAAGCACTTGAGAAAGCCAAGGGGGAGATGATGGAATGACAAGAAAGTAAGTGAAATGAGAAGCAGGAAAGCGTCTGTCCCTCTTTATGGCATTTGGAATTCTGGGAGGAATGTGTGTGCCCATCTAAGTGTGTGAGGGGTGGAGCTTATTCTCTGAGGGTGGAGCTTATTGGCCAAGGGACAGGGCTTCTACCTCTTTGGCTGCTCAATACGTTGGGACTCAGAGGTATGGCATTGGTGTCCGCTACTAACCCCATCCTCCTCAATGGAGGGCTTTGCCCCCCACCATCCTAAAGGACTCCTGCTGATACCTACCATCCAGTACAATTTGTTACCTGAGGTCTGTGTACTCATATACTCCTCTCACAGACCAACCAGCCATCATTCTCGATGTAACCAAGCCAAGCACGTGCACTGGGGACATCGCAACTTTGTGAATGTTACACCCCTTGTCTCTCCCTCTGTTGCCCTTCCTTCATCTCTCTCTCCCCCATCCCGCCGGTCTCTCAGATGGTAAGCCCTAGGGCAGGGACCGTATCTATTCCATTACTTTGTAAAGCACCAGGTACGTTGCTGTGCTATATAAATGCTTGCTAATAATCATAATATAATAATAATAATAATGAATAATGAGTTTATCGACAGACTATATCTGCTATAGAAACACAGCCATTTCTGACCTGGAATGGGCAGCGGTACAACAACACCTAGCAACACTCACCAGCAATTTTTAAGACAAGGAAGTGATGAATCAAAGTATTCCTCAAGGAAAGGAAGTATTGAACTGAAACTGCTGAGTGAACAGAGGAAGAAAAAATAATGGAACAGGGAGCAGCATAGACCAGGGGAAGCTAATGAACAATAACAGGCTTTAGAAATTTCACTTGCATTTCTATACCGTGCATGTGGCCATTTGGGGCTTTCAAATGCAGTGATGTGGAGTCTGAGCAGGGAACCACAGGTGCCAAACTAGAGGGACACTAGTGCCCTTTGGAAAGATTTTCTTCTGGGTTAATTCCTTTGCTTTGGTCCTGAACCAAAGCCCATTGAGGTCAATGTGAGTCTTTCTGTTGACTTCAGTGGGCTCAGGATCAGGCCCCGAGTCCATGTCCGCTCTCTCTTTTGCATGCACTCACTCCATCGCTTAATTTAGTGGTGGGGGAACTTTCCCCTCCCATCGACCAGTGTGGAAATTAGCACAAGCTCTGTGGGCCAAATGGGAGTTTAAGACACGGGCTCTTAAGGGGGTGAACTCGGAATGGAGGAAGAAGGGGAGGATTCAGGTCATGGATCTATGCCACGGGTACATCCCTTATGCCTGACTGCGTTCTCTCATCGCCGCTCAGGCTAGTCGCGTAGTAGTCTTCAAAAAGGGACTGGATCAATATTTGAAAGCCAGGTCTATTAAGGGCTACTCTTTGGGTTGGCCGGGGGTACAAGTCCCTTGACTGTGAGAAGCTGGGGGAAGAGGCCTGGAAATGGATTACTCCATTATAACTAGGGCTGTAGCGGAATGTCGCAGCGGTAGCTATTTCCACCGGAAACAGCGTTTCCGTAATTAGTGGTTCGGCGTGGCAGAGGCTTTCGTTCTGCTAGTTTCATTCCGCTACTTCCGCAGTTCCGCTAATTTAATTCCGCTACTTCCACAGGAGTCGCAAAATAGCGGAAACATGACATTTTCGCTACTTCCACCATTCCGCCAGCGCCACAAAATAGCGGAACGGGCTTTCCGACAGTTTCCGCTTTTTTCCCGCAGTTCCGCAATTTGCAGAATGCCGGCGGAATCAGCGGAATGTCCTCAGAAAAGCCGCGGGCAATTCCGAAATGGCGGAATGGAATCGCGGCGCAGTAACAGCTGCTGCCGCATCAGCCCTAATATAAGCTGCTGTGTGTACTCCCCTGAGGAAATAGAGACTGGTGGCCACACTCAGAGACGGAATGCTGGGGTAGATGGACTATTGTTCTGACCCAGTAAATGACACTTCTTCTTACACCCTTCCCCTTGAGCTCATGCTTTCAGTGCTTGAAGGTAGGGATTGGACCTATGGGCCAGATCCAGAAATTGCAGGGGTCAAATAACCCTCCCATCCCCCCCCCCCCAAGCCACAGGTCAGATTTGGCCCATAGACCACAGATTTCCCATTCGTAACTTATTAAGAGGGAATCCCCACTCACCACCTCTTGCATTCTCGTTTTTTTCTACGCTTTCCAATGGAGGTTCTCTCTGTCACGCATACTAAATTGTTCTCATCAATCCTCACTGCCTTTCCCCCTCCCCCTCTCCTGTACACACACCACTACCACCACCCGTTTTCACATTCCTGTTCCAGCCTAGGGCCACCTCCTGCAAAGTGCTGAGCACACCAAAGCTCCTCACTGACTCCAGAGGGACATGATGACAGTCAGCGCCTGACAGGAGGAAGCGCGTAGCACGTAGCCACCATTTTGTAGTGGCTGGAACAAAGGATCAGGTGTTTCTCTTTTTCTTTCCCCTTCCGAGCAAGTAAACCCTGGGGCATCAGCACAAAAAAAGAGAAAAAAGGACAATAAAACAAATCCAAAGCCTGTGGCCCAGCTGTGGTGATAATTCCCCTGCTCACTCGCTTTGAAGTTCCCTTTTTTGTGCTTTCGACTCTTTGCTGAAATGGATTCCGCCACAGTGTCCTGCACTTAGGGAAGGGGGGGGGGGGGAATAGTCCATTCTTCTCTTGTCTTGTCACTGTCGAGTCGAGATAATAATAGTCTTTTTCTGATCCCCTGAACTTTCCCATCTGCTTGGTAAAACAATGGCAATTCTTTTTCCTCTTGCTCTCTCTCCCATCCTCTCTTTTATTTTTAATGCTCCTATTCTGTAATTTAAAGCTGTGGCAAAGCTGTAGCCCCTGGGTTTTCTCCCACTCCCTGACCCCCTTCTTTTAATATGCCACTGTTATTTAAAATGCCCTTTCCTCTCAGAGTAACACATTTTTTTCCTGCCACCTCTGGAGTGGAACTCATGTCTTGTGTGATGGCGCTTTTGGCACTAGGGGAGGGGGAAGAGCTGGTGGGCTTTCAAGTAGGCCTGTTGTTTTCTTTGTCGAGAGCATTTCCTTCACAATTTCAGTGCAAGAAGATTCCATTTCTCAATGCTTTCGAGAATCACAAATGCCACAGACTGAGAAATGTCAGGGGTAAAGAGGAGATGTGGAAATAACAGGTCTTGGTTGTGAATAAGGATGTGTGAACAGAACGGTGTTCGATTGTTCGGCCCAAAAACTAAGTTCGGGTTCATGGGTTTGGTCATGCAGAGTTTGGACCTGCCGAACATTCAGAAAGTTCGGCCATGGCGGAGGTTTGGGGTGCTCCAGGGGGTCTGTGGAGGCATGGCAGGCCATCCAAGACACAGCAGCAGCAGAGACCGGGAAGGCTTGGCACTTGGCACCCCGGCTTCCTCAGGCAGGCAGGCTCGGCACTTGACCCCGGGGGTGCCCGTGGCGCCATGGATGGCCGTTTGAGACCCAGCAGCAGCAGAGACCAGGAGGGCTTGGGGCTTGGTGGCTGGCCTGGCACCCCAACTTGGCCGGGCATTGCAGGCTGCCAGGCATTGGTGGAGCAGCGGCAGACATTGGATTGCCTGGTAGCAGAACCCATGACAGCAGCAGCAGCAGCAGCAGCAGCAGCAGCAGCAGCAGACAGACACCTTGATGAAAAGCAACTGCTCCACCAACTTGGCCCCCAGTCTCAAGCGGTGCAGCGAGCAAATGTCCCCCGTCATTGAGAACAGACACCCGTTCGCTGGGGACACTTGTTGGTGGGCAGGGCAAGAGACTCTTGACAACTTTGGACAGGGCCTGCCACACGTCCCTCCGAGAGCTGTGTTCTGCCCCTCCCATCAGTGCTGTCAGTGGTGCAGCAGCAGCCAGTTGAGGCCCAGAAGTGTCAGTGCACCTTGGAGGAGCTGGGGTGGGGGCATCTGTCAAGTCCATTGGCAGCTGCAGGACGTGGAGGGCGGCATGGCTTTCAACTGAAAGCCATGCGCATGTTGGGGGAAATGATTGTGCTCGATGGGCAGACCTTCTCGGTGGTCGATGACATGGGGTTTAGGCGCCTGACTGGGTTCCTGGACCCCCCGTTTAAGCTGCCCTCACACACCACCCTGAGTCAGGCTGCCATCGATGCCTGGAAGCCTGCAACACCGGGCCAAGCAGGGGTGGCAGCCACTGAGTCCTGTCCGGGCCTCTGCTGCTGCTCCATTAATGCCTGGCAGCCTGTAATGACCGGCTGTGATGGTGACTAGAACTGGAGAACCCAGAATAGAGCGAGCAGAACTGGAGGCCTGCCAGCACCACCCTGAGTCGGCAGGTGGTGCCAGCCCTGTACCGGGCTTTAGAGGAGCGGGTGAGGGAACAGCTTGCAGGGGCTGGGCGTGCCACCATCCACTTCATCACTGACCTGTGGTCGAGTAGGAATGCACAGCACGCCTACCTGGCAGTCACAGCGCAATGGTTGCAGGACCTGGAGGCAGTGTTTGGCAGTGGCAGGAGGGGTCCCGAAGCAGGGTATAGGTGGGCCCTACTTCAGGCCGAAGTCATGGACACCTCGGCCCCCACACTTCTTGGAACATCGAGGCACCCCTGACTGCCATGGTGAGGGAGTGGGTCATGCCAGGCACGCCCTTCACCAAGGGGTGTGTGGTGATGCACAACACGGCCAGCATATTGAGGGAAGTCCATGAGGGGGGCTTCACCAGCATCCCTTCACCTGGTGGTCAGCTTGGGGGAGTTGGGGATTGGGGCAGACACCCTTAGCTCCCTGATTGAGTGGGGGAGGAAGCTGGCCAGTTTCTTTAACTGGAGCATGATGGGCAGTGACCTCCTCCAGGCGAAGCAGGCCAAGCAAGTCTCCCCAGTGCAGCAGCTGGTGCAGGATGTGTCCAGTGGAATTCCTCCACGTTCCTGATGCTCAAGCATCTTCTTGAGCAGAAAGACGCCTTGCATCAGGTTCAACTGGCGACGGACAGCGGGGCACCTCCAGGGTACTATGGGGCAGAATGGGAGATCCTGGCTCACACTGTCTTTGTTCTAAGACCGTTCCTGGCCTTGACGGAGACCATCAGCTCCTCCATGGCCACCATCAGCCAGGTGACCCCTCTGGTGCAGAGTCTCTTCAGGAGGCTGGAGGAGATTCTCCAGGGGTGGGATTTTGGCCCTCAGGGCAAGAAGCTGGCAGCTGAGGTGGTTGCCCTGGTGTGGCAGCTGAAGGCATGGTTTGATGAGCTCCTGCAGTGGGAGGACTATGTGTTGGCATGCAACCATGCTGGATCCCAGGGTCAAGGGCAGCGTGGCATGCCAAACACTGCTCTATGGCCACTGGAAGGATGAACTGGTGGAGAGGGTCCGTCAGGCAGAGAGGGAGGTCTCTGGAGAGTGCGCAGCAGCAGGATGCCCCTGGGGATGGTGGGAGTGGGAGCAGCCACCCCTTTCAGCTGGAAGGGTCTATCCCTGCTCTCAGTCCTAGCAGTAGCAGCACCAGCAGCAGACTGAACATCATCAGCACCCCTATTGCTTCTGAATGACGTGGATGGACAGCCCTTCCTGCCTGTAACGTAGGCCCCAGAACCCTGACGGTGGGTCCTGGGGCTGGAGTGGCTGTTTCTTGATGCAGTGGAATGATGACTCCTCTTTACTTTATCATAGGCCCAAGAACCCTGACGGTGGGTCCTGGGCCTGGGTTGGCTGTTACTTGATGCGGTGGAACAACAGCTCTCTGTGAGCGGAATGATGGCCCCAGAACCCTGATGGTGGGTCCTCCTGACTAGAGTGGCAGCTTCTGGATGATGTGGATGGACAACCGTCTCTGCCTGGAATGTAGGCCCCAGAACTCTGATGGTGGGTCATGGGGAAGTAGTGGCTGTTACTTGATATAGTGGAATGATGGCTCTCTGTGAGCAGAATGACAGTCCCAGAACCCTGACAGTGGGTCCTGGGACTAGAGTGGCAGCTTCCGGATGATGTGGATGGACAGCCCTCCCTGCCTGGAACGTAGGCCCCAGAACCCTGAGGGTGGGTCCTGGGGCTGGAGTGGCTGCCTGTTTCTTGATGCTGTGGATCGATGGCTACCCATGTGCGGAATGACGGCCCCAGAACCCTGATGCTGTGTCTGGGACTAGAGTGGCAGCTTCTGGATGAAGTGGAACAACAGCCCTCTCTTCCTGGAACGTAGGCCTCAGAACCCTGATGGTGGGTCCTGGGTCTGGAGTGGATGGCACCCCTGCTTGGCCGGGCATTGAAAGGTGACTGGCATTGGAGCAGAGGCCTGGCCAGGGCTTGAGTGGCTTTCACCCCTGCTTGGCCGGGCGTTGAAGGCTGGCTGGCATAGTTGGGTCAGTGGCAGAGGTCCAGCCAGGACTTGGTGGCTGGAATCCCAACTCAGCTGGGCATTGCAGGCTTGGGTTGTACTCAACCAAATTCAAGAAGCTCTACTGCAAAGTGGTCAAGCCTTGACTGGTGGTGAATCTTGTGTTCACCCAGCCCCCGGCAGCTGGAACACTGATCCGAGCTATACCAGCAGCAGCAGCAGACATTGGATTGCCAGGGCACAGTAACTGCGGCTGGCACCCCTGCACGGCCTGGCATTGCAGGCTGGCTGGCTTTGGTGGAGCAGCGGCAGAGGCCCGGCCAGGGCTCGGTGCCTGGCACCCCTGCTTGGCCAGGCGTTGCAGGCTTGCATCCTACTCTCAGGATCTCAACAAACTATTCTGCCAATTGGTCAAGCCTTGCCCAGTGGTGAATGATGTGGCCACCCAGTAGCAGACATTGGAATACTGGAGCACAGTACCCGTGGCACAGCAGATGCAGCAGCAGCAGACATTGGGTTGCCGGGGCACAGAACTTGTGTCACAGACAGCAGAGGCAGCATTGGCAGCAGCAGCGGACATTGGATTGCCAGGGTACAGAACCCATGGCACAGACAGCAGAGGTGGCATTGGCAGCATCGGCAGATATTGGATTGACTGGGCACAGAACCCGTGGCACAGACAGCAGAGGCGGCATTGGCAGCAGCAGTGGACATTGGATTGCCCAGGCACAGTACCCGTGGCACAGACAGCAGAGGCGGAAGCAGCAGGATTTTCTTGTGCACAGCACCCATGAAGCCAGGATGGTAGGATATTCCATGGAAGAGCTCCCATACAGCAGCAGACTGCAGCAGCAGGATTGCATGGGCACATTTGGATTTGCCAGGGCAGAGCACAAATGGACCAGCACACGGCAGCAGCGGGATTACCAGGCCAGTGGGGCACATCACCCAGGGTTGCCAGGGAAAGCAAACAGGCACCTTGGCATGAGAGGTAGGTAGGCTGGGGCAGGGCTTCATCTTTGCCCACAGGGCAGGAAGACAGGCGGCGTAGCATGAGCAGAAGGCAGACTGGGGCAGGCTTTGATCTAGGCCTCCTGGGAGGGAGGACAGGCAGACAGACAGCGTGGCATGAGCAGAAGGCAGACTGAGGCAGGCTTTGATCTTGGCAACCTGGTCGGGCGGACAGACAGGCAGCGTGGCATGAGAAGCAGTAGGGAAGGCAGGCTGGGACCTTCGCAGAACATTCAGATAGGCTGGCAAAGACTGTGCAGCATGAGAGAGAGCCAGTCAAATCTAGCCAGAGGCCGGCTGGCAGGCTTACAGCTTCCCAATGGAATCCTGCATCATGAGGTCAGTCAGATAGGCCGGCCGAGGCTGTCTAGTGAGAGAGAGAGAGAGAGAGAGAGAGAGAGAGAGAGAGAGAGGCAGGGTGGGCACCGGGCATTGGGAGGGAGGGACAGCACCTCAGCACAGAAGCAGCAGCCCAGATTGAGGAGGAGCCCCATCCCAAGATTGCCCCTGGCATGGGATGGCGTGTGCCACTGCACCATCAATCTGTTTCCAGGGGCAGCTCGGGGAATCCCAGCAGCTGAAGGTTCACCTTTAGGCACAGCAACTGCTCCACCAACTTGGCCCCCAGTCTCAGGCGGTGCAGCGAGCAAATGTCTCCCACCATGGAGAACACCAGCTCACTGGGGACACTCGTTGGTGGGAAGGACAACAGACCCGTGGCCATTTTGGACAGGGCGGCCACATGTTGGTCTTGCCAGCCCAGTAGGCCAAGGGATTGCTGCTGGGTTCTATGCATGGCTCCTCCTCCAGGTAGCTCTCCACTGCTGCTGAGGCACTGTCGTACTCCCTCATGTAACTGGCCTTTGGCACCACCTCCACCACTGCCCTCAGCCACGCTGCCTGCCCTGCTGTGCACGAGACCATGCTTGCCACACTGCCCTGCACATACGAGCTGCTGCTCGCAATAGGGGTGCTGCTGCTGCTGCTCAGCCTGCTTCTGGTGCTGCTACTGCTAGGGCTGGGGGCAGGGATAGACCCCACTGGAAAGGGGTGGCTACTCCCACCATCCCTAGGGACGTTCTGCTGCTGCTGCCGTGCACTCTCCAGAGCCCTCTCTGCCTGCCAGACCCTCTCCACCAGGTCACCCTTCTAGTGTCCATAGAGCACTGTCTGCCATCACGCCACGGTGCCCTTGACCCTGGGGTCCAGCATGGTTGCCAGAACGTATTCTGCCCACTTCAGGAGCTCATCAAAACACGCCTTCAGCCCTCCCTTCAGCTGCTGCACCAGGTCAACCGCCTCATCCGCCAGCTTCCTGCCCTGAGGGCCACAATCCCGCCCCTGGAGAATTTCCTCCAGCCTCCAGAGGAGACTCTGCACCAGAGGTATCACCTGGCTGATGGTGGCTGTGAAGGAGCTGATGGTCTCCGTCACAGCCAGGAACGGTCTGAGGAAGAAGACCTGTACTACAGGATCTCCCATTCCACCCCATAGTACCCTGAAGGTGCCCCGCTGTCCGTCACCAGTTGAACCTGATACAAGGCAGCTTTCTGCTCGAGAAGCCACTTGAGCATCAGGAAGGTCGAATTCCACCATGTGAACACATCCTGCACCAGCTGGTGCACTGGGGAAACTTTCTCAGCCTGCTTCACCCAGAGGAGGTCACTGCCCGTCATGCTCCGGTTAAAAAAACCGGCCAGCTTCCTCCCCGGCTCGATCAGGGAGCTACGGATGCCTGCACCAATCCCCTTCTCCCCCAAGCCCAGCGCGTCCCTGACCACCAGGTGAAGGGTGTGTGCAGCACAAGGGATGCTGGTGAAGCCCCCTTGTGGACTGCCCTTAGTATGTTGGCTGCGTTATCGGTCACCACGCACCACGTGTGCCTGGCGTGACCCACTCCCTCACCATGGTGGTCATGGCTGCCTCGATGTTGTGAGCGGTATGGGGGCTGTCCATTACTTCTGCCGGAAGTAGGGCCCACCTATACCCTGCTTCAGGACCCCTCCTGCCACTGCGAATCGCTGCCTCTGGGTCTTGCCACCAGTGTGCCGTGATGACTGCCAGGTAGTTATGCTGCGCGTTCCTGATCAACCACAGGTCTGTCATGAAGTGGACGGTGGCACCCCCAGCCCTTGTCAGCTGCTCCCTCACCCACTCCTTTAAAGCCTGGTACAGGGTTGGCACCAGCTGCCGACTCAGGGTGGTGCACGAAGGCAGCTTAAACTGGGGGGCCAGGAACCCAGTCAGGTGCCTAAACCCCATGTCCCCGATCACTGAGAAGGGCTTCCCATCCAGGGCGATCATTTCCCCCATCATGCGCGTGGCTTTTAGGGATGTGCGAACGTGGTTCAGAAGTTCGGAGTTCAGACCGAACTCGAATAGTTCGGTCAACCAAACTTAACTTTTGAACCGAACTCGAATTCGACCGAACTGTTCGGTCGAATTTGAACCAGTTCAGAAGGCCAAAAAAAGAGAGTTTGAATGTACAAACTCAGTTTGGAAGTTCAGAATTCGACCGAACTCGAATAGTTCAGTCGACCGAACTGAACCTTCGAACCGAACTCGATTTTCGAACCGAACCGAATTTCTGAACTCGGTTCTGTTTGTACATCCTTAGTGGTTTTCATCTGAAAGCCACGTCACCCTCCACATCCTGCAGTTCCAGATGGAACTGATGCCCCCACCCCAGCTCCTCCATGGTGCACTGATGCTGATGCTGCTCCCTCCTAGCAGCGAGCGATACTGCTCCTGCTGCTAGAGGCAGCTGTTCAAGCAGAACGCTTGCCCACTGAAGGAGGCAGACAACTGCCCCTGTCTGCCCGCTTAGCAGCACAGTGCTGTGGCAACCCTTTAGGTGCCTTGCCATGGCAGTTGTGACAAGGTTGGTGAGCACCTGCCCATGCTTCACTACCTTCTGACACAAAGTGCACTGCACCTCCCTGGGATCATCCACCCGCACCAACTTAAATGCACCCAGACCGAGGATTCTTTGCCCCCTCCTGCCTTCTGGCCCGCACCAGGTGACGCACCGCTGACAGCGCTGCTTGGATGGGCAGAACATGGTGGCGACACAGCTCTCGGAGGGACAGCCATTGACTCAGCACCAGATATCTCCTCTGCAGGACTAGTGTCTGCCTCGCTGTCCCCAATCAGAGTGATGTCCACTTGCGAAGGGGAGTACTGGGACCCTGAGGCTGATGGACTGCCCACCATGGTGCTGCCACTCTCCCTGTGCCCCGTATAGCTGCTGCTGCTCCTACTGCTCCTGCTCCTCTCCCTGCTGCCGTTGCCAGGGGTCGGGCCCTGCCTCTAGCAACCGGGGTGGGATCCACCAGCCCTGGACTGCTGGGGATCACCTCAACAATGGGGGTCAGGAACATTGGTGGTGCTGGAGGAACATCCAAATCACCTGCATCCGCAGCACAGACAGCTCCTGCAGAATTGGCAGGAGGCACCGCCGAAACACACCCTGGCTAATGCCACTGTTGGGAGCCTCTGAAGCCCGACTGCCAAAATCAGGCCTATGAAGTTTGGGGCGTGGTGATGGGCTCAGGCTGCTGCTGATGCCTGCTGCCACTCCTCTGGCACATGCACTGCCACCTCTGCCACCTGCCCCATTGCCAATGCCTGCCTTACGGGCAGCAGACCGGCCTCTCTTGCTTTCCTTCTCCATTTCTCCCACCCAAAGAATGCACATGAAGATTATTTTTTTTAAATTCAAATTGGTAATCTTATATTATATATATCTACACTAACTCTAACTGCTATTAACTATTCAAAAACCTATGGAACTAAATGGAATATTATCTAATATCTACAAAGGCCTAGTCCTACAAACACACTATAAAATATTAAAACAGAATCACTACACACTAGCTCTATCTATCTCTATAACTAAGCTAACTCCTACATCTATCTATCTATCTATCTATCTATCTATCTAATCCTACACTAAATAAATCCAAAAACAGGGGTAAAGAATCAGGGATGGAATATATAGTGAGAGGAGGGAGGGATTCAATGGAGGGTAGGGAGAAAGAACACAGGGAGGGATAAAAAATAAAAATAACACCTAAATCTATCTTATCTAATCTAAATAAATGAAACTACAGAAGTAAATGTGTGGGAATGGATGAAATAGGAGGAGGATGGCAATGAATTAGGAACACAAACTGCTCGGAGAGGGAGACTTCTGAAAATGCCTGCTGACAGGATCAGTGGCTAGCTCAGAAGGAATTGGAAGGGGTGAGGGCAATGACTTTTGTTACTTGCTGTGCCCGCCTTACCACAAGCCCCATTGGCTCAGTGCAGCCTAGCCCCTAGGGGTGTGCAAACACCTGGGGGTTCGGGGTTCGGCCTGTTTGGGGTTCAGCCCCCCCGAAACAGTTTGGGGTTTGGCTGTTCGGCCCAAACTGGTTGGAGGGGGCTGAACCCGTTCGGGTGGGGGACAGGGGGGAACCCAGTTTCCCCTCTCTCCAGGCTGTGCAGGTGGAAGGGGCGCCGGAGCTCACCTCCCCCCCCCCCGCGCAGCCTACAATTATTTTATTTTTTTAAACCCCACCACCCCAGGGATCGCCCTACCTGGTGACGCTGGGGCTCCAGCCCTGGGTCCCGCGGAGGCAGGTCCGGCTCTGGTGGTGGTAGCAGAGCGTTTCCAGCCTCTACTAGGCCTTTTGGGTCAGGTGACCCAGTCACCTGACCCAGAAGGCCTAGTAGAGGCTGGAAGCACTCTGCTACCACCACCAGAGCCAGCCCTGCTGCCGCCGCCGGCCCTGCGGCCGAAGCCCTGGCACCACCAGGTAGGTCAGGCTCTGGCCTTGGATCCAGCGGCGGCAGCGGGGCCGGCTCTGGCAGTGACAGTGTAGCACTTCAGGCCTCTATGAGGCCTTCAGTGCTCTGAAGCGCCAGTGGACCCTGCCCCCCGCCCAAATGGGTTCGGAACCTGAACTTTGTTTGGGTGGTTCGGGCGGGGGGAAGTTCAGGTTCGGTGGGATCGCGGATGGGCAACACCCTGAGTTCAGGCCAAACCCCCGAACTATGTTCGCACATCCCTACTAGTCCCATGCCAATCGCAGATTGCGAAGCCAGTGGTCTGAGGAAAAGAGGGATGGTGATTGGGCAGGCTGGCTGCTATTCCAAGCCTCTCCACCCCTGGTGCCAGGAAATCTGCTCCTCATCTCCCCCCCCCCAGGCCTTCCAGTCACGTTTTTCCTGCCCGAATGGCGCCAAACTCACCCAAACGTGGCCAAACTGTTCAGCCGCTTCCGTGTTCGGGTCGGCCATTCGGTTTGGCCGACTGAACGGGCCAAGTTCGGGCCAAACACTGAACAGCCGAACCACGTTCCCACATCCCTAGTTGTGAACTTTGTGGGTTCATAAAGGCCACAATGACACTCTGTTTTATTAGACCATTTTGCAGAATTGGGGTGGGTCATGAAATGGGCAGATCCTTGGCTTTTGGAAAAGGCAAGAAATAGCAGAAACACCTTCTGTAACCAGCTATTTTTGTGCTACGTTGCCAAGTACCATAGTCAAGAATACAGCTGAAACTTGTTCTTGCAAATTGAGAGTGAGCCGAAAATTGACTGATTCTTGACCTGTTCTCGTGAGATTCTTAAAAAAAAATAAAAACACTATGAATGCACAAAAGCACCACTGCAACCGTTCTGTGCATGCATTGCCCTTTTCCAAGATGGTCCTGGCTGTGTCGGCACCATTTTGAAAAGGGTAGCCGGTTTTGAGCATGTGCAGACCAGCTGCCCTTTCCCAAAATGGCGCATCATGTAAAAGGGCAACACGTGTGGAATGGCTAAAGCAGCCATTTTACAGACACACAGCATTTGGCAGGAGGGGTTTTTTGGGGGGTTAAATGAGAATCTTGCGAGATCTCAAACTCTTAAGCAAGAACATCTTAAGATCTCATTAAGGGCTCTCAATTCTTGTGAGTTTTTCGTGATAATGAAATCTATTCTCATTTCAGCCCTAGGCAAGAAATACAAAACCTCCTGTTATTTTGCTCCTGAGCAGCCACTGCAGGCCTGTCTGTGCATCAAAGGCCACTTTCAGACATCCCCTCCCCCCACGCATATTCTGGTTGCAGGGGGAATGCGCAGCAAGAATATGCACGGGGATCGGCCTGTCTGAAAGCCGCCCCCACCTCCCGCGGCTTTGCTGGCAGAGACGCGTAGGGATGCAGAGCAGAAAATCAAGCTATGCATCCTTGTTCATGTCTACCGGCAAAACTGAGCGGGGCGGGAGGGGGGGCAGCTTTCAGACCGGCCGATCCCCGCGCATATTCTCGCTGCGCATTCCCCCCCGCAACTAAAATATGGGGGGGGTGCGGGGGGAAATGTCTGAAAGTGGCCTAAATCTCTTCCCATAGTATCCTCCTGATGCTATTCCACTCCTCAGCATCCCCTAAAGGCCTGTCAGTGTACTGCAATTTCCTACGGCAATTCCTTCCCACAGTACCACCTTGGTATTTTGCTCCTGAGCTCCCCTACGGGCCTGTCAGTGCACTACTATTTCTTCCCACATCACTCCTTGCTGGTCCACTGCTAAGCACCCACTCCAGGCCTGTCAGCACACTACCGTTTCTTCCCACAGTATCTCTCCCCCCGCAAACCCCACCTCGTGTTGACGCAATAATTCTCCCAGCAGACCTGTAAATTCATCGTAGACTTGTTAGTAGGGCTGTAGTGGAATATCGCAGCGGTAGCTATTTCCGCCGGAAACAGTGTTTCCGCAATTAGTGGTATGGTATGGCGTGGCAGAGGCTTTCATTCCGCTAGTTTCATTCTGCTACTTCCACAGTTCCGCTAATTTCATTCCGCTACTTCCACAGGCTTCGCAAAATAGCGGAAACATGACATTTCTGCTACTTCCGTCATTCCGCCAGCACCACAAAAATAGCGGAACAGCGGTTTTCCGACAGTTTCAGAGAATTCCGCAATTTTTCAGACAGTTTCCAAATTTGCAGAATGCCGGCGGAATTAGCGGAATGTTGGCAGAAAAGCCACAATGTGGTGCGGGCAATTCCGAAATGGCGGAATGGAATCGCGGCACGGTAACAGCTGCTGCCACATCAGCCCTACTTGTTAGTCTCCTGAGCACCCTCTTACGGGCATGTCAGCCCTACAATCGTGCCTCACAACTCTTTGCTACTCCACACCTTAGCACTCTGCCAATGTCGAAATAGTAACTCCTGATAATGCAATCTTGGACAGTGTATACAGGACCAAATCCCTCCCCCACATCCTCAAATGCAACAAAGCAACATTAGGACCAGAGAAGATGATTTTGAATTAAAGGAGAACAAATTTTGGTTAATATTCAGAAACAACTTTCTAACTTCCCAAACAGCGAGGCAAAGGAATGATTTCCCACAGGAGGTTGTGGAGGCCCTGTAACTGGAAGGGTTTAAAAATAGTTTAAACACTGCATCTCCCATGGATGGTGTAGCTACTGTGTATTTTGCTTAGTAGCAGGTTGCTGGACTAGATAGCTCTTGGAATTCCTTCCAGCTGGACGATTCTATCACCTGCTAATCCAGCCCTTGTTCTGTCCAAGCAAAGTGTCACAATCCTGATCTACAGCAGTTCCTCCCTAGTACTCTAGCCACAACCCCCCATGAGCTTCCAAAGTCCCTCTGTCCTGATCTCCTGCACCTCGTAGCCGCAGCACTGTCCATCTACCTACTTTGCACTCCTCTGTTTCCCAGGCTTCCATCAGTAAGCAGCGAGGCTCTGGAAATGGAGATATCAGTGCCATAAAACTCAAGGGACAGGACAAGGCCACTGGGTTGGAAAATAGCACATCTGAAATAAATAAATAAATACAGGCTAGCGATGATGGAGAGTCAACAGTTATCATAGCCGTGCCTGAATTCAGATTACACACCTGTCCCCACCTGGATAGAAGGGAGCCAGGGGGAGGGACACCAGAAGCATTGCAGGTCACAAGGGTCCGGGAGAGCAGATTCACTAGAGACAGAGCAACTGTGCTGTGAGGGAGGCCATGGCTGCATGGAACAAGCACTGAATTGAGCAATAGCAGCAAAAGCTGGTTCCACCAGAAACAGATCATTTGCCAGTGCGCACACGATGAGGAAACTTACCGGCTTTTTCACTATAGTATTTTCACTACTTCCCATTCAGTAATTGCCATTGTCCGGTACTTCTGGTAATTCTTCCTAGGCAGGAGCAGCTGCGTACCACATACTGTTCCTTAGTTGCTGTTTATGTTTGCTTGTGTACGAACCCAAGTTCACTACGTAACTTTCATCATTTCCCTTATTGCTCCTTGTTTTGGCTTCTTGTAAACTGTGTTTTGATGGGTGTATTTCAATGGCTAGCCCTTGTTTTCTGCATTCCGATGCCGGAAACAGTCATGAAATGCTGGGAACTGATAAATAAAATACCAGAAACTAACTGGCAGGAAATATTGGAAACTATGGAAAATGACCAAAAAAAATACCAAAGATTGCTGGAAAATGGTGGGCAATTACAGGCGCTGATCTCGACAACAGCAGAATTGTGGATTCAGCAGATAGTGAGGGTTTATTGACAAACAGTCCCAAGCATTCTCAAAAGGTAAGTATTTCCTTAGAATAGGGGAACAGTCGTTCTCCCCTCAGCTCTATATGGAACAAACTCCAAGGTCTCGATCGGCCTCTCTGGCTTCATTTCCCTGCCTTTTGCAAGGGAGTTTCAAGTTTCAAGCTGGTGAATGCACTCAGGTGGGTAGTACAATGAACTGATGGAGGAGTGACATTTAATAGAATAATTAATTCAGGCTTAATGAAGGGGTGGAAGAGACCAGTAATATGGCATCAAGGATTTTGCTGCATATAGTGTGAAGCTATTCTACTTTTCTAGTGGGTGGGGTAGCAGGAAATATTATTGGAGGGAGGAAGCCGGGTAAATTTCCTTTATAACCTGCTGGGGTGATGTTAGAATTTATGGGGCCAAGGGCAATGATAAAATGTGGGACCCCTGGTGGTCCCTCCGTAGGGCCCGATAGATGGTTGTAACAGGGCATGGGCCTACCTGGGGTAAGTCTTTACTGGATCCAGCCCACAGTCGCGTTCTCATAGGGAAATGTCTGCTCTACAATCATTTATTTACATTAATAGACAGATCTCCCCCAGTCTGGCATAGACAATGTCCATTACAGGTATAGACTTCCGCCACCACCCAATGCTGTATGCCGAGTCCATACCTTTAAGGCTTTGGGTTTCTCAATCTTAATCCCTCTGGCTGGGCACAGTCCTTCCACTGGCCAGATAAGCCTCTTGGTATCCCCCATGCTGGGCAGTCCCAGCAGAAGCCTGTCCAGCAGCCTGCTAAACCACTCCAGCTCAGAACAAGCCCTCTGACCCAGGTTTTGCTCTGGAAGTAGGACCCAGCCTAGATGCTGCCTTCTCTGGGCTCCCTAGCTACCATCGAGTAGCCCCCTTATCTGAGGGGGAGCTCTAACTATCTCCTGCCTCTGCCACATCTCTTTTCCTACTGAGCCCTCAGCTCAGCTTCATAGTCAAGACCGGCTCAGCCAGGGCCAGTCCGGGTGCTAGGCATGAGGTGTGCTCCTCCACTCATGGGAGCACCTGAGCCCCAGTAACAACTGCCTCATGCTGCTGGTGCTTCTCACCTTAAAGGGGCAGCATTCCAATTCTGCTGCACCCTGCTACAGTGGTCATGTTTGGGCTCCTGTTGGGAAGGAGTTGGGCCCCCTCACTCTACGGTGGTGAAAATGGGGTCACTGTGGGACCCGTGGAAGTAGAAATAAGAGCACAGCCCAGGCGGTCCCCCCAGGTCACCGTGTGGTAAGGCTGGCGCTAATACTCTGTGTCAAACCAACAGGGAGAGCTGAAACCAGTACCCGCTAAAAGGAGAAAACTAATCTAATCCAAATGATCTTAACCAAACTGAACAAACTGGGTATTGAGTAGAATCAGATTGATCTTTATCCGGTTACCCGTTTTTTCTTTTCATGCTCTTTGTTTGTTTCATTCAGTTCCGTCGGTCGCTGGTCCAGTTCCAATTTTTACCTCATCCACTTCCCTTGCTACTGGCAGAAACATCCAGAAAAATGAATGAACAAAACTGGAGATGAACTAATGAAATCAATGAAATTTCTAAAATTGGGTTGCTTGAACAGCAGGACGAAGGTCTTTCAGGTTGACTACAGCCTGCTCAAAATTACGGGGGGGAAATTATGAACATTCATTCCACTACCATTTCAGTTGATTCACCCAAGAGGAAGAAACATCTCTAAGGACCACAGCGGAGTTTATCATTCTCCTTGGTTCATTCAGCCTGTTCTCTGAACCCCACATCCAGGAGGGAACCCATTACGGGGCCACACACTGGTCAGAAAATGTCAGGGAGGTTTATATTTTCCCATAGGTGGAAGAGTGGATCCCTTTGCAGATGCCCCTATTTGTAATTATTAAGGCTGGCTTAATTCTTAATAATTTCTGTCTTGCGGGGATTTCTTCCAAATCCCTCAAGTCCTACCAATGAATTGGCCCACAATTCCAATGAATTGGACCACAATTCCAATGAATTGGCCCACAATTAGTACCACTTGTTTCAGTCTTTCTCTGAGGCACTAGACTGAGAATCCTCAGGTCATGAACAGAGTTAATGCCTCTTTGGGTCTGACCAAGAATCTTGGGTTTTAACCTGTCGCCGCCAGTCCTGATTTCTCTGGTTATCCGGGGATAACCTGTAGAAATTGAGGTCTCAGGGGGGTAATGAGGGGAGGAGTCACATTGATAAGGGGAAGGGCAAAAGACTTTCCCATCATCAGGACTGGGCGTAGGATTTTACCGCCCCTACGCACTTCTCAGGGCCAGCTGCTGCACCCCAAACCCACGCCCTCCCCAAAGCCCAAAATATTAGGTCATGTGCTGCTCCTATGTTCAGTTCTGCTTTAGAATATAAGCCTGTCCCAAGAAGGTGGAGGCGGGGAGGGTAGACAATATGGGCTAAGATCTGCAGTGGTTTAGACCAAGGACATCCAATGAGAGTTTTGCCATTCATTTTAGTGGGCTCTGAATTTCAGCCATGGGGTGTTTTTTAAAACTCCAATGTCTTCTTTATATGATTACATCAGAGCTGCCAAGGGTCAGGGAGCATTTGGAGAATCCAAGGTACACAGGGTTGAACAAAGAGACACAGCAATGCAAACCTGCAAGGCACACATAATGAAACCCGTCAGGGGGCCTCTGGTCTCTCTGGAAGCCCCCAAGGAAAATGGAGGAGGAACCTCAGCCCAAGAAATGGGAGGAAAAAGGGGGGGGGAAGCTGCTCCAGTAAAGACAGATGACAGCAACACTGTGTATGCACATGGGCAAGGCAGCAAACTGCTCTATTGCGCGTCTCACCTGCCAAGAGGGTATGGTGGCACCTGTGGTAGAGTGTTGCGGAGGCCGGGCTTGGGCGAGCCGACTGGGGCTTTGCAGGAGTTCCCCACCCACCTTCCAGGCTGTGAGCAGTGCGGGGGCTGGGCGAGGTGGCTACAGTGCTGCTGTGAAGGAGGGAGGGGGTGGCAGCAGTAGCCGGCCACCAGCCAGAGAGAGGTTTCCCAGCCCCCATGCTCTTCAGTGCCCTGCAAAATTGGCCAACCCCCAATCTGCTGCCCAAGGCAAGTGCTGCTTTTGCCTGCCTCTGAGCCCGGCCCTGCTCATCATGGGTACCAGGAGTAGAGTGGCATACCTCCCCTTTAAAAGAATACATGGTGCAGGGCTGAATTGGCTCTAATGCAGCCCTGCACCGTAAGCGGCCTCTTTTAAAGGGGAGGTATAGCCACCCTAACCAGGAGAGGGTGCAAGGCGGTGCAGTTGCATTCCCCTGCTTCCTGCCTGGCCCCACCCCTTCTGAGCATTTTGGGGAAAGGGGCATGGCCATGTATGAAGAGGGTACGGGGGGGGGGCTCACCACACTCCTTTCCAAAGCATCATGACATCACAATGCGTTGGAAAAGGGTGTGGCCATTTTGGAAAGGGGGGGGCATGTAATTCTGCCTACACCTTGTTGTCGCTATGCTCCAAAGCATAGGCCTTGGCCTTGGCCCCTCATACCTTAGGGACCGCCTCGCCCTTCGCGCCCCGGAACGGCTCCTGCGGTCTGCCGGGGGTGCCCTCCTGGAGGTCCCCCGTGTTAAGCGGGGGGCCACGATGGAGCGAGCATTCTCGGTGATAGGGCCGCGGCTGTGGAACTCCCTTCCGGAGGAAGCTCGCCTGGCCCCAAGCCTTTTGACATTTCGGCGGAACTGTAAGACCTGGCTGTTTGCCCAGGCCTTTGGGAGGGAGGGAGGGGGAGGGTGATTTTAATCCCCTGCCCATTTATTTATTTATTATTGTTCCTAACCCTGTTTTTTGATGTTTTATATTTATATTTATATTTTAACTGTTTTAATTGTTTTTATTATTGTTGTAAGCCGCCCCGAGCTGCATTGCAGGAGGGGGCGGGATATAAGTCTGAAAAATAAATAAATAAATAAAATAAATAAATAAAGGGGATGTGGCAACATCCCGAAGTGGTGTGCGAGTCCCTCTGTCCTGCCCCTTTCTGGCCTAGCCCCGCCTCTTTGGAGTCAAAGCCCCAGAGAACGTAGCCGCCCTAGTGTTGAATGTGAGGCACAGCTGGCCTGAACAGTCTTAGAAATGCTAGCCTAGCAAGAAAAAAGCTCTGTATCTCTTCAGCCATCCATTCCCTCCCTCCCTCTGTACCTCCCAGCATATAACACCTGCTTCCTTGGCATTTTAAATCTTCCCCCACCCCAGAGACTGATCACCCACGCGCCTCGGCTTCCCTCCTTCCTGCAGAAGTGACAGCAACAGAAGACACTACCAGCGGGGTCATCATTGACGGATGTGAGACACGCAAGGTCCCCCCCCCTCAGGGCTGAGCAAAATGCATTTGTCCGGCAGACGGGGAACACACGTAGGCCTCTCTTTGCCCCCTGAGGCGCTGCAGGTCACTATGCCGGCCTCTTTTATCAGGGCTTTACTGGCTCGTTTTATTTTAACATTTGTTCCCCTTCTTATGAAAAATTGGAAATTTATCTACAATCAGCCCTTCACTCGCCTCCCTATCAGCTGGCCCCCTGTTCCCTCACTTCTTCTCATTTATTTCTGACAGGCATCATGTAACAAATTCCTAATTTGACGAGCTAGATATATCCTGCAGGCAAAAGAGCAAAGCAGAGATGTGCTGCTACAATTTAGTTACTGCTTCTGTATTCCCCAATCCCCTGGAGGGGAGCGAGGAATAGAAATACCCACGGCTCGGAGAAACCTCCACGCTGCCAAGACGGCGAGCATTCTAACAAGCACAGAAAGGGCACTGCTCTAGGAAGCCCACGGCTCAGGAGGGTTGGCTGGCATAATGAGGGCACTGCTCTGGGAAGATCACAAAGCAGGAGGGTTGGCTGGCATAATGAGGGCACTGCTCTGGGAAGATCACAAAGCAGGGGGGTTGGCTGGCATATTGAGGGCACTGCTCTGGGAAGATCACAGCGCAGGAGGGTTGGCTGTCATGAGGTCACGGCTGTGGGAAGATCACAGCAAAAGGTACTATCGTGAGGACATTACTGCGGTACAGGGCACAGTGCAGAAGTCGTAGCTGGCATCTAGGGTATTGATGTTGGAAACTCTCCACGCAGGATTGCTAGCTGGCATAATGAGGGCACTGATGTTGGAAGCTCGCATCAAAGGTGTTCTAACTGGCATAATGAGGGCACTGCTATGAGGAAGCTAACAGCACAAGAGTGCTAGCTGGCACAATCAGCGTGCCCCTGTGAGCACTAGCTGGCACAATTAGGGCATTGCTGCAGGTTAGCTCATAGCAGAGATGTACTAGGTGGCATGAGAAGGGCTCTTCTGTGGAGGAGTGCATGTTTTGGGTGTGCTAGCGGGCATAATTAGGGCACTGACGTTGGACAGTCACTGCTCAGGAGGGCTATCTGGCATGATCAGGGTGCTGCTGCCTGAGACTGAGGATTGCTAGCTGGAATAACAAGGGTACTCCTGGGGGGGTAGCTCACCTTGTGGGTGTGGTAGCTGGCATCATTTTGGTGTTTCTGCTAGTGCTTCCAGCTGCAGCACTGGTAAGCGGCGGTGAAGGAGCCAAAGCTGGGAGAGTCACTCCCTCTCAGAAACACATTATTAAAATGTTTGATTCAGCAAGCTGTGCCCTTCCGTCTGGGTCAGTATTGAACCTGCATGATGATAGGGTCACTCTGCCTTAGGAGCGAGGTGCAAGGCTGAAATTGTCACTCGGTTTGGTGATGGTGCAGGCTGGAGTCCTGAGGGGCACACACGAATGCAGCAGAGGAAATTGCTTTCCTAATGGAAACCTGGGAAGCTTGCAAAGCACAGGCGTGGTATTGACCCTAAGACCCTGTTTCTCAGAGGGTCCAAGTGACCCGAACTCTGGCTGAACACAGTGGGAGTTGCTGGCCTCTTCCCAACTGCTCTACCCCAGAGGGGGTTGCATTTCAGTGGGGAAGTCAAGAGATCCTTGTGTATCTGGATGGCATAGCTCCCAACATTTTGAGTAGCCAAAAAGGAACAAGTCCCACTCCTGGACCAGTATGTTCCACCCTTTTATGCATAAGCTCCATCTCTTGCACACTTACTTGCATGCATGCTCCTCCCAGCATTCCAAGTCATAAAGATGGCTAAACTTCCCTGCTTGTCATTCCACTTAGTTTTTTGTAGGGCTGAAACTCAATTCTCGGTTTCTCATGTTTCTCAACGAGAATCACAATTCTCGTCTCCTTCTTGCAAATGCAAATGAGACAAGAATCAGACGGATTCTTGCTGAGAAACACAAGAATCTTGAAAAACAGAATACCCAGTGCTGATGGGAAGGAGGAGGAAGCCACTCTGTCCCCTCTCCAGCTCTCTTACACTGTCTGGGGCTGGCAGCTTGGAGGACAGAGCCCAGGGCCATGAGCCATCTCGGTGGGGACTCTTGAGTCCCGATTGAGAATTATCGGGAATGGGAGGGGAAGAACAGGAGGGAGGGGGCAGACTCAGCACACATCTTCAGCATTCTATTGGCTAGCAGGAGTCAGCAACCAATGGAATGCTGAAAAGCTGTGCTGAGCCCACCTCTTCCCTTCAGCTCTTCTCAGAAGTCCTTTCCAGATGTCAGAGCAGGATGGAGGAGGCAAACTCATCAGACATCTTCAGCATTCTATTGGCTAGCAAGAACCAGCAGCCAATAGAATGCTGAAGAGCTGTTCTGAGCCCGCCTCATCCCATCAGATTCCCCCCTCCCATCTGTAAAGGACAGAGCCCGGGGCTATGAGTCGTCTCTTTGGGAAACTGCTGAAAAAGTCCTGATAGCGAATTATCAGGAATGAGAGGGAGGAGAGCAGGAAGAAGGGGATACATTCAGCAGACATCTTCAGCATTGTTGGCTAGCACAAGTCAGCAGCCAATAGAATGCTGAAAAACTGTGCTGAGCCCGCCTCTTCCCTTCAGCTCCCCCCTCTCCTCTCTGGAAAGGACTCTTCCGAGATGGGCAGGGGTGGAGGGGAGAACTAAAGGGAAGAGGCGGGCTCAGCACAGTTTTTCAGTATTCTGTTGGCTGCTGACTCCTGCTAGTCAACAGAATTCTGAAGACGTCTGCTGAGTCTGCCCCCTCCCTCCTGCTCTCCCCACTCCCATTCCTGATAATTCTCTATTGAGGCTTTTTTCAGCAGCTTCCCACAGAGTGACAACTCATGGCCCCGGGTTCTGTCTTCCTGAGCTGCCAGCCCCGCCCCAGACAAGGTAAGAGCGAGCTGGGGAGGGGACAGCGTGGCTTCCTCCTCCCTTTAATTTTTCCAGGCTGGGGGTGCAGAGTGAGCAATCTCTCAGAGGTCTGAATCTGGGTCGAGATTTCTGCAAAATCTCAACCCCGATTCTTGATTCTCACAAGATTTTTGGTAAGATGAGTTTTGATTCTCAGTTCAGTCCTAGTTTTTTGTCATTCCATCATCTCCCCATTGTCCCGCCGCGTGTTTTATTTATTTATTTTTCTGGGAGGCAATCAGATAACAGGGACCTGAGTCTTGAATACTGGTCTTTTTGGCCTTTCTCTCCTGAAAGAGGGACTTTGACCCCCTCCTCCTAAGGAGGGGCAGTGGGATTTAGAAACCTGGAAAGCAACTGTCCTCCCTAATAGGGAGTGTTGGAAGCAATGGGATGGTGCTGGTCATGTCTCCTCTTTCCCACCCCTCCATTCGTGATTCCTCTGACTCAGTTATCCAAAAAGGAGAAGGGTCAGGATAGAGAGCCAATAGGGATTCACATAGGGTTCCCACTTCTTGTTATTTGACCCTGAGTCTAGGTCTCAAATAACAGGAATTCCTATTGAGATAATGGTTCCTGATACCTTCTTGGTTGAATCAAGAAACTATCGGTAATTGTCAGTGTCTCAACTGACACTTTGTTTCTGAATTTACTGATAATGGGCTTACCGGAATTCCGTGTATTGGTTTGCTGCAAATTTCAAATCCCAAGAGGTACCGACACAACCCCACATTGCTTCTATCGTCTCTGCACACTATTCTCCCTTGTACTTCCTTGTCAATCATTGGCTGGCACGCAGATTCCTTTACAGATCTGAAATCCAGCTGCAGATTGAGCCAAGCAAAGGGAACCACATACAAAAACAATTCTGACTGGAGACGCTGAGGCACTGTTTTTCTAAACTGTGTTTGGGTAGGCATGGGAGAGGTTAGGGAGTGAATTTTCCGCATAGTGATTGGCTCAGGAATATGAAAACAAGAAACCCAGAAGTAAAATGGGACCCGTAGCAATGCGGTGCAGGAAACGGTAAGTAGAAAGTTGTGAAAACGGATCGGTATTGTGTGGTATTACAAGAACGGAGAAATTGCATTGGTATCAGAAAACGGTTGGGAAACCTATCACGGTTCCCAATATGGCAAAATTTCCCACAAGCAGCAATTTAGCCGCTCGTTTCAGCCCTACGGGCAACTCTGCGTTCACGTCTACACGAAACCTGCAAGCAGGACCCACCCCCACCCTTCTGGTTGGTCTCCATCCCTTCCTCAACTCATTGAGTCCAGTTGGCAAACTACATGTAGAATAGGGCTGCTAAATAAAGCTGACAGCCCAGGATGCCAAACACTAATCAAGTCTGAAAGGCACCGTGTGCTGCTCATTCAACTTCCAGCTATGAATTGATACCTTCCTCTTTTTTCCTGGCTCTCCCTTTCTCCTACTATCTCTCTCCCTTCCCATCATTCCCTTTCTCTTTTCCTCCCTTTCTGTCCCCTTCCCTTTCATCTCCTTTTCCTCTTTTCTGACATCCTCCTTTGTTTCCCTCCAACTCCTTTCCTCCCTCCCTCGCTCCCCATTCCTCTTTCTCTCCCTCCCTAATCCCCTGAATAGACTCCAATGGCCGCATTTATCAGTCGCTTAAAGGTTTAAGGAAGTGCTATTAACTGTTCCGTATGGCTTGTGTACTGTATTCAATTCTAGCTCCAATCAACATTCTTTTACCCCCCCTGTTCCAATCTCCGGCGTGAAGCTGAGAGTCTTGCTAGCAGAGATAATATATGGTGGCTGTGCGATCTTGGAGACGCACTGGGGACAGAGAATTTAAGCAGGATTTTACGGTTTGGAAGGGAGATTCAAGGAGCCGTGATAGTTTCCTGGGTCCTTTTCATTTCTTGCTGGCGGTACAGACAGATTTAGTCAACACACCCTGTTTGCTTTTTGTTCTTGTGTCATGCCCACCTCCTAGCATCCTAGGGATATTTTCTTAATGCAGTTAAAGTACCAATTTAAGCGAGCTCTTCAGGTTGTGACCATTTAAGCAATAGAAATGAAATTGCTTCTGAAAGGCTCAGCTTGTGGAGACAGCTCCAGGTTCCTATTTACCCCTACAGGGTGCATCTACATGTTGCCACCCAGATAATTGCAGCTCTTTCCAAAGCTCAGCAAATGGGGTAAGTTTCCAAGGTGCTCCTGCCCACTCCCCAGGAAATTAAAAGCACAAGTTAAAAAAAGAGATGAGTGTGCTGAGTTTTATTGCACAGAAATGTGCGCTTTTGAGGGCCGGCCTATGTTGAACTCTGCTAATGCACACAAGTCCTAATCTCTAGAGCACCAGGTTATTCCGGCACTGGAATCATCATATTTTTGGCATGCACTTCAGTCCTAACCCGCAGCATCCCCTGCTATCCAGCCATGTGCACCTTACCACTAAGAAGCAGCAGCATCTGCACGTCTTTGGGCCAGGGCTCCACTTAGTCCTAGAGTTATCGAGTTGGTACAGACCTCCAGGATCATCTTGACCAGCTTTCTGCTCCATGGTTGGATGCCCTCTGCTTAGCCTACACCACTGCAGACAGATGCTTGTCCAGCTGGGTTTTGAAAGTATCCAGTGAATCAGATTTTAGCCTACAAGCTCTTTAGGCAACCGATTCCATTGCCCAACTGATCCATACAGTTTGGATGCTCTTCAGTCCTCTGTTGGTGGAGGCTTGCAAAAAGAGGCTGGACAGCCATCTGTCAAGGATATAGCTGTATTCATCCTGCTTCCAAGCAGGGAGTTGGACTAGACCATTGAGGTACCTTCCAACTCTAGGATTCTCTCTCTCTCACTCTCTCTCTCACTCTCTCTCTCTGTGGCAACTTTTTAGACATTTGAAAACTGCTATTGTGTCCCACCCTAGCATCACCTTCTACTGCTCTAGTCTCTTGTTTGCCATCCAACCAACACATCTCCAGCTTCATGTGCAGTGCCCTTACTGCTCCCACCTAGGCTGCTCTACGCCTCTGACCACACACTCGCCCATCATGGATAGCCCAGTTTCTCAGCTCTTCTCCAGGCATGAGGCCTTGAAATTCTTCCACACTGTGCCAAATTGCACATCGGAAAATGCCCAGGAAAGATTTTGTCTGCGAGAATCCCAACAACTAATTTTATTACCCAAAGTAGAGCTGAACCCTCATCTCTTCCTCCTCCCTTAGAGAAGTTAAAAGGGATTTGCCGTGTGTAAGACAGATTTTCCTAGACACAGTCAAAAAGGAAAGAGCGAGGAGAGATGGACAAATTCCAGACAGCTGAAGTTGCATTAGGATTTATTCTAGGACAAGAGCTTCCCCCAAACAAGGATGCCTATGTTTGTCTGAGAGATTTTCAGCAGGAGCATCTGTCTCTCTCAAACGTCTTCCAAGCAGTGCAACAAATTATTTCAGTGCTACCCACCGAACCCCATCTGTTGGCAAGTCCCCTCCACCATCGCGGGCCCCTGCCTCGCAGGGTCTCTGAAAGAAACTCACCAGCCGAGACTGTGAGCCAGACAACAGGACAAATTAAATCAAAGCGCAGCTTTGGCACCCAGGGGGAAAATGCACATCAGCTTTGACTTATTGCATGGCGCACGCTTACAAGAGAGAAGCAGCGGCTTTTGTCACTGCGAGGGGCCATGAAAAATGAATTAGGGCCGCTGCTGGGAGAGGGCATGCAGGAGAATCTTTCATTCCAGAGATGCTGTCCTCTCTCACCTTGCAAGCAGCAAATAATAGTAAAAAAAAGAGGTAAGGAAGGAAAAGAGAAGAAAGGAAACAAACTTTGAGATGGTAGGAGTCTAGCCAAGGTCTGGCTCGATCCTCATGCACTCCTGGTGTGTGTTAACACAAGGAAGGAGGGGTTCAAATGAACTCCAAGAGGCATCCAAAAAAGTAGTATTGAAGCCGTCCGGAGCGAGGTCAAGATGCTACTGTAAGCACTGACTGTCTGAAGTAGGACTGAAAGTCGATCTCATTTTTTTCTCTCAGAGAATCACGGTTCTCAACACATTTTTAGCGAGAATCAGTCATCGAGAAAACCCCCAGTTCTCAACATTTCTTGGTTAAGAATTTTTGACCCTTATCTGTCAGCAAGTCCCCTGCACCATCGAGGGTCCCTGCCTTGCAGGCTTTCTGAAAGAAACTCGCCAAAGCTGCGCCATGCAATCAGTCAAAGCCGATGTGCATTTTCCCCCTGGGGTGCCAAATCTGCGCTTTGATTTAATTTGTCCTGTTTTAAAATTCAGGCTCTCCCCCCCCCCCCCAATTGAAACACACCAGTGAAGATTCAGCACAGGAAATTCACCATGCTGGAGCTTTGTAGGCAGTGCTGACACCGTGTGTGTGTTTGGGGGAGGGGGATTGTGCTGGATTCTTAGGTGTGACACTACATTGTAGGTGAGAGGGGGTAATGACCCTTTGACCTGTCTGGACGATAAATCGAGGCCAGTTTTGGCTGACCACGTTCCAGACGGGTACTCAGTCCAGAATCAGCCAAGGCCGGAGAGACAAGGGGGTGGGTGTAGCTATTGTTTTTCAAGAGAGAGTCTGCCTGTTAGGAGGTTTTTGGTGCAAACCAAGCCCAGGATAGAGTGCCTCCATTTCACAGTTGATTTGGCCCAGGATGAATGGGAGAGCTCGGCCCAGGACAGGTTTGGGATTCTGCTGGTGTACCGTGCACCCCACTGCCCAGCGGTGTCCCTGTCTGCTCTAGCCACCCAGCACTCTCCCTGTTTGCTCTCAGAGTTGATCTTGCGATCCTCAAGGCTTATTGTCTTGGGCGATTTCAGTGTCCACACCAAGGCCACATTGCATGTTTGGGAACAGGAGTTCATGGATGCCATGGCAACCATGAGCCTGCCCCAGGTAGTAGTTGGTCGAACACATGAGGGGGGGGATACTGTAGACTTGGACCAACCTTGAGGCGGGGGTTCTGATAGTTGGGAGTGTTGTTAGTTCACCCTTGTCATGGTCAGATCATTACCTCCTTCAGGTTTCTCTCACAGATGCCTGCCTGACTGGAGAGGTGTGGGGCCAATTCGGATGGTTTGCCCTTGGAGGCTGATGAACCCCACAGGGTTTCAGGCAGCTCTGGGGGAATTATCAGATGATATCAGTGACTACTCCATCAATGCCCTGGTGTCCTTCTGTCTATTGATAGAGTGACTCACAGGTGTCCACTCCCAGCATTTCAGCACCGGAGGTCCTGTGGTTTACATCGTGAGCGGCTGAAACGTGAGGGGAGATGGTTAGAGCAGCGTTGGCACCGGGCTCGCGCTGAAGATGACTGGTTGCATCATAGGCTGTTTTTGAGGCGCTATGTTGTGGCTATGCGGGCAGCAAACAAGCGGTTCTTTGCTACCATCATAGTGTTTGCAAAGTTGCATTCAGTGGAGCTTTTCCGGGTGGTGAGGAGTCTGGTCAGTCCGGCCTCCCTCCAACTTGATATCAAATATTCCACAACTTGCTGTGATGTTTATGATGTACTTCGTGGATAAAATTGCTCACACTGAACATGACTTTGACTCTTCCCTTGGGACAGTACCAGAGCCTGAGGTTAGGAATGCCCTGTGTGGTCCATGTTTGTGGAATCAGTTTCAATTGGTGACACCTGTTGAGGCGGAGATGTGCTTGGGTCTGTTCGGGCCACAATGTGTGGACTGGATCCCTGCCCATCCTGGCTGGTCAAGGCCAGCTGTGAGATGGCTGGGTTGATGCTGATCAAGGTTGTCAATGCCTCCTTTTGGGAGCGTCAGCTGCCTGAGTCACTTAAGGCGGCGGTGGTTCGAACTCTCCTCAAGAAACCATCTTTAGACATTGATTCCCCAGTGAGCTATCAGACTGTCTTTAACCTTCCCTTTTTAGGGAAGATTATTGAATGGGTGGTAGCCCGTCAGTTGCAGGTGTATCTAGACCGCATTGTTTTTTTGTATCCCTCACAGTCAGGCTTTCGTCCAGGTTATGGCACTGAGGCTGTGCTTATGGCCTTGGTTGACAACCTGAGAGTGGAGCTGCACAGCGACCATTTGACCCTGTTGGTTCTACTTGATCTCTCAGTGGCTTTTGATACCGTGAACCATGAGGTGCTGGTGACGTGCCTGTGGGACCTTGCCAGGGTGGGTGGGATGGCCTTGCAGTGGTTCCATTCATTTCTGGCTGATCGATTTCAGTGAGTAGTCCTGGGGGGGAGTACACCTCCTCCCCTAGGGAGTCTCCTGTGTGGGATCCCGCAAGGTTCCATTCTGTCACCCCTCTTGTTCAATGTGTATATGCAGCTGCTGGGGGAGGTTGTGCATCGGTGGGGGGGGTATGTTGTCATCAATATGCTAATCATACTCAGCTGTACCTCTCCTTTTCATCTGACCCAGGCCCGGCAGTCTCGGTGTTTTCTCGGTGTCTGGCGGTTGTGGGGGACTGGGTTAGGGATGGGCGAACTCGGTTCGGAAGTTCGGAGTTCAGACCGAACTCAACCAGTTCGGTCGACCGAACCGAGCTTCCGAGCTGAGCCGAGCCGAACCAAACCGAACCGAACCGAATTTCTGAACTCAGCTCTGTTCGCCCATTCCTAAAAGATAATATTCCATTCAGTTCAATGGCGTTTGAATTTCTGAACTTTGTTCAGAAGTTCAGAGTTCGGACTGAACTCGAATAGTTTGGTCGACTGAACCGAATTTCCAAACCGAACTGACATTCCGAACTCGGTTCTGTTTGTCCATCCCTAGACTGGATGAGGACTAGCCAATTGAAGCTGAATCCTGATATGACAGAGGTGATGCTTGGTGGTATCGGTGATCTGGGTGAGGGGAGGTCTTCCCATCATTGATAGGGTCTGCCTGGCATTGTCATCTTAAGTTCAGAGCCTGGAAGTGCTCCAGGTGTCAGCTGCGGTCAGGAGTGCTTTCCACCAGCTACATCCGGTGCGGTGGCTCCGTCCATATGTCTCAGATTCTGACCGTGCTACCGTCATCCATGCATTTGTCACCTCGAGGCTGGATTACTGTAATGCCCTCTATGTGGGGCTGTCCATGGTGATGGTCTGGAAGCTGCAGCTAGTGCAGAATGCAGCAGCCTGTCTCCTTAGGAGGACGGGCCACCGGGAGCCCATTACATTGGTGCTCTGGCCTCTGCACTGGCTGCCTATTGTCTTCCAGGCCCAATTCAAGGTGCTGGTTTTGACTTATAAAGCCCTAAATGGCCTGGACCCTACCTATCTGAGGGACCGCTTCACTTCTCATGCTCTGGGGTGGCCCCTGTGGTCATCAGAAGGTGTCCTCCTGAAGTTTACCCCCTATAGATTGGTGGGGTCTATATGTTCTCAGCAGCCACACTTGTGTTGTGAAACTCGCTCCCGGTGGGTGTCCATCTCAGCCCTAATTTTCTCACCTTCCGCCGCCAATGCAAGGCATGGCACTTCTGCCAGACTTTCGGTGATGGGGAGGGGTTAGGGGAGGTTTAGGTGTGGGTGGGTTTTTGGTGATTTTTTGTTTCTTTTTGCACACCAGAAGGATTTTAAACATTGTTTTTATTGTTGTTTTTTACTTGTTTTATAGTGTAAGATATTGTTTTATATTGTTGGAATTTTAATACTTTGTAAGCCGTCTAGAGCTGCCTGAGGCAGATTAGGCGAGTTAGAAATTGATGGTTGGTTGGTAGACAGACAGACAGACAGATAGATAGATATTTGGCACCCAACAATACTAAGAACAATAGTCTTCTATGAGGAGGGGCCCCTCCCCTAGGAGGCAAGCTCACCCCCACCCCCGATGCCCAGCAACTCCTTGAACAAGACCAGAGGCCAGCTTTCAGCCTACTTGCCTCTCCCTGGTGTTCCTCCCATCTACCTAGGCTTAGGGCTTAAGTGCTTGGGCTTCTGATCACTTGATGTACCCCAGCCAATCATTTGCCCAGTTAGCACCACCTGGACTACTCAAGACTTTTTACTGAGCCTGCGGAATCCAGGAATCAGGCATCCAGGAGTAGGTGCAGCGGAGGTACTCCAGCTCACCCTGCTATGGTGGATATAATATTTTAAATTAATATTATTTATGCATCTGATTTTATTTGTAACCCACATTTCAGTGTGTAACTTAAGATGCGCCCAACTCCCTTGCATGCCTGGATGAATGAAGATTGTGACGCTTGTTCTCTGCTGTTCACTGTCACGTTTTTGGGTTGCTGTCTGTCCAGGTCAGGACTGCCTGGGTGAAAGATCTAGGGCGTAGGTGGACTCGGGGCTAGGGGAAATGTCAGGATCAGGCCTGGAGTGGAGAACCAGGATCAGGGTACAGGAGCAGAGCTGAGTCAAGCTGAGGAGCAGGAAAAGACAGTGAGGAGTCAGGAGAAGTTATAGAGTATGAGCAGAGAGGAGAACAGAACAGGGGTCTAGTCAGATCTGGTGCAGAGCAGGCTGTTTCAGGGCAAAGTATGGGAAGAGAGCAGGCTGGATTTGGGACAAGAGCAGCACTCAGACAGGAAATAGCCAGATATTCCATATAGTTTCCTGCTGCTACCAGCCAGTCTTCTATTCTGACAGGCATCCAGTCAGGAAGTGTGGGAGATGGGGACAAGACTAGGATCCGGGGCCAATTAAGGTAGAGGGCTGTCACCTGATCAGCATGGGAAAAGCTTCCAGGAAATGCCAAGACCTAGTCAGAGCGGCTGTGTCAATCTGTGGAGACAGCTATTACCTCAACAGTGCTAGTGTGAGTCTTGGTTCCTCCCACTGTTCCTGCTAAATAAAGGGTCTTCTTGGCAATAGATTTCTCTGCCCCTGAACACAGGACTGGACTCAGGTGCATGCAAAAGAGGCACTTGCCTTGGGCAGCTGATTGGGGGTGGCAGATTTTGTGGGGGGACTGACAGAGCCTGGGGGCTGGGAGGCTTTGTTCAGGCAGGTGGTTGCCCACCTGACTGTGCTGCCCCCTCCAACCGCCGTAGCACCACCACCACCACCTTGCCTGAACCCCACGCTACCTGCAGCCTGGAGGGGGGGATCCCCCAGAGAAGCCCCAGTCCGCTCGCCTGAGCAGCCCCCACAATGCACTACTGTGGTCTCCACCATTCCCTCTTGGCTGGCGAAACAAAGCACACGTGCAATAGAGCAATTCACTGGTTTGCATCTACGCCGCAGTGTCGCTGCCATCTTTGCTCTACTGGAGCATCCTGGGAAATTTAGTTCCAGAAGCTCCAGTAGAGTAAAGATGGCAGTAGGGCTGAAGCAGCAACTCCTTTTTCCGTTCTGCTACTTCATTCCACCATTTTGTAATTGCCCGCGACTTTCCACAGATTTTCCACTGGCATTCCGCTATTTCCTCCAGCATTCCACTAATTCAGAAACTGTCGGAACAATCTCAGAAACTGTCGGAACAAGCATTGTTCCACTACTTCACAGTCGGGTGGAAATTGCGGAAGATACAAACTGTCAGAACATTGTTCCACTATTTTTGCAGTCTGTGGAAGTAGCGGAATGAAAGTAGTGGAATGGACGTCTCTATCGCACCGTGCCACTCATTGAGGAAGAGCGTTTTCTGTTGGAAAAAGTTACCGCACCAGCTTGCCGTTTCAGCCCTAGATGGCAGTGTCAGTCTGCAAAGCAGCAAAGTGCGTTATTGCGCATATGCACACTGTCTAAGGGACCTCGCAGCATGCCTGCCAGCTGCACAGGGAGCCTTGAAGTAGCGAAGCCGGAAAAGTTAGTAAGCCCTTCCAGAGTCCCAATAGCGCATCTGGTAAGGTAAGAGCCAAGAAAATACCTTTCCCTCTCTCCACCCCTGCCCCACCTTTTCCCTCCAATTTCTTGGGGTGGGGTGGGGTGGCTTTGGGGCATGGCTTTGGGTGGGTGTGTAGCTTTGGGGGCCAGAAGCCTGAGATGTGACTAGGGTCGGTAAAATCCTATGTCCAGCCCTGCCTGCACAATAGCCCAATTCTTCATTTTGTTATTTTTGCTATGTGGTGGGATCAAGAAACTGGCTGGCTGGATTTTCCCTGGAGGCCAAAGCTCAATCTCATATGTTTTCTGGATGTTATATTGATGCTGGCCTTTTCCATGGCTTTCATTTCTCTTCCCCGCTGCACTACACAGTGAAAAATATAATACCAGCTCTCTGAGCCGCCTCTTTCCCTAATCCATTCACTCTCTAACCCGCACTTGAAATAAAAGGAATCAGTCTTTATTCAATTAGTTTGCTTATAAGTTAAAGAGACTCATTCAAAGATTGTTGGTCCAGAGGGTTTTTTTAAAAGAAAAAAAAATATCTATTTCCATAATCCTTTTATTTCTTTAGAGAATTCTTATTTGGAAACAAATAGCTTAATACTCTTTTTTCCTGCTATCAATAAACAAGCAGTTTGATACAATAACAAGCTGCAGGCTCGGGAGCAACCCTACAATAATAAGCCACACTTTCAAGAGTACTCTTCTATCAACAAGATATAAGCTTTGGGGTATCTTACAAAACAATGAGTTTGTGCATTCCAGGAAGCTTCTCGACAACCCTGGACTGACCATACTCAGATGGCAGTTTGATGACATGGCAAAGGCACAGAGTCAGGAGGGTCAGAGTAGTGCTTGATCATTTGAATATCTACAGTGAATATCATATTTGCTCATTTTGCCCAATTTGAACCATATCTGCCAAAACCAGGGCTATGCATGGTATGGAGTATTTGTGTTTGTGCTTTAGTATTTGTGTTTATTTGTATTTGTGTCTTTTCCCATGTTCACTGCATTTTTTCCTCTTGCCACCAATGAACACACGTCCCAACTAGAGCTGAAATGAGTAGTTGCAAATAACTTGTAAACCCGACGAATTTCTGGCACTCAAATCGACCTGACAATGGCTCTTTTTACATGCCCCCCCTGTCCCTCACCCATGTGTCTGACTGCGTGGGCAGGGGGTGGTGGTGTCCATCGGACTGCCGCAGCCAGTGGGTGGGGATGCTTTTGCATTCCCACGCTCCACCCACCTCCACCCATTTCTACTGATCCCGCACGCATGGCGGTGCCTCCGTGTGTAGAGATGGGTGGAGGTGGGTGGGCATCCGTGTGACTGGCCGTGCACCTGCTGCCGCCTCCACCCATCCATTCCCAGTCCATTTTAAAAGGGCCAATATCGGGTATCAATCAGTATTCAATTGTGTCCCAATTCAGGTACCTGAGGTCCCAGAATGTTGACTTCCAGTCCCAGGAAGTCCACTTTCAGTTCCAAAAATTCAACTTATGGTCCTAATTTTTAAAATTTCCATCCAGATTTTTTGGGTTTTCTGACCCGATATCTCACTAACTGTAAAATAAAAAAATCGGTACCAGAAATTATCGACATTTTGGGTTTCCAGGTACCCAATCAGTACCCAATGTGGTACTTAAAATGCGGGTATCACCCATGCATGCTAAATTAAGTACTAGGGATGTGCGAACAGAATGCAGTTCGGATGTTTGGTCGTTCAGTCATTCATTTCAGGAACTGAGTTCAGGTTTAGTCATTCGGTTCGGGAACCGAGTTCGGGTTTGGTTGTTCGGTTCGGCGGAGTTCGGATTGCCTGAACATTCAGAAATTGGTATCGATATTGGTACCAATATTATATTAATTATTATTATTATTATTATTATAAACATTTATATAGCACCAGTAGTGTGACCTGGTGCTGTACAGAACATAGAAATAGACGCAGTCCCTGCCTGTGGCTTACAATCTAAAAGACAAGGAGGGAGAGACAGGGGCGAAGACCAACAAACATTAAAGTGGATGTGAAGTCTCAGGTGCTTGTGCTTGGCTTGGTTACAATCAGGTTGGTTGCAGCAGTCTGCAGAGGAGGGCAGACAGTGGGTATATGGGAACGACTAACAGGCATTGGGAAAGGCGGCTAGGAAAAAGTGGGTCTTGAGGAGGAATTTGAAGGAGCGGAAGGAGGGGGCAAGGCGGATGTGTGTAGGGAGGGAGTTCCATGCATGGGGGGCAGCGAGGTAGAAGGGTCGAAGGTGGTTAGGTGAGCAGGAGAAGTGAGGGAGGGGACAGAGGAAGAGCGGAGAGCATGTGCAGGAGTGCGTAGGGAGATAAGGTCCGAGAGGTAAGGGGGAACTTGGTCATGGAGTGTTTTGAACGTGAAAACCAGGAGTTTAAACAGCATACATTCAGGAAGGGGAGCCAGTGAAGAGAGAAGAGGAGAGGCTGCACATGGTTGAAGTGACTGGCAGTGTGAATGACCTTGGCAATGAAGTTTTGGATTGTGATAGGGGGGACAGGTGAGAGCGAGGGAGTCCAGCAAGGAGGAGATTGCTGTAATCGAGACGAGAGATAACCATGGCATGAACAACGGTTTTGGCCGAGGAGGCAGAGAGAAAGGGGTGGATCCAAGCAATGTTATGGAGGACGAATCGGCAGGATTTGGCAACAGAGTCAATGTAAGGTTTAAAAGAGAGGTGCATGTCTAAGATGAAGCCCAAGCTATGTGCTTGGAGAACAGGATGGATGGTGACTCCATCGATGCAGATGGGCAGGTTAGAGGGAGAGGAGGAGAGGGAGGAAAAATGAGGAGTTCAGTCTTGGCCATGTTGAGCTTGAGTTGACATCGGGACATCCAGGCGAAGATATCAGAGAGGCAGTTGATGAGGCATGAGCGGACAGAGGAGGAGAGAGAGGGGGTAGAAAGATAGAGTTGGGTGTCATCAGCATAGAAATGGTATTGGAATCCGTGGGAGGCAATAATTTTGCCAAGGGACAGAGTGTAAATAGAGAAGAGGAGAGGGCCAAGGACCGAGCCTTGGGGGACCCCAACTGAAAGGGAGAGGGAGGAAGAGCGAGACTCAGGGAGCGAGACTTTAAAGGAGCGGTCAGAGAGGTAGGAGGAGAACCAGTCAAGGACAGAGTCATGGAAGCCCAAAGAGTAAAGTGAGTTCAATAAGAGCGAGTGGTCGACAGTGTCAAAGGCAGCAGAGAGGTCAAGGAGGACAAGAATGGAGTAGAGGTGCTTAGATTTAGCAACAAGTAGATCATTGGTGATATTTGGTCAGGGCAGTTTCAGTAGAGTGGAGGGGACGGAAGCCGGATTGGTGAGGGTCCAGGGGGGAGTTGGCAGAGAGGAGGTCCAGGCAGCAGGAGTAGACGACACGTTCCAGAAGCTTTGAGGCAAAGGGAAGGAGGGAGACTGGCTGGTTACTAGAGGGGTCAGATGGGTCCAGGGTGGGCTTTTTGAGGATGGGGGAGACATGGCATGCTTGAAAGCAGAGGGGAAGGAGCCTGTGGAAAGGGAGAGATTGATGACATGTAGAACTGGGGGGGGGCGCGACAGTGGGAGCAATAGAGGTCAGGAGGCGGGAGGGGATTGGGTCAAGGGGCAGGTGGAGGGGTTGGATGAAGAGAGCAGGGTGGAGATTTCCGAGAGAGAGCCAGGAGGGAAGGATGCAAGGGGGGAGGGGGTGGTACGGGAGCGGGAGGAGAAGGTGTGTGGGAGGCAATGTTCTGATGGAACTTGTCAATCTTTGAGGTGAAGAATGACACAAGATCCTGAGCAGCAAGGGAAGAGGGCGGAGGAGGGCAGGGAGGTTTAAGAAAGGAGTCGAAAGTAGAGAAGAGGTGGTGAGGGTCGCGCAAGAAGGATTCTATCCTGGAGGCATAATAGCGTTGTCTAGTTAGGGAGATAGCCGAGGAGAGGGACAATTTGTAGTGGAGGAAGTCAGGGAGGGAGTGGGATGTGCGCCAGAGGCATTCGGCAGCCCGGGTGCAGGAGCGAAGGTAGCGGACATTAGGGGTGAGCCAGGGGCGGTGGCTTCAGGGACGGATGGGGCGGGAAGATAGGGGGGCAAGAGAGTCAAGGGTTGAGGAGAGAGAGGTGTTGAGAGCAGAGATGGCAGAGTGAGGGGAGGAGGGGGGATAGAGAGAAGGCAAACTCCATGTGGGTAAAGGCCTGCATATTGCGGAATAGGAGTGGGGAGGGGGAGGGGGTTGGTGGGAGAGATTGAAGGAGGCAAGGAAGTGATCAGAATTAGGGCAGGGATCAAAGGAGAGGTCAGCAAGAGAGCAATTTCGTGAGATGAGGTCGAGGGAATGGCCGTGGGTATGGGTGGGGGAGTCGGTCCAGAGTCGGAGATCGAAGGAGGATGTCAGGGAGAGAAAGAGGGAGATAGAGGGCGTGGAAGGTGTGTCGACATGAATTTTGAAATTTTTGGGGGTGTCATCAGAGAGGAAGAAGGTGAGCCAGGATTCAAAGTCTGGGAGGAAAGAGGAGAGGCAACCCGGGGGGCGGTAGATGACAGCAACATGAAGGTGTAGGGGAGAGTATAAGCGCACAGAATGGGCCTCAAAGGAAGGGAAGGAGAGGGAGGGAGGAGGGGAAAGGGTTTGGACAGGGCTTGGCAAGGAGGAAACCCACGTCACCCCCTTGGCCCTCAGGGCGGGGTCAGTGAGAGAACGAAAGGCCCCCCGAGCATAGAGTGGCCGGGGTAACAGAGTTGGAGGGTGAAATCCAGGTTTCTGTAAGAGCAAGGAGTTGAAAGGGGCGAGAGAGGAAGAGATCATGGATGAAGGGGGCTTTAGCCATGGAAGAGCGGCAGTTCCAGAGGGAGCAGGAGAAAGGTAATTGCTTTTGGGGAAGGCATGGGATGTGGATGAGATTGAGGGATGTGGAGCAGCCGGGTTTTTGAGGGTTTTGGTGTCGTACCGGCCTCACACCAGCCACAATGGGCTGTGGAAGGTTTGGATGAGGGCAGGTGGGGGTGGGGGGGGCTTACAGGGAATGGGCAAGGGGGGATGAGGGTGGGGAGGGAGAATGAGCATGGGTGTGAACAAGGGATAGGTTGATTGGAGAAAGGCCACTGGAGGAGGGAGAGGGAGAAGGAGGGGAGCCATGAGAAGGGTGAGAAGGAGGGGCGAGGGAGGCATGGGGAGGCATCATAGGTGGTAGCAGTCTGAGCAGCAGAGGGGGAACGCTGGCCTGAGGGTGTCACGGGAGCGAGTGTGCGATGTCCGGTGGCAATGGCAGCGATGGTCAGAGGCGGCTGTGTGGCGTGGGTGTCGTCCGGGGGGTGGCTCCTCGCTGTCCTCGCTCCGGCCTCACAACGGCCACAAAACGGCCAGCGCCCTTTTGTCGTCGCCCTTCGGGTGCCGCCTGAGTGCTGCTGCCCACTGGGGCGGGCGAGCAGCTTTCAGTGTCTGCCCTGGGGGGGGCGGGGCCTTTCTTCTCACCTGGGGTGTGTGTGTGGAGAGCAGGAGGTCAGCTGATGTGGGGGGCAGGGCTGCTCCCAGCCAGGGCTCTGGTTGCTGGGGCGGGGCGAGCAGCTTCCAGTGTCTGTCCCAGGGGCGGGGCCTTTCTTCTCACCTGGGGGTGGTGGAGAGCAGGAGGTCAGATACCGATTTCGAAGGTTTTATTTTTGGTATCGGTATCGTTTGGCCCTGAGACACTTAAGTTTGTTATTTTTATACCTTGTTGTATTGTTAATGTTTGTTTTTAAAAGAAGTTATTATAAAAGTTATATCTGTTACCAGCTGAGTTTGACCTGTCCAATCTTTGACCCCTCTGTGCTGCTTCTGGCAGGTGACAGAATCTCATTGTATGTTTGTATAAACAGCTTGTCAGATCCCTACCTGACAGCAGCAGCACATGTAGCGTATTAGCCCCAAGATGTGCCAGCAGGGTCTCAACTTGCAGACAGCCCCCCAGGAGGACTGCTGGGGGGATCACATCAATAATGGGGGACATTGGTGGCCTTGGAGGAACATCATGCCTCCAAAAACCAGGCCTGTGAAGATTGGGGCGTGGTGATGGGCTCTGGCTGCTGGTGATAGTCTCTCCCGATGTGCCCCTTCCCTTCTCTTGTCCACTCAAAATTGTAAGCCCTCGGCGCCAAGCACATTGTTGGTGCTATATAAATAAATAACATACTTAAATAATCTAAATGTCTGAAAAACTGAAATAACCAAACAGAAAAAAACCCATCTGAAATAACCAAAATGCATACCTGGTGGAAAATAAACAAGTATTGGTTATATTACCTGAACTGCCATTTCAGTTTAGGTAAGGAACAGGGCTAAAACAGGTAGCACTTTTGTTATCTGTGGGTAATACCTGCATTTCTGAGTGGTCCATTAGGCACCTAATTAGCACTCAAGATTAGAACCAAGCCAGGTACCCACTTACCTGAAAACACCAGGTATTACTGTGATTGAGTTACCAATTTACCATTTTACTGATCACAGCGAATCGGTTCAAGAATTGGGAAGGAAATTTGGAAAAACGGTACCAGAAGTAAGTGACTTGGGATGAAAAACAGTAAATTGGTAGATTAGGTCGCCCAGTGGGCACTAATCAGGTACCGATTATTCTCCAATGTTACAGGGTCACGTTGAGTACCTTCATTTCATTGGTATACCCGTTTTTGAAAGTATTCACTTCAGCTCTAGTGAGGCATATTCCATAGGTTTGATCTTCATACTGGTTTCAGCTCTCCCGTAGATCGAGAATTCCAAACTTACAGCCATTGGTCTGTCAATTGTATTATCTGTTAAGTTCTTTTAAAGGATGTGAAGACCTGTTGCACATACAGGTAGCTAGAAGGGTGTACATTGATAGGGAAGAGGTACAACAACAGGGAATGGATTGCCCCATTATGACCCATTGGGTACTTCTCCAAAGTGACTGAGAGTGGACACCAGCCACAATCCCAAGCGAGATCCTCATGGGTCCCACGCGGATTCCGCACGACACAATGTGCTTTCTATGGAAATGTGCACCATTTGCGTTCACATGTGTGCAGGGCATAGGATCAGCCCCACTAGACAGGCTGCTGAGCTCAGTGGACCACTGGTCTGACCCAGTGTGACACTTCTTATTTTCTTAAACTGGCACTGCAGTGGTAAGCACGTCAGCAGACAGTGCCTGTAGCAGCCCTAGCTTCTATATGGAGGCATCTCTGACATGCTTTTCAAGATTGAAGATTTGAGATGTGAAGTCCGGGAAGCACAATGGAAGATAGAATGCTTGTACCTCATTGTCTGGAGAATAGATGGTCTGCAGGCTTCAGGAGAATAGGAGCTGCCACTCAGACAGTTTTAATAGAACAGGCGGCAGATAGATTTCAATAAAAGAAATGAGTATAAATATTGTTATCCAAAAAGTGAAGCACCGCAAAATGATCTTGTTTGACTAGCCACAGCGGGAAACTTTCAATGACTTTTAAATTACAACCTCCTCACAATGGAGTTGTAATGGGCATCTTACTTTGCTGCATTTCACAGACCTGACTTTGAGAACAGGTCTGACTGACGTGTGACTGTAACCCTGACGTGATAGGATCCCACCAAGCTGGCCACACCAAGTGCTCCACTCAGATAGGCCTGAAACAACTAATCGTGGTGAAGACTGCTTTGCATATTTGTCATTCACCTTCATTCACGTGATGCAGAAACTTACTGGCTTTTCTGCTGTTTTTGTTGTTTGTTGTTATTTTTCACAAGTTGGACAGAGCTGCTATGGGGCCGATCCCAAGCTTTGTGTGCACCTGTATGCACCCCTGTGGGCTGTGGAGATACAAAAGTGCTGGCTAAGTGCTGCAAAAGTGCCATAAAAGTCTCCAAAAGTGCTGTAAAAGTCCTGAAAAGTGACCAAACTAATTCCCGGAAAGTGCCAAAAAGTGATGCAAAATGCCAAAAAGTGACGCAAAATGATGAAAAATCCCAGAAAGTCACAGCATTGATGGACAAGACAGAAAATCATAGGCACCCATATTGCCAATGGCAGACTGATGAAGTACTGACGAACACTTGCAAGTATTTGATAAGGTCCCACATAAAAGACTCTTGAGAAAATTAAAAAGTCATGGGATAGGAGGTAGTGTGTTACTATGGATCAGTAACTGGTTAAAGGATAGGAAGCAAAGAGTAGGACTAAACGATCAGTTTTCACAATGGAGAGATGTAAAAAGTGGTGTGCCCCAAGGATCTGTATTGGACCCAGTGCTGTTAAATGTATTCATTCATGATCTGGAAAAGGGAGTTAAGAGTGAGGTGATCAAATTTGCAGATGACACCAAGTTATTCAGGGTAGTTAAAACACAAGCAGACTGTGAAGATCTGCAGCATGATCTTAAGAGACTGGGTGCCTGGGTGCCTCATCTACATAGCAGATGAGATTTAATGTGGACAAGTGCAAAGTGATGCACACAGGGAAAATAACCCAAACTATGAGTACATAATGCTGGGTACTAAGCTTAGGAGTTACCACTCAGGAAAAGGATCTGGGAGTGATTGTGGACAATGCACTGAAATCCTCAGCCCAGTGTGCAGCAGCAGTGAAAAAAGCAAACAGAATGTTAGGAGTTATTTGCCAAGGGATAGAGAATAAAACTGAGGATGTCAAATTGCCTCTATACAAATCGATGGTGCGACCGCAACTGGAATATTGTGTGCAGTTCTGGTTGCCCCAACTCAAAGAAGACGTAGCTGAACTAGAAAAGTTACAGAGAAGGGCAACGAGAATGATAAAGGGTATGGAACGGCTTCCGTACAAAGAGAGGCTTGACAAGCTGGGTCTCTTCAGCTTAGAGAAGAGAAGACTGAAAGGGGACATGATAGAGGTTTATAAAATCTTGAGTGGGGTGGAGCGAGTAGATAGGGAACAGTTATTTACCCTCTCAAATAGTATTAGAACTCAGGAACCAGGAAACTAGCTGCCAGCAGATTTAAAACAAATAAAAGGAAGTACATTTTCACTCAACGCATAATTAACTTATGCAATTTGTTGCCAGAAGACGTTGTCAAGGCCAGTAGTATAGCTGGGTTTAAAAAAGGACTTGATAATTTCTTGGAGAGTAGGTCCATTCATCGCTATTAACCAAGTAGTTTACGGGATGAACTTTTGGGAGCTGGAAGTGAACAACGGGGAGTGGATTTCCCATTGTGACTGTTGGTTCTTCTTCCATGCAATCAAGATTGGCCACTGTCGGAGACAGGATGCTGGGCTTGATGGACCATTGGTCTGACTCAGTATGACACTACTTATGTTCTTATGCTCCCCAAAGGTCAGTATTTCCTGCGGAACAGGAACTCTTTGTCTCATCGCCAGCCCCTACACTGAGACACACTGCCATTGAGTGCTTTGCCAGTATCACCCCATGAGCGCGAGGCAAATTGAGGGTGTCGTTCAGGGACCTGTACTGACTGTGTTTTCCCACTGGTGGCAATGGGAGAAACGCAATGTGCATGGGTCCCTGGGGTAGCTATAATAGTGAAAAGCAATTGCAGCTCCAACAGGGTCCACAAACCTGGGAGGAAGGGATTCCACCCACCCTTATGGAACAATATCTCTTGCAGTTGGGAGGGGCCCCCATTCCATCTTCGTCACCTGGCCCCATTCCAACCTCGCTCTGCCACCAAGATAAATGGAAAAGAATGACCGGGAATGCTAGAGCCCTCTGCTCTACAGATTATCGAATGCACTTCACAACTATGCGGTGAGACACAATGGTCCAGGAAGGAAGGCACAGGAATGAGTGTTAGGACACCTGGCTTCTATTTCCAGCTCCATTCCTGTGTAAGCTTTGGCTTCAACTCTCCGTGTTTCCTCTATAAAATTAGGAGAATGCTAGCTAGCCACTCTCCTTCTTATTACATGGAAAGCATTGGGGTGATGCTGCCTGCTGTGCTCTTGGTGACAAGGATGCTGCATCTGCTTGAAAGCAATAGAAGTTGTACTTGTGTAGCCCAGAGCCAGGCTGGATTCAAATCTACGTAGCAAAAAGCAATCAGCAGAGTCCTGTGGCATGGGAATGATAGGGGAAAGTAGGGGTTCAGATGTCATAATTATGAACTTCCACACTATATTAATTAAAAGGCATCATGGGACACACATTGTATAAACCCATCCAGGGGCAACTGCAGAATTAAATTTGTGGGGGGAGAGGTGCTGTAGTGTCCCTGAACCCTAGCCCTTTCCGAAATGACTACAACACATTCAGAGTGTTGTGATGTCACAATACTCAGAAAAGGGGTGAGAACCCACTTTGCATTGTGCTGAGTGCCGGAACAGATAGTAAACAAATTATCTGTGGTTAATATCTGGTATTCTGGTTTGTTTGCTGGATATTTGGCAACTAACTAGTTGGCATGGAGGATAATCACCAGTCAGCTTATTGGATATTACTGCATTATTGTTTAAAATCTTAATGCATTAGTAAATATTACCATTACTCTAAAACCAGGCCTGGAGGGAGGAAGTAAAAACAATAATAAAAAATGAGCAACTGGCAATGTGATCAATGACAATGTGCAGTATCACAGTAAATCGGTAACTGGATAGCGACCGGATGGTAACTGGGTACCATTCAGTATCTGGCTAGAGAGCAGGTACTGGAGAATGCCGCAACTGAACAGATACCGGATTGGTGTGGATACACATTTTTCAGCCCTAATTTTGACATCGCAGCAGTAGGAAAGGACACATGACCAGGTCTGAAAACGGCAAGGGAGCCCCTTTACCCCCACCCATTTCTAACATGGCCCTGTCCTCTGCCCAAATGGCTTGGAAGGAGTAGGGCCAATCGGGAGACAAGGGGGTGAAACTGCACTCCCTGGTGCCTTGCTCCCAACACCCATGACCCTATCTGTGATGAGTTTGACATAGGACTGTCCTTTTTTCATAAAGGAGTGTGTCCTCCCTACTCTGAGCCTGTGTGATGGAACCCACCTGATTCCTTTGAGCTTGGATCATGCACCCTGTGTGGCAGAGCCCCTGGGAGCTTGGCTCAGGCTCCTGGGTGCTGGTCCCACAGAGAATCATGACATCATGGTGGTCAGTCGCATTTATTATGATTATTATTATTTTATTATGCATTTATATAGCGCCAGCAATGTACCTGGCACTTTACAAAGTAATAGAATAGTCACGTTCCCTGCCCTAGGGCTTGCAATCTGAGAGATGAGGGTTGGGGTGGAGATGAAGGAAGGAGAACAGAGAAAGAGACAAGGGGAGTAACATTCACGAAGATGCGAGGTCTCAGGTGCACACGCTTGGCTTGGTTACATCGAGAATGATGGCTGGTCAGGCAACAGATTGTACTAAATGGAGGGGATCAGCAGGAGTTAGGGGATCAGCAGGAGTTAGTAGAGGACATGGCCATTTTAGAAAGGGTTAATGTCCACTAGCCCAGCTCCATTATTTATGTAGCCCTATCCCTTGAGAAATGCTGTGATGTCACAGTACTCTCTGCTGGGTGTGGCCACATTAGAGTGAGGTGTGCATGCCTGCTCTTTTCCTGATGTAGCCCCACCCCTTATGTAAAGATGTGAGGTCACTTGTTGAGGGGAGAAGTTTCATTATTCATGGGAATGATTTGCAGTTTTGCATAGACATCCAAATAGTATCCTCAGCCAATACAGGCATTTACACATCAGGTGGCGTTGGGGGGGGGGGGGGGGGGGGGG